>OZ020303.1:63938934-64255577 GCA_963971305.1 Arcuatula senhousia | reverse complement strand
AGTTTGAACTTCGCGCTGTAAATTACTTTTTCCAGCGTGCCGGAGGCGGAAGCTCATCATGCCACCTGGTGAGAAATCCTGCTAAATTTCTGCACCATAACAAACCCGGCCAGAGGCCTGCGGTTTCCATCTGTAGCGCCTCAGGTAACACAACATCACATTTTAATACTTTAGAAAAATAGAATAAAATATTTGAAACAAATTTGCTTGGTCTTCACAAACTCACCGGCTGTAAAACAGGCCATTTCGGCGCATGCAGATACGACGACCCCATTTTTTATTAATAAAAATATTTTAATTTGATTTACGAAAATAGAACCACGCCTATAATTTATTCCAGTCACAATGAAAATTATATTGATTCGTAAATTAATTTTACATACTCATTTAATTAATCAAGCCTGTTGTTAAAATAAAATAAAGCCAAAAATGTTAATAATTAATTATTATAAAATTAAGATATATTGTGTATATGTTCAAATGGTGGTATTAAAATGGAAAGAATTTTTATTCTGTACTTGAAAGTTAAACTAACATTCAACAGGATTATTTCCAATGATGAATGTTTGTAAAAAAATGCTGGAGATTACGACCATCATGATCAATGTTTTTTTTTTTTCCGAGGGTTAAGTCCCTTACATATTCATAAATCTATGACTAATACAAGGAAAAGACCTAAATGCACCCTTCCTAATTTAGATAAACTGGTCTATATTAAATGTACATGTATTTGAATAGTTAGACACCTTTAGACCTGTTAGATGCTAATTTTAACTGTTACACCATGTTGATTTTTATTTAGAGTAAATTTAAATAATTTTTTTTTTTTATTTCTCTTTTTAGCTCACCTTACCCGAAGCTATTGTCATCACTTGGCGTCCGTCGTCCGTCCGTCATCCATAACTTTTTAAAACGTTAACTCCTCTGACACCACAAGTCCAATCGCAACCAAACTTGGTATGGTTGTTTATAAGCATTCGGTGCTAAGAACTGATGTGGGAATTTTTGATTTGTTGTAAAACATGGCCGCCATGGCTAAAAATAGAACATAGGGGTGAAATGCAGTTTTTTGCAAATAACTCAAAAACGGCTTCAGATATCAAAATTCTGGCTGAGAGAAAAGTGATCAGCAGCTCAAGATCTACCTACCCTGAACTGAAATTTTGAAGAAAATCCTACAACCCATGTAGGAATTATTGCCCTTTTTATGGATTTTTTGCAAATTTTGCACCTGTTTAGCTCAATATCTTGAAAACTATACTAGATATTTGAGAAATTTAAATTGAATATTGTTAAGCACATCAAGATCTACAAAATATGTAATAGGGTCAACATTGTAGGACCTTTCCTTTTAGGAGTTATTGCCCTTCGAACGTCAAAATTTAGCATTTTAACAGCATTTCCTCATTACATTGAAAACGTTCACTCCTCTGATACTTTAAGTCTAATTGGAACCAAACTTGGTATAGTTGTTTATTAGCATTAGGTTTAAAGAACTGACGTGGGGATTTTTTATTGGTCGTAAAACATGGCTGCTGTGGCTAAAAATAGAACATAGGGGTAAATGGCAGTTTTTTGCAAAAAACTCAAAAACGATGACAGATTTTTAAATTTTGTTTGGGATTTAAGGTGATCAGCACCTCAAGATCTATCAGCTCTGAAATTTTGAAGAAGATCCAACAACCCATGTAGGGGTTATTGCCCTTTTTATGGATTTTTTGCAAATTTGACACCTGTTTAGCTCAATATCTTGAAAACAATACTAGATATTTGAGATATTTAAATTGAATATTGTTAAGCACATCAAGATCTACAAAATATGTAACAGGGTCAACATTGTATGACCTTTCCTTTTAGGAGTTATTGCCCTTAGAACGTCAAAATTGAGCATTTTAACAGCATTTCCTCATTACATTGAAAACGTTAACTCCTCTGACACTTTAAGTCCAATTAGAACCAAACTTGTTATAGTTGTTTATTAGCATTAGGTGTATAAAACTGATGTGGGGATTTTTGATTAGTTGTAACACATGGCCGCTGTGGCCTAAAATAGAACATTAGGTTAAACTGCATTTTTTGGCTAATAACTCAAAAAGGGTGACAGATTTTTAGATTTTGATTGAGAACAAAAGTGATCAGTACCTTAAGATCCACCATATTGTCAAATGACCCCCTTATTAATCTTATGACCCTTCCAACGTCAAATAGAATTTGCGAAATAACCTTTACTTCAGGCACATATGTCAGGTGAGCGATTCAGGCTCCTGGGAGCCTCTTGTTTGGTATATCTAATTTGTGGGTCAAGGCCATCCACAAAATAGATACCCCCCATGAATAATAATGAAACCACAATGGCACAGTTACAGTTGTAATGGTGGATCTGCATGAATTTTTATGGCCCAACCACATATGTGGATTTACAATGTATCCTTATCCATCTATATGTACAATGTACCTCCATAACACTTTAGTTAAGTTCTTGGTTAAGTTTTGATACAGTTTAGGCAGGAATTTTGGTGTATGTAATTTTGAAACCACTGGGCGATAACCGCTGCTGGTGGACCAGAGGTCCCTAAGGGTTATCACAAGCCTGGTCTTCAGGCTTGTCTGACAAATATTTAACATTAAATTTCTAATATATTTTGTCATCGAAATGTGATTTTTAAATTCAAAATTGTTTAAAACACGTTTCTTTCTTTGTACTACACATGGTCGATATCCTTAGTAAGTGCTGGATTTCGCTTTCCTGATCAATTTTTTTTGTTTTTTAATACTTTTCATTCAATGCTTTTAGGTTTTACCTTGGAAGGCTTCCAATGTTTTGATTCTAATGCTGCTGGTGTGAGGTTACTCCTTGAAATATCGATATACAGCATAACATAATTAACCAGCTTATAACCGTTTTGTATTTCTATTTATATGAATTACTTTGGTTAAGTTCTTGGTTAAGGTCCATATCTTGGATTCTTGGGGTCAATGGTATTTCACCACTAGATGTGTCTTGGGTAACAATACACCACCCAAAAGAATTTGTGTTACTGTGACCTAAAAAGTTTATGTATGAACAACTTTGGTTAAGTTCTTGCTTAAGGTCCATATCTCGTACATGTATAGATACTACTGTATAATCATTTATTTTCGTGGGAATAAAATTTCATGGTTTACAGCACAAAACTGAGTTTGTGGGGACAAATTTTCGTGGATTTCTAATTTTGATACACAATCTTTAACTAAATATTTTAAATTCGTGGGAATTTAACCCACGAAATAAACGAAATTAATTCCCCCACGAATATTTCTGCTTCTACAGTACATGGTAGGGGTCAATGATATTTTACTACATGTACATGTAGATAAGTCTTAACACAGCACCACAAAATATAAATTAGGTCACTTTGTCATGTTTGTAAAGGTCCATATCCCAGGTAATACATATTGGGGCCATTTGGGGGTCAATAATATTTCAAGATCAGGAGGGCCATCCTTTGGCTCATACACACATTTTCTAGTTCTGTGCTAAATTCACTGCATTTCACTCATTTTGGATTCTCCAAATGAAAAAGATCAATTAGCTCTCAGCCTCTGTTATGATAACTGGACTGCACTTTGGCTCCACTAAAACAAAGATGTCATAAAAGCAACAATAAATCTGTAGCAATATACTACATGATAAAAGGCATACATATGGGTTGTTATCAATTTAACACTGTTTCGTGAACTAAAATGAATGGTGTTAAAAAAGATTTGTAACCATTAGCATGTATACAGCATACATGTACCATGACTTGCATAATTGTGACTTGATTGGCTTCACATTAATTGATTATTTTTATTTTTATCTAGCCAAATAAATCAAGAAAATGGATATTAAAGTATCAGATTCAATGCCAGAAGAATTTATCCAAGAGGATCATCAAGTAAGAAATTAATACAGGTTTCCAGTGTTTGTCTGATTTATTTATTTTGAAAAAAAAACACAACATTGAAATATGTGAATAAAAATAAGTCCTAGGTGGATGAAACTTGGTATGCATATGCCCCAGTAGTATATTAGCACAGTTGCATCCCTATCTTTTGACCTTGACCTTAATTTTCTGGTTGAGTGACTTTGACAATTTTCAATATATGCATGTATAATAGCAAGGGTAAGGTTTTGTGAGCACCTCCATATCTCAAGAACTATAAATCATAGGTTGATGAAACTTGGTATGCATAATACCCAGTAGTAGCTTAGCGCAGTTGCATCCCCATCTTTTGACCTCGACCTTGATTTTCTGATTGAGTGACTTTGATTATTTTTATTGCATATATAAGCAATGTTTAAGTTCTATTATAATATAAACACCTTTTGATCTGAGAAACTGAAAATCCTTATAATTGCAAAATATAGTGGAAGTAAGAAACTTGCTTCCTGCAGTTGTGTACATTTGTACATTTACTTTCCATTATTGAAAAAGGACTAAAAAGATGTAGCTGTTACGATTAGTTTTAGGTAACTGGTTCACTTTTCAAAAGGACTAAAATGATACCAATACGAACTTTAGAGGAATAGAAATTCAATTTTAAGTCGTTAGTCACTGAACCCTGATTTCATAAAGCTTCAAGCACTTTAATATTGACTAAAGTCATGAGGTATATAACAATTCAGGTAGATCTGTGAATGGTTGTCAATTCAATTATCAATTGCATACATGTATATAGTTATTAGTTAAAAGGTCAGTAGAAAAAATTCCTAGATTGATACATGTATGCTTCGTAATTAATAAAAAAAAACTGCTTGACTACTTTAACTTTGTTACTCAGAAGGCAAAGAATACACCTCTGACTGTAACAGACATGTTTTACCTTTAAGCAAACAAATTTGAATATTTTGCAGACTCCATCAACATCAGAAGGACTTCGTCTTCCAGTAACTGATCCAGAAGAACATCAACTTTCTGAAGCATCTTCTTCAGATGGTCTACGTCTACCAGTTGTTGTAACAATACCAGATATGGAAGAAAATGACAATAGTAGTACAACTGAACCAAACAATACTGCATTAGATGCCAACCAAGTGGTCTTAGTAAGAGTTACTTACCATTTAAAAGATAAATTTGACTTCCTCCTCCTAATAAACTGTATCCCAAAAATGTTATGGGGAATATTAAAAAATAAAAAAAAGTTGTTTGGATCATAAATGTAAGTTGATATGTAAAGGAATTTTCAAATATGTGCATATATTTCTAAATTAACTAAATCTAGGGTTTTCTTTTGTGTTTTAACTGATCTACAATGTATCAAGCACCCTATGATCTTCATGAAATTTTAAAAGTACATGTTCATTATTTATCTCTCTTCTCTAAAAAAAAAACATTACAAGGATTCAGAGAAATTTGAAAATGAGACAACTGATGAGAGTTTATTAACATTACGAACAGAACAAAAGTGACTTTCAAAAATAAATTACCTATGAAAAGCTTTAAAATAAACTTAAGAACAGTTGAAATGCACATTAACCTAAGTAAATTAATTACGTGTAAAACCATCATGATCCTGATAGAAAATTAAAACATAACTTTGTTTCCTAATAAAAAGAGTTATTAGAGTGTTAATTAGTTTGATTTATGTTATTTTTAGGATGATGATGACCCTTCTCAAGCAACTACAGTCATCATTGAACCTTTGGGAGGAGGAGTTACAAATCCTAAAGAAGATCAACATGCACAGGTATAAGTTAATATACATATTGTTATTAGCTTAACTAGCAAAAGTCCATGTGAGCTATTGCCATCACTTGGGGTCCATTATCCGTCTGCTGTTCAACTTTTAAAAATCGACTTCTCTGGTACTGCTTGACTTAATGCACCAGGTTTAGTACTATTGTGCTATTTAAGGGAAAAAAACAAAACAAATCTGAAGGATCTCAGACTCTTTAGAACAGGGTATTTATTGAATTTGGAATTATTTTGGAGCTTGGGAAATGAGTAAAAAATTCTGAGTTAGACTAACCCCTACTAAGGGTTTGGTCATGCCAGCATGGCTAATGGTTTGGGTTAGTATTGTAGCCATTAACATGGAAATTAAATAACCCCCTTATTACAGGTTTGGCTGCTCATAAGTCTATAAATTAATTTACAAAATCCAAAATAATTTCAGATTCCAATAAAAACGTGTTTTAGAGACATTCTCTGTAAAAATCCTAGAATTTTAACCATGCTGGGACTATGTTAGTCATAGATATTGAAGATTTTTTTTAAACAGAATATTGCAGGCATAATATACACAATATTTTCTTTTTATAGACCTCATCTGAAAAAATTACTCCAGGTAGAGGAAGACCAAGGAAATCTGACACACCTAAGAAACTTGTATGTATTGTGTTTTTGTGTTCAAGTTATTTTGACTTACTTCTTTAAGAATAATTCCCACAAGAATACATATATGCAGATTATTTTTTAGTGCTGAAAAGGTACAATTTTTAAACAAACAAAGGAGAATCCAAAAAGCAATGGTTACTTTGCAAATATTTTGCGAAAAAATCTTAAAAATATCTCACATAGAAATTGTTATTTTTTATACATAATTTAAAGGAACAATTTGATAGTCATATGTAAAAAATAATGTAAAAAATCAAATAAACAACTTTTTTGTTGCTGTTCTTTATCCAAAAAAAAACACTGAAGACACAGGCCTACCAACAAAGTGTCAATGTAAAATGTTTCAGACATCCATCTTGTCATTTTACAACATTTTATACAATCTCTAGCCATACCAACAAATTTTGGTTATACTTTTGTTGAATTTCGAAAAAACTACATAAAAAAATTTCTTTACCAATATATTAAGAATAGTTGAGAATTGCAATATATTAAGAATAGTTGAGAATTGTATTCTTATAATCTTGATTTCCTTCCTTCTAAATAAATTGACATGATTGACGAGAGATTACTTATTTAAATATGCATCTAGCATAACTAAAATTATTAACCCCATTTAATACATAATATATTTTTCACAAGTGTATTTAGGGCTATTCCGTAAAAACTTGGGTGGAACACCACTTTATTATTTTAACATAAAGGGAGAGGGAGTTTTTTGCCTTTTACTCGCACTGTAAAGTACAGTGGATTCCTCTTATTAGCATAAGCAATTTGTCAGAGAAATTTATGCAATTAACCGTTTTATCCCATAAAGTGGAATGTCAATTTTAATCAGAAAATACATAGAATTTTTATAAATTTGTCTAATTATCAAATGTGTTGAGTAATTAGAATACCCAGGTGACACTTTTATTGTATCCTAATGCTTGTATAAACAAATAAGACATAAATAAAGGTTGTAAAAACATGTTTTGATAACTTTTACCAAACACACTTCAAAGACCTCGTTAAGAAAACATATGATTTTGACAGGTATCAAGGTGATTTTTGAAAATTTTAAGTCAATTAACAGGAATTTTGTACTTTTTCTCAGATTTTCAATGCAATTAAATGAAATTTTAAACATTAAAAGTATAGGAAAGGGTTTGGTGTTTTGAAATCATATTCAATAAAGAGGATTATTCTAATAAGAGTTAGTCAATAAAGTGGAATGTATAATAAAAATTCTAAAAATGTGAAAAAACTCTATTCTTAGTACCCACAAAAATAGGTGGCGTTTGTTCATTTTATTGAAATAGCTCTTATTGTCACTTCTACAACGAGGATTAAAAAAACCTCTTTGTCTTTATCTTTTAGGATGAGGTTCAGCAGTCAAACATTGAAACAGATTTTATGCTTGTTACTCCAGTAAGTATTGTCAAGGATTCTGTTGACCTTCACCTTGAATTTATGGTGTGACTTGAAAAGTAATATAACAATTTGACATTATGAATTTTCCTCAGAACTTTATAGCGTCTTGGCAATGTGATGATTTCTGGTTCAAACGTAATGCTTTCTGAAAACATTATTCCATGTTTTCATTTCTCTGACAAAAACCTTTTTTGTCTGTCTTTGACATTTTAAAACTTATTTTAACGAATGGGGTCATTTTGTTGCTACATTAAAATGAAATGAATTTTACCATGCATTTTAGTATACTATAATTTTGCAATTTATCTTGGAATATATAATTTGATTTAAGGGGATACGTTACGTTAAAAACGACGTTATCGATAAAATTTACCTGTGAAACAGAAAAACGATCATTTCGATTTGAAACGCGACGTCAATTTTACTTGAACAGCGTTGAACTTAACGCTGTTTTCTATCCTTGATGTAAATTCTTGAAAAAAGATGGTCCATGACCTATGACAAAATATCTATCGTCGTTTGACTTTCTTGTGTTAGTTTTTGGTTAAAATGTAATGAATAAATTTTGTTTTAATCAATGGAGAATAAAAAAAAATGAAAATATTTGATCTTTTCCCATTACTTCTATATAAATTTCCCGCCAAAAACGATGATTTCAAAGTGAGATAACTTGAAAAATCGACCCATGACCCCTTATTTCAAATGAATATTTCGATGTGTCATGGTATTACCATTCATTATGCAAATTTGTTTTGAAAAGTAATATGGTCGACCAAAGTAACGTATCCCCTTAATACTAAGAAATATGGCTATTCTCTTTATCTCTTATGAGTTGTAGATTGTTGATAGTTGTTTTAAAGCTAATATTTGAAACTTTTTCAGTCTTTAAAAAGAGGAAGAGGAAGACCACCAAATCCATTTAAAGTTCAAGTGAGTGAAATAGTTCAAAGTTATCAAAATTAATTGTATTAAATAAAGTTTCAAAAGGGTAGTGTATCTGTTGATAATGTTTAAGAAATAATTTATGACATCCCACGTTTTATTGGGGATTTTAACAAGGGTTGCCTTAGTTGATATTTTGCCCTGAGCGAAGTGCAGCAGAGTTGGGTGTAAATTAAACAAGTATAAATAAAGACCCATGTTAAAATCTACTATAAACTATGAGCAGCCATGAATTATTTGATTTTAAATATATCATTTTTGTGTTTTCTTTGAACCTATAAAGCAAGACAAAATGTTTGTCATTTTGATGTTTTTTGTGCACAAAACATAATATGACATTGCTGGTTGTTGCGTAAAAGTAATTGTGACATCACCTTGGTGTAGATTGGAAAATTACACACGTCTTGTTGTCATGGTTTACTTTGTTCGTGAATGTGGTCTGTATTAGAATTTCAACTTTTTTAATTGCACTTGGAAATTATATTTATATTATATTAAACATGAACTTCTTGATTTATATTGTTTTCCATTTTCTTTTAATCTGAAAAAAAACCATGTATAATCTATTATGTCTGTCTTTTAGAGACCTCCATCTGAGCATGCTAAAGTTGGAAGACCTCGAATCCATCCTCCAGTAAGTGTTTATATGTACATTCAAATTGCAACATCTGAAAAAGAGACGAAAAACTTGGCAGGGCTCAACATGTTGCAGTGTGATATAGGTCCAGACATAGATTGGTCTTGTTTATTTTCACCACTATGCATAGAATTAAAATTAGTTTGATCTATAAGCAATGTACCTGAATACTGTATTGTAGGTTCAAGGTCAATGGAAATAATGAAAATATCCATGCAATGCAAATCATATACAGGCATATTTTCAAACCACAAATATAAAGCCCACAAAAATTTTCTCAAATCTTTTGAATCAATATAACACGAAATTTTTCCTGTACAAATGATTACCAAAGAAGCAGAGGTACCAATGGGGTATCCGAATGTCAAAAGTCCGAAAGGGCAGAGACAAAACTAGTAAACACCAACAAGAACAGGACAAAAACAGACAACATGTAAAACATGGAAACACAAAACAACTGAATATCAATCAACAACGCGAACTCCAGTCGAAACAAGAGTGAACTCAGGTGCTCCGGAAGAATAAGCAGTTCCTGCTTGCTAAAGCACACCCGTCGCGTTACCAACCACTGTCAAATTTCAAATACATGTATAAAGCAAATAAAATGATAATGATCCAAATAGATAATAGTGGGATGTGGAATAGAGGCATTAAGCAGTAAACCAATTAAAAAACTCTGCAATGGAAGAAGGCTAGCAAAACTTGTAAAAGGAATGTTATTTTTTGCCTTTTTATCACACTGTTTGAAATTTTTGGTCCTAATATTGTGTAATCATGTTCTATTTTACTGGTCGAAAGTGCTTTTCTTCTGAAATTGTAACTAGATTCACCTTTTCATTATAGAAAGAACCCAGTGGAAGAGGTAGAGGAAGACCAAGAATTCATCCTCCGAAAGAGGTAAGTCTTAAAATGAAGCATAAAAAACTTTCAGTAAAAATGAAAATGCTACAAGATCAATTTAGCCAGAGAGAACCAAAAGACAACAAGAACAAACAAGACATGGATGAACCATCTAGAGAAGGCTCAATGTTGAAGACAGCTAGCTTAGAACCATTTATCAACTGATGTAAAAATTCAAAATTTAAACTTGATATCTGACACAACACTTTATGATTCTGTAATGTATCATACTTGATTGTTGTGATGATTGAAAATAACTTAACAGTCAAAAGGCAATAATTTCAAACAAGACCAAAAAAAATATTCAAACAGTCTCAAATTTTGCTACACATGTATATAATCCCTTTGTTTGAAGTATGATTGACTGTACTTAACAAGTACTCAACTATTTGTAATGAACAATTCTATATAAAAAAAGAGCAGTTTAAGAAATATTTTGTTTTGAGTCAGAACATGTTGATGCTAAATCTCATTGCTTATTATATAAAGATATGAAAATCCGACCATGAGTTACATTGTATATCATTCTTTTTGTTTCTACAACTCTTTGGTCTTTTATAGAAGAGTGGCAGAAGACCAGGAAGACCGCCATCATTATCTGTAAGTTTAATGTGTATGAAATTTCTATGATTTCCTTCTTATTATAAGACAATGAAAAACAGATGAAATTATATTTTACATTTGTAATGTATTAATTTTTATAGTATTAAAAATGTACAGCTTATTATGGCCCGCCCGCATAACTGGGTCAAACCTATAGTTTTATCCTTGTCTGTCTGTCTGTAACACTTTGGTAAATTCTTTGTTAAGGTCCATAATTAAGATACTACATTTGTCAGTGGTTGGTGATATTTCACTACTTGATGTGTCTTGGGCAGTACAACACAACCCCTATAAATAAGGGCCTGTGACCTATATTTTGTGCATGAATGACATTGATAAATATTTTGGTTAACTTAAGGTTAGTGAGGACACCTGACCCCAAAAATAATGCCGAATTTAAAATCTCCAATTTTTTTATATATTAATATTAGGTATATACTTTATCTTGTGTAAAAATATTGGACCCCCTTTCCAGGCTTGTTTTTCCAAAATCTAGGCTCAAAGTTTTCCCAAATTACTATAGATTATATAGGAAAAGCCAAATAATAAGCATAAAATCTTGTTGCACAAAAAATCCACGAATTTAAATTTTAATTTTATTTGATAAAAATAAATGAAATACAATATATTTTGAAATAAAACAATAAAAACTGGGGGTCACCAGCTTATTTTTCTTTCTACAATACAAATCTTTGTAATTTTATGGTCATTTTTCAAGTGGATTATCTCCCTTGTTTTATCCGAAAATTTTATTTATGAAGGAATGGTTGTTTTATTTGTGCTAAAATTAATTTATTTTGATCGAGTTTTATGAAATGAAACTATTCAACACGAGTTTCAAGGTATTTGTGACATTTTCACTTGGTTTTTGCATTTTTAGCAGTTTTTGGTCACATGACAGGTGTCCTCACTAACCTTAAGGCCCATATCTCAGGTACTACATGTTGATCAATGATATTTCAAGAATCAAGCAGGCCATACGTGGCTCTTACATACATTTTCTGGTTTCTGTTTGTCATGGTTCATGCTCATTCTCATTTCATTATGCAAAAAATATTAAGCATTTTTTTAGTCCTGGAAAAAAAAAATTAAGCGAAATTCTGATTCTAATGGTACTATTTAGAGTTTGAAGAGCCTTTTTTGCACAGGAATATAAATGAAAAAATTATAATAATGCACAAAGAATCGTAATTGTTAAGAAAAAGGATTATGATTGTCTGAAAACTTCACTTTCAACAAAATTTACACTTGCACCTTCTCAGTTTTATAGACACAGCAATAATTTTCCTTAGCTCATAATAAGGATTTAAAACATAAAAAAAAACCTCTAGTTGGTTTTTTTTTTCAATATAAATTTTCCATTTTGATCCATAGTCAGTTATTATATGTTTTGTTATTACAGACTAGTAGTATTAAAAGATATGCCAAACCATTTAACCTGGTAAGACAATTACAGATAAAAATAACAAGATGTGGAATAAGTGGACATAACTCTTAATTTATAAAACAACAGTTATTTGAATAATCTACTACAGAGAAAGCAATCTGTTTTCAAAAATGTTTTGTTTACATACAAAAAGAATAAGTATTTAGACACACATTCTTAGCTCCTGTTGGTTTTTAACAGGTTTTTGCTTCTAATCATATTGAAAAATATTATTTTTAAAGCTTTTAGAAATGATGGTAATGACCCAATTATCAGTTCTTGTATAGCTATATCACAAACAGTGAAATTTAATACAAAATGAAATTACACATAACATACTTTTACATACTAAGTTCCAACAGAAAAAAAGCTGTCAAACGTGTGTTTCACTGCATTTGCAACACATGGTTGATGTAATTCTAGTTTAAACACTTCAGATTGATGCAGAAGAACATTCATTGAATTATTGTACATGTATATATATTTTATTTAATCTCTCTTCAATTTTCAAACACATGTGTTCAATTAATTGGTCATACTAACACATTACTGGTCTTGTTACATTGAATTTAAGTTAAATGAAATTAGGATGTTTTTCTTTAATTTATTTTAGTCTAAATCTTTGGAAATTAGATTGGTCAAGTGCACAGTGAGGGACAATAAAAAGAGAGGGAGACCTCCAGGTGCTAAAAATAAACCTAAGGAGGGTAATAGACCAAGGGGTCGACCACCTAAAGCTGATTCTGAAAATAGCCTGTCAAAAGAATCATTGAGTTATCAGGACTTTGTAAGGCAAGTTGATGCGGAACTACTAGCAATCAATGGATCACTGCCATCTGAGAAACCAGCAGAAAAAGACTATAAAGAGCAATTAGATGAATCTGGGGACGAACAGGATACCAGTGCAGAAATAGACTCCCTTGAATCTGATGAAGATTATTCTCCAAACAGAAGTCCAGGACGACCTGCAGGCTCTAAAAATAACTATGGGAATTCCATTAGCTCTCCTAGGTCAAGAAGTTTGACTTCATCTGGTAAGAAGAGAGGGAGGCCTTTTGGGGCTAAAAGTAGGCCTAAAGAAGAAAGAAATGATAATTCTCTGGCAACATCTAGTGTTAAGCGAAAACCAGGGCGTCCCCCTGGAGCTAAAAATAAATCTAAAAGTAATATGTTTATACAATCCAATCATTCATTTTTGTCTGGACAAGAATTAAGTGATCAGGAAGAGATTGATGTACAAACTTCTCCGACTACAAAAAAGCGTGGAAGACCACCAGGAGCTAAAAATAAATCCAAAGATATTTTAGGAATGGATAAATCAGATATAGAGTATGATAAAAGTATAAGTGATATTGAATTTATAGATTCTGATGATGAAGGTCAGTCAAGTTCACAAGTCAAGAAAGGTCGTGGGAGACCCCCTGGAGCTAAAAATAAACCAAAAGATGATGAATACACATACGATCAAATGATGTCTGACCTTGAAAATTATAAAGCAGCTATGGGCATTTCTGATATAGAGGTATCTGATGGTGAAGGTAATATTATCACAAGTTCACCAACAAAGAAACGTAGAGGGAGGCCCCCTGGTGCTAAAAATAAATCAAAAGGAGACGATTTCACTCACATTGTTGACAGGTTGGAGGAAGAAAACAACAGATCTGCTTCAAACAATATTGAATCTAGTGATAATGAAAATGCCAACTTTAGTTCACCTAAAAAGGGAAGAGGGAGACCCCCTGGTGCTAAAAATAGATCTAAGGGGGGAAATTCAGTTGAAAGATCTGATAAAGATTTTGAAGAATCAGTTAAAAATGCAATAAACTTTGATGAATCAGATGAAGATGAGAATGAACATTTTAATTCACCCACTAAAAGACGTCCTGGCAGACCCCCTAAAAGACTCAATGAAAGTAATGCCTCTGACATAAATGAAGCAGACAAAAGTTTTTCATCACTTGTAGAAAAGCGTCAACGAGGTCGCCCTCCTGGAGCTAAAAATAAAGACAGGAGTTTAGTTGATTCTTTGACAGTGTCACCATTTTGGAAAAGAAAGAGCAAGAAAACAGAAGATTCTAATAAACAAAGTGACAATTCCTGGGAAACTTTTGATGAAAGTGATGTTCAAGAGCATTCTGATTCTAGTCCTATTAAACGTAAACCTGGAAGGCCGCCTGGTGCAAAAAATAAATTTAATAAGGATGATATAGACAATGATAGTCATCAAACAAGTAATGATCAGTCAAAACGAAAACCTGGCCGACCACCTGGAGCAAAAAATAGACCTAAACCTGACGATTCATTGGAATCTTGTATCAATACGGACATACATGTAACAGATAAAGGACAGTCAAGTGAAAAACGGAAACCTGGTCGACCTCCAGGAGCAAAAAATAGACCAAAACCTGAAGATTCATGGGTAACTGCAACTGACACAGATAATAGTTTTGCAGACGATGAAAAGTTGAGTGAAAAACGCAAACCTGGTCGACCTCCAGGAGCTAAAAATAAACCGAAATCAGTCGACTCATTGTTAAATGCAACTGACACAGATGTCACAGAAGAAGACCACATCAGTGAAAAGCGAAAACCTGGTCGACCACCTGGAGCAAAATATAAATCTCAATTAAATGATTCACAAGATATTTCCACAGACAATGACATGAATGATCATGACAATTTATATTCATCATCATCAGAAAAGCGTAAACCAGGACGACCAAACAAAACAAAGTTAGACATGTCAACTGCAAATTTTGCAGATTCTGAAGATACTGAAGATGAGTCCATCATAAGTGCAGCATCTCCAAGTAAAAGGCGGGGTAGACCACCAGGGGCTAAAAATAAACCTAAAGATGAATCTCCTAAAATAAAGGTTGGTATAAGGAAAGTGGTTCCCTCAAGGTTAAAAACGACCTGTGACCTGAGGGCTTTTTAAGGGCGAATTCCGACCTACACTTCATAAAATCGACCTATGTCAAAAAACGACCTGCGACCTCCGCCAAAATATGCTTTTAAAAGCGATCTTGCACTCACGCCCCTTTTAAAAGCGACCTGAGTGGGGTACCCTGCGGGAGCCCCAGGAAAGGAAATGAGATATAAGTTTATCAAAGAATAGATATCATTCACTTGCAAAAGCAATTCAAGCAAAACAACAAATTATTGAAATTTAATTAGGTTAAAAAATACTACAAAATATACACATTTAGAATGAAAAAAAGGTAGTAGAATTTTGTTCGCGGTGGTTCCCAATATTCATATGATCATGTGTTTAATCAACAAATTCATTCAATTTTCAATTTCAAATAAAGTATATACTTTGCATAAACTTTGGCACATTTTTACATCTTTGATAAAGATATTAATTTTATAAAAACAGGATAATTTTATTACTAAAGTATTGTATATGATTGACATCAATGAATGCACAACACAGCAATGTCAAAACAGCAATCAAGCAGTCTCAATTTCTATCTTATAAGAGGGTGGTAAAGGGGGGTACTGTGCACGGCTGAACGGCAAATAAAAAGTGTCTTTCACGATGAACGGAAAATAATTCTTGCTGATCTTGATGCACGATAAATAAAGAAACAAAATATTATTCGTTAATGAAGGAAAATCCCTGAATTTCGCTCAGTTTCCGACAGTTTTGACAGTTGTGTATTCTTGAAACAGTACAACACTGCAAGGAGTAGGCGAAAATTGAGAAGTCCTCGAATTTTATGATTTCTTGGTGAACAATATTTTGTATAGCATTTTGTGTCTAAAATACCATGAACGAAAAATAATCCATGCAAATCATGCAACATGAAAAATAGATTAAGGTGAACACGATGAAAGATGAGCCCCCTTTGCACGGCTGAACGAGAAATAAAAATTTCAGAAATCGATGAACGGAAAATAAAAAATGTTGAACACGGTGCACGAAAATAACCCTTTACCACCCTCTTATAATTGCCATTTGATTTGTTATATCTACTTACACGACAACTGCATTGCATTTTAAGATTTCTTTCCATCAATGAGATATTTGATGTTGGATTGATGGTTGCAAGATGAGATTACTAGAGCTTAACAGTAGAGTGGTTAGAGCCAGTTAAGGTTATTTGCCACCATAAAAAATGTCAAATGAGATGCTTATGCAGTAAACTGCACATTAATCAAGTAATAATGATTCAATGAAAATTTTAATTTCATCCAATCAAATAAGACATTTATCCAAAGTTACATAAGAACTACTAATTGAATCTTTATTGTAGGTAATATCAACATTTCCCTCTGGTAAGAAACGTGGAAGACCATTTGGAACAGGAAAGAAAGATAAACAACTTGTCACCAGTGACCTTACCGAGGAGGGTAAACCTAGAGGTTGTAAAGGTGATGTCAGCTACACAGAGGCAGTGGAGGAAATCATAGAGGAGGAGTTTTCTGATAGTGGTTGTGAGGAGGAGGAAGAGGTTATGGTTGTCGGGAATGAAGAGGCTGGGTCATCTGGTAAAAGGAGGAGAGGTAGACCTGTAGGATCTGTTAATAAGAAACATAAGGTAAATTTATTGTACTGAACATCTTGGTTAGGAAAAAAAATTTAAAGTACATTTTAACCATGTTGAAATATTCACTTAAACATCAGTATACAAAAGCAAAATCTGAAATTATACATTTACAAAGAAAAGAAGTGTTTTCAAACAAAATAGAAGATATAGATATAGGAGATATCATAGAAATATGAGTAAATTAAATCTATAATATTGTTATGCCCTACCTATGAAAGTAGAGGGGCATTAAGTGTCTAGGTCTGTCCGTCCTTCCGTCTTAAATAAGGTTTACCTCCAGGTTAGAGTTGAAAAAAGATATCTCGCTAGCTGAGCATAAATTCTTGTCTTCTTTGGCATTATAAAATTAAATCCACATGGAAAAATGAAGAATTGTATAAATTTTTAAGCTATGCCTTCAATTGTAGTCTGAAACAAGTCCAGGAAAACCAGGACGTCCTAGAATAGCAGAAGAGGGAAAGAGAATCAAGAATCAAATAGATTATGCTGCACTAGCATCTGGAGACAATTTCATTCTAGTCAGCGATGATGAGTCTGATAGTGGGAGTGATAATGAAGAGGAAAATAATGTCAGCATGACTGATCAATCAGATCCTAAGAGGCAACCAGGGAGGCCTCCAAAATCTGAACAGAAAAGACGAGGAAGGCCCCCGAAGAGTAGAGTTGAAGACAAAACAGATGATTCACAAACTGAGGATTATAGCACAGACCCTGGGGTCAAGAGGGGTCCTGGTAGACCAAAAAAATCAAAACTTGATGTTAATATTTCTTCAGATGAGACCTCTTTATCTAATGGTCTTAAAAAGAAGGGTAGAGGACGACCAAAGAAAGTAGATCCCATACTTGACATGACTTGTGAGGAGGAGGAAACATATGATCCCACAGGAATTAGCAGTATAACTATGGAAGGGTGGGAAAGATTTGAGTTCCAGGGCAAGAGCAGTGGTAATACATTTAACGTTGCTGCTACTGTACATGTATGTAATGGTACAGAGTTGCCTACATCAAGTAATAGGGTAGGTTTAATATAAAGAATAGAATTCTTATCCAAGTCATCTAGTATCACTGTGATATATATTTATATACATGTATATAAAGCTTACATATAATATAAGGTAGCTATATTTAAAATCAACTCCATAAACTGAGTTTCTGTTTTAAAAGAAATAACAGTTTTTAAGCTTTACTTATTTTCAGTTGTCACTTTATTTAATTAAGGTGCCACTAAGACAGGTTCAACTGTATATATCAACAAAATTATGACATAAGGAGACTTTAAAAAAAATCATAAAGAAAATATGTTATTACATTTAATCTACACATCATAAAAAATAAATCCAACCTAATATCATACCAATCCTGTTCAAGCAACTTCGTTGGGCTTTTTTCCAGGAAAAAAGACACAATTACTAAATGAAAATCAAACAATAGATCATTATGGTCATTTTATTAGCAGGGTTTTATAAATAAGCAAATACCAATTGTAATAAATACATGAATCTTGAAAAAAAGGTACATGTATAAATGTAAATGACAAAAGTTATGAAATAAAATCAAAAGAAATTTGCAAATTAGTGAATAGAATGACAAAACACCCAAGTATACATAGAGCGTGTTCGACATTCCCTCCCTGGGCAGCCTTGGTAGATTTATTTTCCACAGGTTGAAATATAAAACAGAACGTGAAAATGGTGAATGTCAGGCGGAAGGGTTGCTGGCAGGGAAGAAATTTTCACAACAGTTTGCTCAGCAAATACGTATCATAGCCACTTGATATATTTGTATACAGCATCAGGGTGGGGTCATATAATGTGGGATTTGATTCCAGGTCTGTCACTCAACTACTTCCTGTTAAACAAAATCTGGCCATTTTTGACTTTGACAGATATTTTTTTTTCAGTATAAGAACACAATAGAAAATAAAGAGATGTGGAATAAGTGTACGCGACACAGCCCACAATTAAACGGCAATTTAGAAAAACCACAATGGACAACCGCCAGCAGCCTTCAACGAGGCCATTTGGCACTGCTCGCGGTTATGCAATTGGCCCATGGTCTAAATAAGATGCATATAATTCAAATCCAGCCCTGAAATAGTCACAGATAGACCCTCTTCTTAAACAAGGAACAGAAAACATCAAAAAGACAAGTACAAACGAAAGCTTTGTCAAGGATTCCTGGCTTAGGACAGGCACATGTAATATGTGGCGGGGTTAAACTAGTTTTTTGGTATACAAGTATACATTTGATCTTTTCAGGGTTATGCTCATCACTGTAAAGGCCACACCCTTAATCTATATTATTATTTCATGTTTATTTGCAGATAAATAACAAAGGGCCATTAAGCAACGAGAAACCAACAGAATCTCCTGCAGCCGTCACTTACATGGATGACATAACTATGGTTAATTCCAATTCACCTGAAAAAACAAGTGGCAAAAGTAAAGAAAAAGAAGCACATGACAATTCATTAAATGAAAGAGTTCAATTTCAAGACTTGTGTAAAAAGAATATGAACAGTGTACTGGTAGATGGTAGTTCTTCAACTCAAGCTATAAACAATGCTTCTGGTCTTGTTACGAATGAGATGAACAATGTCATTCAGACTGCTAATCAAACCGTTACAAACTCAGAGTCAAGTTCAGACTCAAGTTATGTTGTAAATGTCTCCTCTACTTTGCCACCTAATGCAATAATCACATCTCCCTGTTCTACTGTTACTACCACACAGTCTGGGAGTTCATGTCCCATTCAGAATATGGTAAAAGGCAGTTCTGCAGAGAATGAGGTAGCTGAATCAATACAACAGAACACAGAAGCTGGGCAAGCTGCTGTTGTAAAAGTTAGTATAGTGTAACTTGAATATTCTATGATTAAATGAATTTTTTTCATACATGTATATATTAATACACCAATGTCCAATTTTAAGACTGTTAGTTTGGCTCTTAAAGTTGAAAGTGTTAAGAATATTCGATAAAAATTGACATTTATTAAATCATAGATCTGACATTAAAAAGTCTTAGTTATATTATAACAGCTCACACAGGGAATAATAGTAATAGGGTCGATTTTAAGACAGATGGAAACACTCCAAAACATCTAGTACATAAAAATGAATTTGAATTAAGACAAATATATGTCTCAAAGCACACTACTTATCTTGCACACATACTACCATTCCTTCCCTACCTGTATGTAGCTAGGTCTGTCAGTTACCTGCCCAAGGTCAGAGATTTCTGGGTAATCAGGCTCCCTCCACCATTTAAACTGAATGCCCGGTATGGCCTAGGTGCATCAAAATTGTGTTAAAACCCAACACAGAACTACCAATTAATATTTAAAAAAAAGATTATTCATGAAATCAGTACAAAACCTATTTTTATTTTTCCACTTGGAAGCTACAATTTACTATCATTATACTATTTCTTTACATGTATTTCATACAAGTGTTTTGAATTCAATGTTCATGGATTATTTTTTTCTTTGACTTTTTTTTTCAGATGACCGCATAGCCATCATTACTGACAACAGACATGACAAACATGATTGAAGATCAGGCAGCTTTTAGGAAGTACATGTTTTAGGAATGATGAAAAAAGCCAGATTATTTTATCTATGTAATTCATACTTTGTTTCATGTAGAATAATATGATGAAATTGTTTAGCTTTATTGTATTCCAAATTATCATTTTACATAGAAAGTAACCACTAGTTGTTTGTGTGCAATAATAATTGTTTATTTTGACATGATGTAAATATAGTGATAATTTATAACATTATCAGTCTTAAGGGGATACGTTTCGTTAAAAACGACGTTATCGATAAAATTTACCAATGCAACAGAAAAACGTCCATTTTCAATTTGAAACGCAATGTCAATTTTACTTGAACAGCTTTGAACTTTAACGCTATTGTTTATCTTTGATGTAAATTCTTTAAAAAAGATGGTCCATGACCTATGACAAAATATATATTGTTTAGAAAAAGATTTGGACTTTCTTGTGTTAGTTTTTGGTTGAAATGTAATGATTTTTTTTTTGTTTGAATCAATGGAGAATAACAAAATTTTGAAAATTTTAGATCTTTCCCCATTACTTCTATACAAATTTCTTGCCAGAAACGATAGTTTCAAAGTGAAATAACTTGAAAAATTGACCCATGACCCCCTATTTTAAATAAATATTTCAATGTGTCATGGTAGTACCATTCATTATGCAAATTTGTTTTGAAAAGTAAGTTGGTCGACCAAAGTAACGTATTCCCTTAAATGGTGTAAAGCAACTAAAAAGTAGAAGGGTTACTGTTTGAATATGCAAGACTTACTATTAAGTGCATTGAAGAAATTTTGTAACAACCTGGATTAATTTTTGCCTCTCTTCATGAAATAATACATTGGTACATTGTACTGTAATTAACTATTAAAAAATTTGACTTTTGATTTTCACAGGGACAAAAATGTAGCTATGCTAATTCAAATAACCAGATTTTAAATAAAAGATTCTGATTTACATATTTAACAAAAATGTCTCAATATTAAACATTGTTTATTTTTTACATCTATAATGTATGCATTGATAAAGGATAGCCTCAAAAGATCTTAGAAAGAGATGATTAAACAATTGTTTTGAAAGGTATTTCATATGGTGATTAAAATGTGAAAGTACTTATTTTTTTAAGTACCAGTTTTCATGGCTGTTTTGTGTCAGCCAAACCACAAAATTTGATAGCAAATGAATAAGAAATGTAAATTGCTTTCAATAAAAAATTTGTTTGAACAACATATTCTAGAATCCACGAATACACAATTTATTCACAAGCCACAAAAATTTTTTATACCCAACAATTTAAGTACTTTCACAATATATGAAATAGGGCCTAAATTTTGTATTTTGTTTTTATTTGTTAATGTTGTTATGTATGTGTTTTTAACCATGTACACGTATTGGAAAAAGGTACATTTACTTTCACTAATAAAATCAAGTAATGGATCCAGAAAATTAAAGGACAATTAGACTTTGTGTCCAGAAAAAGAGCAGGTTTGCAGCGCTGTTTTGACAGAAAATCTGAGAGATTTTGAACCCATCTGGATCTGCCACTAAACATTATTGTTAGATATATATACAACCATTTAAATGTGTTTGTCTTTTTTCATTGCATATGTATACCCTATTGTTATTTATTCTTGTTTTTGTTTATAAAGGTTGCATAATTTTCATCATTTATTTATGTACTTTTTTTTTATTTTATATTGTAAAATACACTTGATCACATGTAATTCTTAATCATGTTCAATTTGATGCTAAATTATTTTTTCCATAACCCTTTGACTTCTCTGAAAAAGAAAAATAGTTGTAGTGAATTTAAATAACTTGAATCAAGTTGAAATTATCATTTCATATTATTTAAGACACCTCACATATTTAGCATCGTTTAATTTCATCTTTAAAGTTCTTTAAGGTCTTTAACATTTTCATATTGTAAAGTGTAATGAGATTACTTGTCTGTTGTATGTCCTCTCAAATTGTAAAAAAAGGGTCTAAAATGTAAACATCAGTTTTGGGTAAAACTTTGCATTAAACTTTTTTTTCCTTAAACAGAGCCGCCAGTGTTTCATTGAAAATTGAAACATTGATACATTATCTCAGGATGATCCAGTCCCCCTTTTTGTTAACATTTTTTTTGGTTCATATTGAATATCATTTAAATTTAACCAGGTTGAACCCCCACTTGAAGCTTTATTTTGCAGTTAAAAATTCACAGGGTTTTATTATACCTGCAATTTGTTGCCAAAGGACATATAGGAATCAACTTGGCTCTATCCATCATATTGCAATCTGTCCTAGAATGTCACAAATAATTATTGCCAGAGTGTTCGTGTCAGCTACATGAAACAGTCTTTTGGTATTTGTCATGTAGCACCATCCTAAAATACCCAATGGTTTAGAGCACATTTTATGCCTGTAATAAAAATACCTTTCATGGAAAACTGCAGTTCTAGCATATGTGCAATAATTTTCTATATAGACTGTCTGATCACTTTTCATATTAATTAATTTATTCTAGAACCTAATCATGTACATGTATTATAGTTAAGATCAGGATTAATTTGATTGAACATGTTTATGTAGAATAGTTAGATGTGATTTTAAAGGGAAAGTTCACAAAAAAATGAAAATTTGTCATATGATTTCTAATGCATTATATAATTATGCTATATCATTAAAACTTTTATATTCAATTTAATAAGCTGACAAAAATGGAATTTTATTTTTTATCTTTTGGTTTCTGTCATTTTAAATTACACAAAACATCTGAATACCACAAAGTCTCCTTTTGACAGTGACCCACCATTTACCTAATTATTGAATTGCCAATATGTAATATTTTTATGTGCATCGATTTTATGGCATTTTAGATAAGTGATAGAAAATCCTTATTAAAATGAACAAAATTGAGTTATTCTTTAATTAGTAATAATGATTTTTATACCCCACGCAACGAAGTTGCGAAGGGTATAATGTTTTTGACTGGTCCGTCCGTCCGTCCGTCCGTCAGTCTGTGATCAAAGTTTGTAATCGCAACTCCTCTTAAACTACTGAACAGAATTTAACGAAACTTGGTATGCAAGTAGAACTTCATATGTAGTTGTGCATGTTACCGGGAATTTTTGATTCGCAAATTTTTGTGGGAGTTATGGCCCTTTGGACTTAGAAATTTGCAGAAAATCATGATTACAGTTTGTAATCGCAACTCCTCTTAAACTACTGAACAGAATTTAACGAAACTTGGTATGCAAGAAGAACACCATATGTAGTTGTGCATGTTACCGGGAATTTTTTATTCGCAAATTTTTGTGGGAGTTATGGCCCTTTGAACTTAGAAATTTGCAGAAAATCATGATTACAGTTTGTAATCGCAACTCCTCTTAAACTACCGAACAGAATTTAACGAAACTTGGTATGCAAGAAGAACACTATATGTAGTTGTGCATATTACCAGGAATTTTTGATTCGCAAATTTTTGTGGGGGTTTTGGCCCTTTGGACTTAGAAATTTGCAGAAAATCATGATTACAGTTTGTAATCGCAAGTCCTCTTAAACTACTGAACAGAATTTAACGAAACTTGGTATGCAAGAAGAACACCATATGTAGTTGTGCATATTACTGGGAATTTTTTATTCGCAAATTTTTGTGGGAGTTATGGCCCTTTGGACTTAGAAATTTGCAGAAAATCATGATTACAGTTTGTAATCGCAACTCCTCTTAAACTACCGAACAGAATTTAACGAAACTTGGTATGCAAGAAGAACACCATATGTAGTTGTGCATATTACCAGGAATTTTTTATTCGCAAATTTTTGTGGGAGTTATTGCCCTTTGGACTTAGAAATTTGCAGAAAATCATGATTACAGTTTGTAATCGCAACTCCTCTTAAACTACTGAACAGAATTTAACGAAACTTGGTATGCAAGAAGGACACTATATGTAGTTGTGCATATTACAAGGAATTTTCGATCAGCAAATTTTTGTGGGAGTTATGGCCCTTTGGACTTAGAAATTTGCAGAAAATCATGATTACAGTTTGTAATCGCAACTCCTCTTAAACTACTGAACAGAATTTAACGAAACTTGGTATGCAAGAAGTACACCATATGTAGTTGTGCATATCAACAGGAATTTTTGATCCCCAAATTTTTGTGGGCGTTATGGCCCTTTGGACTTAGAAATTTGACATAACTTTGTTATGATACATGTATTCAAATACTTGCACATTCACTTTTACAATCATTCAATATTATTGATTCCTGTAGCTCAATACTATTCCTCAAGGATAACATTGATAGTCCAATAGCCGAACGCGTGGGGTATGTGAGCGTGCTCACTAAGGTTCTTTCATTTGGTATAAAAATCATATAAATAAGTCATTTTTAACTATCTAAGTCATGTTGTGTTGTGATAATCTTGCATATAAATCACATTATTGTTTTAAATGCTAGAATGAAAATAAAATGATCTAGTACATTAAACTTTGTTTCTGAATGTTTGTATATTAGGTTTTGACACCTGTAGGTATTGATAATTATTTCACCCCAAGTCAGCTGTGACTAATTACATTTACGTTTACCTAACCATTACACAGGTACCTGCTGAGAGACAATGACAATAAATTCACATTAGTTAACACTTTTAGCAAACCCAGTGGGGGATAAGAAAAAGAATGACCTGTAATTTACATGATTATACCACAATTATTTTCAATGAAATATGATGGCTTACATTTAAATTTAATAGTAAATAAAAATAATATTTTTTTTTTAATTATAGAATTTTAATTTTAATTAATTGATAATAAAGTTCAATTTAAAAGAAAAAGATAAAAGATCAATAAAACGTTTTTAAAAAGAATTTATATAGAAAGTTATCTGAAAATATTAAATGATCTTGTTGACTTTTGATTATTCTAATTATTTTGTTGGTTATTGGATGTACCACATGATCACTTAAACGTTTGAACTAATATGATTTTTTGCTACTCAGTAGAAATTCTGATTAACTGAAGTAGTCCCCTAATGTAGAGTAGGGGACTATTTCAAATAAATAATCTCCAAAATCTTTGTTATAAGATAAGATATGAGAGAAAAAATTTGCACACTGTTATAAAACATTGTTCTGAACAATTTAAGACCATATGTCAAAAATCGTGAACTTACCCTTTAATGGTTGTTAATATTAACCTAGGCAATATTGTCTCACATACATCACATCATTACTCAATGCTTAAATTTAGTGAAAGAAAAGTTTACAGATTATTTATGAAAGTTGGCAAGGGCAGAATTTTTTTTCTAAAATTTGGATTGTATTATAAAAGTAGGTTTAATAAGAATTAAATCAACACTAATATTTGTCAATTTTGTCTGCATGCTTTAGATAACTTATATTATATTTGTTTGTTAGATTGAGATGTAAAATCTATTCAAAATTTTATTTAACATGTTGATGTAAATACTAGTTTACAAAATGCTTTTTTATTTTGTCGTTTGCATTAATACCTAGTATAGAATAACTTTAAAAGTATACTGTGCCATAGATATTTATTGTATCTCAAAGTTGTATTTTGTTCATTATTTTTAGGTCCCACCTATGAAAATAGAGGGGCAAATGGTATGTCAGTCGGTTAGTCCATTAGTCCATACACCTCTACATCCGTGTAAAATCAGATTTACCTTACCTTCATGTTAAAATTACTTCCCATGAAGGGAAAGGCATTTTGTAAGACAGGCATTGTAAGACATTGTAAGACAGGGCAACATGTCTTTTGGACATATTCTTGTTTAATATGTTAAAATAATATATTTTTTTAACTTTCAATTAGGTTGATAAGCAGCAAGCATATATGAACTACATTTTTTAGAAATCAGAAGGTAATATTTTATTAAATTATAACTGCTCATAAAATTTAAATCATGGATGAACTGATATTTTGTTGGAATCTATATTCATTAGATTTTTTTCAGCATTTATTTTCAATCGTGTTCATTTTACATTAAAGTGTAAATATCTTGGATACTTATATACACATAGATTCTCAACTTAACGTAACATGAAGAAACTATTTGTAATTTTGTGCAATATTCGTGCCATCAGCATTTAATGAAGCTTTTTTTTTTTACATTTGTTGCATTTGATTTATATATCTGCTTTTATGTATAATTATTTTGAATAGGTTGAGTTTATTAGTAGCCCATGTGAGTTAAAAATTTCTTAATTGACTGAATCTAAATTTTACAATTGCCACACTTATAAACTACCGGTATTTTGAATCAAGTCATTTATTAGCTCACCTGGCCAAAGGCCATGTGAGCTTATGCCATCACTTGGCGTCCGTCGTCGTCGTGGCCTGTAAACAATTTTTCAAACGTTAACTTGTCCGACACCATAAGTCCAATTGCAACCAAACTTGGTACAGTTGTTTAATGGCATTATGTGTACAAAACTATCGTTCAGATTTTTGATTCCTAAAAAAACATGGCTGCCATGGCTAAAAATAGAACATAGGGGTCAAATTACAGTTTTTAGCTCACCTGACCCAAAGGGTCATGTGAGCTATTGCCATCACTTTGCGTCCGTCGTCTGTGGTCCGTAAGCTTTTTTCAAACATCTTCTTCTCTGAAACTGCTTGGCCAATTGCAGCCAAACTTGATATGGTTGTTCCTTAGGGTATTGTGCAAAAAGTTTGCGTTGGGATTTTTGATACGTCAAAAAACATGGCCGCTGTTACTATAAATGGAACAGGGGGGTCAAATACAGTTTTTTGCAAATAACTCAAAAACGGTAACAGATATCAAAATTCTGATGGGAGACAAAAGTGATCAGCACCTCAAGATCTACCTGCCCAGAAATTTTCAAAAAGATCCAACCACTGATGTAGGAGTTATTGCCCTTTTTCCGGATTTTTTCAAAATTTTGCACTCATTTAGCCCTATATCTTGAAAACTATACAAGATAATTTAAAAATTCAAATTGCATATGATAAAGCACTCCAAGATCTACGTTTCATGTAATTAGTTCAAAGCTGTAGAACCATTTCTTTTAGGAGTTATGGCCCTTAAAGCGTCAAAATTTACCATTTTTCATTGCTTTTCCCCTTTATTTCAAAGATGAAATTGTCTGATACCATACATCCAACTTCAACCAAACTTGGCACAGTTGCTTAATAGCATAATTGCTACAATTCTGTCGTTCGGATTTTTTATTCGTAAAAGAATATGGCCGCCATAGCTAAAAATAGAACATAGGGGTATATTGCAGTTTTTTGCTAATTACTCAAAAATAGTTACATATATCAAAATTCTGATGGGAGACAAAAGTGATCAGCATCTCAAGATCTACCTGCTCTGAAATTTTCAAGAAGAACCAACAATCGACATAGGAGTTATTGCCCTTTTTCTGGATTTTTTTCAAAATTTTGCACTTATTTAGCCCTGCATATGATTGAGCACATCAAGATCTACATTTCATGTAATTAGGTCAAAGCTGTAAAACCATTTCTTGTAGGAGTTATGGCCCTTAAAGCGTCAAAATTTACCGTTTTTCATTACTTTTCCCCTGAATTTCAAAGATTAACTTGTTGTCTGACACCATATATCAAACTTCAACAAAACTTGGCACAGTTGTTTAATAGCATATATGCTACAATTCTATTGTTCAGATTTTTGATTCATAAAAAAATATGGCCGCCATGGCTAAAAATAAAACATAGGTGTAAATTGCAGTTTTTTTGCTAATAGCTCAAAAATGGTTACAGATATCTAAATTCTGATGGGGGGACAAAAGTGATCAGCATCTCAAGATCTACCTGCTTTGAAAGTTTCAAGAAAATCCAACAACCAATGTAGGAGTTATTGCCCTTTTTCTGGATTTTTAAAAAAGAATTTCACTTGTTTAGCCATATATCTTGAAAACTATACAAGAAATATCAAGAATTTAAATTGCATATGATTAAGCACATCAAGATCTACAGTGCATGTATTTAGATCAAAACTGTAGGATCATTTCTTTACCATGTTTCATTACTTTTTCCCTGAATTTTAAAGATTAACTTGTCTGACAACGTAAGACCGACTGCATTTTAACATGGCACACTGTTTGATAGCTTATATGCTACAACTCTATTGTTCAGATTTTTGATTCGTCAAAAAACATGGCCACCATGGCTAAAAATAGAACATAGGGGTAAATTGCATTTTTTTGCTAATAACTCAAAAATGGTTTCAGATATCAAATTGTCCAAGAATCAAAAAATATCAGCATATTAAGATCTACCTGTGCTGAAATTTTGGAAAAGATCTGACTGCTGATGTGGGAGTTATTGCCCTTTTTTCTTAATTTTTGTCAAATTTTGCACTTCTTAAGCCCAATATCTTGAAAACTAACCAAGATATTTAAGAAATCTAAATCGCATATGGTTATGCACAATAATATCTACAAAATATATGTGTCTGTGTAGTACAGGTGAGCGATACAGGCTCCTGGGAGCCTCTTGTTTTGGTACCTGTCCATTTTTTTTAACGAAAAACACTGTTAGATTTAAATGATTTGAAAAAAAAATCTACAAACCTTTTTGATGTCATTTACTCCTTGTTTTTAATCAGATTTCACAAATAAAAATTTTAATTTGAGTAAAAAGAAGTTCAATATTCATTGTTCTTGTACATAGTCTTAGGTTGTGGTCTAATTTAAGCATATATTTTTTCGCACGATATTTTCACATAAAATTAAATCTGTCAAGCATTAGAGCTTTAAATGGTCATTTATTATTATCTTTTCTGCCATAGCTGTCTGAATTATTCTCTTGGGACATTTGCTTTATGCACAGTAACTTAAGTAAAAGTTGACAAACTGATTTAAAATTTTTATATGTTGTCTTTACCTATACTTCAAGAAGTTTCCAAAATAATTTGGGCTTTGTGGCTAATACCAGTTCCGAATAAGGGCCAAAAAGGCAAAAATGGTGTATTTGATAAAACTGCTGTAGAAACATCATTTTAAGTACTGCAATAAAGTCATACATTTTTGTTCCCTACATCAACACAGAGAAGGGACATAAAATGCTAAGCATTTATCTATTTGTGTTCGTCACACTTTCATAAGCATTCTTTTACAATTTACTTTATAAATTTCTCTGTATAGTGTTTATACCTTTAGTATCTTGGTCAAGTTAAAAATTCAGTAGTTGTTCCAATTTTTCAGAAGTTTATTGTTTATCCTCAAGAATCAAAGTCCCAGTTGGGTGAAGGGAGACTTTGAACAATTTTATTTTAAAAGTAAACTTATTTAGATCCTCTTTATCTTTATCTGACGTAGCATGTCTCTGTTTGGGATTATAATTGTTCTTGAAAAGCACACATTTCGATATTCTTAAGGAATTTGTTTCTTTTATACCTTTTTGTTTAAGAAGATGAATATTTTTCTCAATTAAACAAAAACAAAAAAGATAATTTTTATTTTAAAAAAAAAATCAACTGTACTTTGTATGTATTCATTTTTCTTATTTTCTTATATTTTTTCAACCAAAATTGCTTGACATTTTTATGTTTCCACTATTGATAGATCATGCTTTAAGTGTTTGAATACAATCTGACTGTATTAAATATTAGATCATGTAGTATAGAGGTGTTAAATCATGCCAGACATTTATAATTCATGTTATTTCATTTATTGTTGTGTTGCAGTCTATAAATTTATGTCTCCAATACATGGTTTTTGTTTGTCTTTTAGCCTGATAATGTTAGACATTTACTGAGAGGGTAAGACTTTTGGCGCAAATTAGTCACTTGCATAGGAATCGGATAGTTGGTATACAGACATTTTGGGTTATGCCAAGTAACCTTGACCTCATTTTCATGGTTTAAAATCTGTATACTTTTGTCTTGTTGAAGACCTTAATTTATTTGTTACACTTAGTTTGAAAATGAAATACTTGTAAAAGTATACTACCGGTACCTATTATACTGATATTTGGTATATAGACACTTGCTTGCTTGCCACAGTTGCCATTAAGATAGAAAAAAATGCTAATTTCTATAACTCCTATGAAAACATGACATTTTGATAAATTACACTTTTTCAGATTATTCTAACATTACAAGATTATCATTGGGAAAAATGTATGTATTGAAATTGTCTGTTCACAATTGAGTTATTTCCCTTACTACATTTTAAAAATGATATTAAAAGCATAAAACATTTGATAAAATACATCAAACTCAGTTTTATACACAATTTATTGTCCTAATACATGTGAGATAACACTGATAATTGACCTATTACACCAGTGTCACTAAAATTAACATGTAAGTGTCTTGCTCCAGGTGTCTATATTAAAATTTATGGGCCTGATTAAGAATTAATTATGCCAACAAAAGTGACATGATTTCTAATTGTTTACTGTCATTTTCCATCTTTGGATAAGCCCCAACTTTTTTACATTTAAGTGGTAAGTTGATAATTTAGTTTTCATAAAAAGTATTTTGAACAGAATGTATGGCAGACAATATGCCATTTTAAAAGTGCATTTTTAGTGAAATGTAAAATACATGTAATGGATGAACTTATTTCTAAACTGAAATTTGAGGTGGTGAGTAGACTTATATATAACATGGAAAAGAAATACATGTATACCTTTTGGAATAGTTATTTAACTTTTAGACTTTGTTTTTACTTGTAAACTTTTTGGAAATATTGGGTGTTTATGGCTTCCAAGGGGTAAGAAATATCTAAGTCTTAACAATTTTCACATGGGAACACCAGAGTAAAATTAAATTTCTGCCGCCTCTGTTATTGGTATAAAATGGCTCAATTTCTCGCATATATATATGCTGCATATATTTTCTTTTCCCTCTAACTTTATTTAAAACAAGTAATACTGTGAGCGAGCTCACAAAAGGATACCCCCTGCTTCATATTGGACTCTGTACTGTAAAAAAAATCTCAAGACCAGTTATCTCCTCCCCTCCATGATAACCAAGAGCAATACAAATTCTTCATGCACATCTACAGATGATGTAATTCCTTCATGTACAGTTTCATCAAAATCCATCAAGCGGTTTAGGAGGAGTTGCGCTTACGGGGTCTCCCATTGAATATGTATTTGAAAAGTCTACCGGGTAAGTCCAATTATCTCCCCTGAATGATGTTTGATTGCGATGAAAATTCTTCATGCACATATATATATGATGTACTTCCTTCCTGTAAAGTTTCATCAAAATCCTAATAGGGGTTTAGAAGTAGTTGCTCTTACGAGGTCTCCCATTGAAAAATGCATTTAAAAAGTCTAAGTCCAATTATCTCCCCTGAATGATGTCCAAGTGCAATGAAAATTCTTCACGCACATCTACATATAATGTTCTCCCTTCATATTAAGTTTTAGCAAAATCCTTCACGTGGTTTAGGAGGAGAAGCGCTTACAAGTTATGTCGACTGACGGACAGACAGACAGGGTGTTTCCTATATACCCCTAGACTTTGTTTGCGGAGGGTACAAAAAATTACCAGCAGCCAAGTTTTACCCACCACAATAAATTGCCTTGTAATCTGCTTTTGGTGCTTTGACTAGATCAATGTGGTTATCTGTATTATACAGATTTTATCTATTGGATAAACATAATTGTAAATGATTTATTTTAATGAACAACTTATTACAAATTAATAAATGATTCATTCATATTTAATATCGCAACAAAACTAGAGGGCGAATAACAAATAATATGAGCTACAAAATCAAAGCCAGTTCGATTGTAGCCCGTGTCTTTTGTCTTTCTGGTTAATCAAGATTACATTCATCTGTTACCTTCGACAGAATCAAATCTCAAGGTGTTGCAAGGTGATATGATCTGACACGAAACTTAACATGCAACTCGATTGGTTTTGTGTGTTTTTCGTCGCTTTTAAGCTTTTGATACATGTCGATTTTATACAATGAACAACTTTTGCAGTTGTTGAGATTACTGATTTATTGATGGAAAACATTGGCCCAAAATAATTTATTTCCTTGTAGATGGCTTGAATTTGTGATTTTACAACAAATTGTCCACCGAAGACATTGAAATTCCATTTTGTACCTTTGTACCTTCCATTTTGTAGGCAAGATATATATAAGTTAAGCTTAAGATAAACCGAAAACACTTGAGTAGGTGGACTACAGACATAATTCAAAATGCTCTCTTAATTTAGTCAAACACAATTTTCAAAACTGCAAATGAAAGTCAGTAAGTATAATCTGAAGCATGGTGGTTGTACGTCCTAAGCGATTTTCAGACCTGTCGGACATCTACTTCCTGATTGGGACTTAGGCGAATGTGAAAATATGTGAACATGACTATGAAAATTTCCGTCAAGCTTTTCTCAGGAACCATACAGTACAATGATTTGAAACTTGGTAGGATAGTTCAATATGACATACTGTATGTCCTAAGTGATTTTCAGACCTTTCCGACATCTACTTCCTGTTTGGGACTTAGACGAATGTGAAAATATGTGAACATGACTATGAAATTTCCGTCAAGCTTTTATCAGGAACCGTACATGAGAATGATTTGAAACTTGGTAGGATGGTTCAGTATCACAAACTAGCTGTATGTCCTAAGCGACTTTCCTGTTGTGGGCCTAGCGGGGGCATCCGTGTCCTATGGACACATTCCTTCTTTATTTTGTTTGAGTTTTCAAATGTGTTTGGTTTGTCGTTGTCCTTTTATAAGGTATTCAAAGATACAAGAGCTTTGAGACCTATAAAGAAAACAAACAAGTGTTGCTACAATAGTTTTTGGGCATAACGATTTTCTGTCCATCTACGTTTCCTGTCTAGTCGTTCTGTTATGGGAAACGTGTTGTGTTGACATCTTAAGAAATCCATGATTGCATGTATCATGGTAGATTTGGTGATTGTTCCTTTCCGTTTTCAATTAAAATTCACAGGTTGCCGTAGATTTTCCACAGAAGATCCCACGTATTAAAAGACTAGAGGAATGTGTATCTACTGAATTTTGAAGTATCCAATACACGAATCATTCAATTTCAATTTATCTTCTAAATTTTGACAAGTGGACAATCATAAATAATAACGAATTCAGTCATGTTTTATTTGATATTTAAGATAGGGTGTTTATGCCAAGTTTGATGACAATCTTGACAATCATTATTAAACTTCAAAAGTGAGAATATTAGAAGGAAAACGATCTTGTGAAAACTTTAAATTCACTTAGAATTTGATAAGTATCATTTATATGTACGTCTCAGGTAAAATTCAGGTAGATTAATAGCACAGGAGGGTTAATAAGGTACGGAGTTTTGTAAAATGACTTCGCTTTCAAGCCATGTTGACAATAAATATTTGTCCATGGGGGTTGATATTTTAACGAGAAAAACAAACAAGGAAAGTAAAAGACTGTCTTTGTGGGGGACTTTTAATTGGATAGTCGATGAACAATCAACATTATAAGAATCCCTAACACGGTAAAGCCAATTTACAGTTTACTTTTTGAGCAGGTACTTAATAAAAGGCCATAGAACATGTTTGCTTAAGCTTTGGTGATATTGTAAGCACCATTTGCATGAATTAAGGACACACAAGTTTTCTCAAGAAGAATAGCATTTGTTTCCTTTTCTGATTGTTGTGCTCGTTATAAGCTTTTCGAAAACTTAAGCAATATACAGGTGTTCAAAAAGTATAATAGGTCAATACCATGTTTATTTTTCTGAAACCTGAAACTAAGCTTTTCAGCATAGCCAAAAAACAGGTGACTAGAGAACAAAAACTATTTGCTCTTTTGAACCAAAAGCCAATATTCCTTCTCTATAGGACAGATGTGTCTGTTTGCAGATGTTTGTTTTTTTAAAAAACATAAGCCAATTAGTTACAGGAAGCAGAGAGAAATGGAAATATGGACAAACACTTCTTATGTTGACGAAAAAGTATACTGACTTCTTATTAATGCATATGTCCAGAAGTTTCTTATATGGGATCAGCTGCACGACTGCGATCGAGAAGCGACCACTGGCCCACTCTAAAACTGCTGACTGTATCCTATTGCAGATTTTTAAACTGCATGCCGTTGTTTTGTAGATATGGACACTTATTTCATTCTTATACAAGTTATGTCATTCAAACTCAAAGCTAAATAAACTTAAGACTGCAGCTTCCATATCTGCAGCTGTTTGATGTTTTGACACGATTACTGAATTAAAACCATTGACTGTTCCATGTGATTTTAGCTACTTAGTATATCAAAAGTATTAACTTTTCTTTTTTGGATCAGTCCAATAAAAATATTGTAATTAAAAGGTATAGATTTAAATTGGCAACCGGATTTGACTGCGATCCAAAGCTTTGTGGTCAGACACCTGTAAATCGCAGATCTTATCTTTGCTTATAACTATCACAAACCTCGCGTGATGTTGTCTTTTAAGCGGTATCTCACAAGATAGAGTTACCAATCCCTCTATGTGTATTCCTCCTTACAATGCATTTTCGGCCGTAAATTATTTTTCCTAACTTGGGTAAATATTGTGATAAATGGAAAGGTATTGTCCCGGGCAGTGTTCCCATAGACCAACGTAATGTACACTTGCATTCGGGTATTTGGTATGTTTATTTACGAGTCTGAAATTAAAATTATATCGTAACATTCCATGTAATGTAATATCGTGAGTAAAAATTGATAATAGGGGGCATATGTTGAGATTTTGGGTAAATCACTGAAAAGGGACTGGGTGACCTTTATTGTCGTCGTAAGTGCATTAAGGGGGTCTGCTGGAGTTGAAGCTTCATTTTCATGATTCATTTTTTTTTTTATAGAAAACAGAACTTTTCCCCAAGGTTCAGTTAATCAAAATTGCGGGGACGCAACTGTCACTTAAAAAAAACATTAAAAAGTACAAACTGTTTTGACCCCCCCCCCCCCCTTCCCCCAAAAAAGACTTAAAGAAAGCAAGGAAAGGGTTCTGCGGCTACATTTGTAGATACATAACAAGTGTCAGTTTGCATACGAAGCAGTTTGTTGTTGTTGTTGTTTTTGTTTTGTCTTTGTATTAATAGTTTCTATGGCTTCCTGTCAACGTATCTTGAAACTCCATCTCTTCAGTAGTGCAAGCACACTTTATCTCGTAATAACCTGGACCAAATCGGATATCTAAAACATTTTTAGATAATGCATCCGGGGTAATTACACCCAATTTAATGACCATATAATATCGTAACAGTTTCCCGGTAATTACGGACCGACGGAATTGAAAATCGATGCCATTATGGTCATGATTTTCCATAGTCACAGAACGGAATTTCCTCGAAAATTGAAATTACAGATTTTCATGTCTTTGTTAAAATACTTGTCAAAAAAATGATGTATGGTATTTATCGAATGAATCTTAAAAACATAATGTTTTGACTGTGGGCATTTTTAGTACGATCACCAATTACTATAGCATTGACAAACACCATGGGCAAGATGACGAACACCTCATTGTCAAAAAATGGTAGATAACTTTTTCATCATTTAAGACATAAATTCGTACCAGATTGACAGCTAAATGTCCCCGTAATTGAGCGAGTGTGTGTCATGAAGTAATAAAATGTCATATTTACACATGTTAAAATCATTAGGTCCTTGCTAAAAGTGGACAAATGGATTTCCCAATATAAAAGAGGTTTTGTTTATGGGTTTTTGATTATTAATTATATATATAAGTGGTTAGAAGAAACTGTAGAAAATAAGGCCATCTAAATTGTTGTGGTTAAAAAAAAGGACACACTGAACTTAAAAAAAATCATTATGCATCTTTTCAATATCTCGACGTTTTTGCATTAACTATGCTAACTTTAGAATCATTTTTTTTTACATTTTTTTTTTGTTTTCCATGAAATGTTCTACGCACAACACAAATCTGTTTAGTGCCTTACATGCACGCGGTAAACATATTTTTTTTGTCTGCTTCAATGCCGTTCCCGATTCTTATGGGTGGATTTGACCGTTACTTTCTTGATTCAGTTTTGTCGGTTTCAATTTCTTGTTTTACTACCCCGTTTCTTACAGTGCACGATTTTCTTGCTTCAGTTTCGTCTATTTCTTACAACGCACGATTAACTTGCTTTAGTTTCTTTCGTTTCTTATAGTCAGGCACGATTTTCTTGCTTTAGATTTGTCCGTTTCTTACAGTGCACGATTTTCTTGCTTTAGTTTCGTCCGTTTCTTCTGTGCACGATTTTCTTGCTTTAGATTCGTCCGTTTCTTACAGTGCACGATTTTTCTTGCTTTGGTTTAGTACATTTCTTACAATGTACTATTTTCTTGCATTAGTTTAGTCCATTTCTTAACGTGCACGATTTCTTGCTTTATTTTAGTCCATTTCTTACAGTGCACGATTTTCTTGCCTTATTTTAGTCCGTTTCTTACAGTGCATGAATTTCTTGCTATGGTGTTGTATGTTTGCTTTTGCACGATTTTTTCTACTTGTCTGTTTTATGCTTTTAAGCCATGCGCGATATTTTTCGTGCTTTAAATTTGATTGTTACGTGCAGATGATGTCTTCGCTTCAGCCTTTTCTTTTTCATTTCTTTTGTGAATTTTTTGCATTAGTTTTTTTTTCTCCAGATTTTCCAGAAAACCTGCAGCTGAAGCTGTTGGAATTACCAATGGTTATGGGAAACCCTTTTGCCACCATCATTGTTAATTCAAACCATGTAATATAGCCCGTAAATAAACCATAATTATTTTGTGTTTGGCGTCAGAAAATTCCGATATTCAATACATTAATACAAAGTAGACCTTTGGAAAACCAAAATAATCAAGGTTTTACTTGATCCAATGCTGATGCATAATTTATTCGGACGGACTACACAGAAACATAGAACAAGGGAATGAAATCGTGATTTTCTCCTGTTTTCACGACGATATTCCTTGATAATTTGTACTTTACAATGTATACACTCTAAAAATGGCGTTTAGATTCTAAACGTAATCCTAAACACTTTCTTGAAGCCTTTTTTTAAACGCCAAAAAAATCTAAACATGTTTAAAATCTAAACACGTTTAGATTGTAAACATGTAATAATTAAAGATGTGTTTAGATACTAAACGTGTTTAGATAATCACGCGTTTAGACCTTTTACCCAGAATAACCCCCATTAATTCGGGGAAAGCAGCCTATATTGAAATAGTCAGTTCCCCTCGTCACCTTATCTAAAGTCCTGGACCTGTCAATGTTCTAACTAGTGTTTTTGTGTTGTTTCGACCAGATTTTCTGGGTTTATTCAGCTTTGTTTGGTTAGTTGAACGTTGGTCTATTTCAAGCAACTATTTTTTGTATTTTTGGCTAGAGTTCCTCTGTGTGGTATTAAATAGTGAGAATAAGTGTAAAAACTCTTTACTAAGATGAAAATGTTTAGGTTGAACAATTCTATAAAATACATGAAATACTCAATTTTTCAGCTCCGTTTACAGTACCTTGTTGGTAAAACAGAAAACCAGCTGATTAAATTTTTTGCCCAAAATTGTAAACAGTAAGATGCATATGTGAAAAATATAGAAAAAATAATAATGAAATGAAACAATTTATTAAAATACAAAGTAAAAACATGTATCATTCTGAATACAAATTTTGATTTTCTTTAGAATAGCAAATATTCTTAAATGTAAAAAACATCCTTGTTAATTTTATGAACATCAACCAATTGAACTATACAATTTATTATAAAATTAGTTACCAAATGTCACCATACAACAATTCCATAACTATTATAAAAAACAAAAAAAAGGTGCAAAATCCAAAGAAACAAAAGAAAAAGTATCTATATAAATCACTGATTCATATGTATCCAATGTTCTTGTTATTTAGATCCAATCTCAGTTTACAATTCACACTCCTTACTTTATCAGTAATCATTCAATGCTGTTGATTGTTCTTTTTAGTTCATAAAGTCTTCCTGTTTTCTTTTTATCCTGCAATAGAAAAAAATATTAATTCACTGGGATTTTTTTGCACTACAATTGACATGGACATAGTTTATACTGTATGCTGTAGAACTCTTTATCAAAGGGTAAACGCTTATTGTACTTTGTTTTAGATTACACCAGGATTTTAATTTATTTTAACACAGTAATCAGAATGGACTTTGATGTCTTTCAACATATTCATTTTTTAACCATTTTATTAACCATTTGTAATTACACTCATAGCATAGTTTTACTGAGCATGCTGAATAACCTACCTCATGAATTCAGGTCATTTTCAATTTACACTGCTGTAGCATCCACAATGCATATAAATGTTTACTGGCGTCTGTAAAAAATAAACAGACTATTAAATTAAGTGTGCGAAATGTGTTGAATGTATAGGAATTGTGTCTTATCAACGTTTATTATAAACAAATTGAATGTGTGTAATTACACTACCCTGAGAAAACTGATAAGGATATAGATTAGGCACATCAATCATGTCAATATTATCTCAATCAGTTAGCAGATGCATATGTGTAGTCATTGCAGGAGCGTATTTGAAATATTTAAAAATAACAGTGATTTTAATTATATGTTTTAACAAAAATATAGATCAAATATCACCGTTTTAATAGTAATGCATTATATATACAACGCACATATGTGTACTGTTGACGGTTTTTTGCCCTATTGTCATGATTGTCCAATTCAAAATAATCAAAGAATATATCATAGATAGTTTGCTCATTTATCACGACGTATAAAAAAATTATAATTTAAGTTTCTTACCGTAAAATTATCGTTTATCATGTTTATCCTGTCGGCATTTGAAATCATCACAAACCACACAGTTTTCAAACTCTGGTAATTTTTTGTTGTGCGCATGCTTATCTTTCAAAAAATTTAAAAACTTCACGTGTGGAACCGCCAAGAAAATACTTTATATTTAATTTGAATTTTCATTCACATTTTACATGTAAATCAAATTGAAAAATAACACAAACTTTTATTGTTTGATATGATATTTTAAAAAATAAATGATTTTTAAAAGACTAAAATTTCACGGAATACTGAAAGAAATTTCGACGCCTCCCCCCAATGAATCCTTACCATAGCATGCATTAGTACAGATGTCCAAAAATACTTGATAAAGAGGCGTCCTTTCCTGTTCATGTGTTGGGATTATTATAACTTGCCCATGCAACTTAAGCCGCGTGACAATTCTAAACGTATCTAAACTCTAAACATGTTTAGATTATTTCAATTTGACATTTAGTATCCCGTTTAGTATCTAAACGTTTTTAGCACTAAACAGGTTTTCATTAGTACAAGTTTAGATTTTAAACATAATCCTAAACGCGTTTAGATCTAAACGTGTAATAAAGGCGTTTAGAATCTAAGCGTCATTTTTACAGTGTATAAAAAACAAGTTGTAAATCAAAGTAAGACCTTGTAATGTATGGTATGGTATGCGTAATGTTATGAAAACAATTAGGGTGATTATTTCAAAGATGACAATTTTATGTTCTGTGGAACAATAATTCTGTGTTTTTTGACAAAATATTAATTAGCCACGGAAACAGGTGTTGGTTTTGTGAAGAATTCATGAAAACTTTAGCACCTTCCGTTATTTGTCTTCTTGATGCTCAGTGTTCTTATATAGGACTAAGTCAACGTACGTGCTCTGGTTGCTTAAAAATAGTAATGCTAACCTGAACATTTTAAGACAATTGCAAATAACTTTGGATAAGTCTTTTGGCAAGACGCAGTTGCCAACCGCTGGGATATTTTTCAACTAAATTTTCTTTTTGCAACCTTTAAAACTAATTCTATTCCAAAGTCAATCATAAGTGTTTTGGGGATCTAGTTCGATTTTCGAGCCAAGACGAATCAACTGGAGCTATAATTTCAAAACAATTATGGATTCAGTTGAGGACTATGCAAGAAAATGGGCCAAAAAAGAACAGGAGAAAGAATGTGACGTTTTGTCAGAATGGGTAAAAGCTGTGAGGTCATTGGTTTTGAAAAGAAACAATTCTTTGAAAGGCTCAATGAGCACTAAGGCAACATCCATTTTCAGCAACGCTGATGTTGCCAAAACATTGTCCACCTTACATGACAAATATGTTGTTGTACCTGCAGACAAAGCACCAAATAACATCATTTTTGTGAGCAAGAAACACTATATTGACTGTTTGACAGCAGTATTGGGGGTTGGTTGTACCAGCAACAGCACCACATACAAGGCTACAACACTGTCTAAGGAAGAAATCATTGACAATCACAAATCTGTCATTTCCTCCTTCGGCCATTCTGTTGGTGGCAGTAATGATGACATTCCATCCCTGTATTGGATTCCCAAATTACATAAAAATCCATACAAACAGCGCTTCATTGCAGGGTCATCCAAATGTACAACTAAACCTCTTTCAGTTTTGTTGACTTCAATACTTACGGCAGTAAAATCCGGCCTCCAGAAATATTACGATTGTTGTTATTCTAGAAATGGTGTCAATCAAATGTGGATCGTGAAGAATTCGAAAGAATTGATGGAGATTCTTAATTCTAAATCAGTTTCATCTTGTAACAGCATCAAAACATTCGATTTCTCCACACTTTACACTTCTATTCCACATGAACAACTGAAATCGCGATTGGCACAGCTGATTAAACGCAGGTTTTTCAAAAAGAATGGAAAACGCAGGTATCGATTATACCAAGACTTACTTTGTCATCAATGAGTCTAAGAAAAAGAACAAATTTACAGAAGACCAAATAATCGACATGCTCAACTTTCTTATTGACAACATATTTGTTCAGTTTGGTGGACGAGTTTTTCAGCAAACAATAGGGATTCCAATGGGCACTAATTGTGCACCTTTGCTTGCCTATTTGTTTCTTCATTCATATGAAGCAGACTTCTTGCAATCTCTTCTAGACAAAAAAAATCGTAGACTAGCTCTCTCTTTCAAGCTCACGTTCCGTTATATTGATGATGTCCTTTCACTAAACAATTCTCGATTTGGTGACTTTCTCCATCTCATATATCCACAGGAGCTTGATATAAAGGACACAACGGATTCTAGGAAGTCTGCTTCATATTTAGATCTACATCTCGAAATTGACTCTCAAGGAAGACTTTCATCGAGGCTCTATGACAAACGTGATTACTTCAACTTTCCCATCGTCAACTTCCCCTTCTTGTGAGGCAACATTCCGTCCGCTCCAGCTTATGGAGTTTACGTATCTCAATTGATTCGTTACTCCAGAGCGTGCGGGACTTACATCGATTTCCTTTGCAGAGCGACACGTCTGACACAAAAATTGCTCACACAGGGTTATGTTGCTCCTCGATTGCTGTCTTCACTCAAGAAATTTTACGGAAGACATCATGCACTTATAGACAAATATGGGATTTCGATCTCTCGGATGAGTGCAGATGTTGGTTTGTCGTAGGGTGTTGATTTGTCTTCCTTTACCGGATTTGACACGCTGAATGGACTATTGGCAACGCGACGGGTGTGCTATAGCAAGCAGGAACTGCTTACTCTTCCGGAGCACCTGAGTTCACTCTTGTTTCGACTGGAGTTCGCGTTGTTGATTGATATTCAGTTGTTTTGTGTTTCCATGTTTTACATGTTGTCTGTTTTTGTCCTGTTCTTGTTGGTGTTTACTGGTTTTGTCTCTGCCCTTTCGGACTTTTGACATTCGGATACCCCATTGGTACCTCTGCTTCTTTCATAATGATTTAACTTAATATACATGTATTTTCATTCTTTAGACTTTAACGCCACTGATGAGCTTTAACTATTGCTGCTTTGTTCTAAATTCATAACTCATACAATCATTGTACATGTATTGAAAGTTGTTTTGCTTGTATCTTTTGTATTTTGTCATAATGCATAATGTTTTTAGCAATCATGTTTTAGTATAAACGTACGAAATATAACCTTTTTTCAAACCACAGTCCAATTCATTTGGCCTTGTGGGTGCATTGGTTTTTCCGCCGTGTCTATTTTAGACGTTCGTTTGTTCCGTTTGTCAAATTCTTTTGAAAAAGTAATGAATACACAACTTGATAAAACACAAGGCCGGTTTTATCTGTTCATATCTTACCATTTAAAGAACAAAATAAATATTATAAAATGATTTATTTTAAATCTTAATTCAATTTTCTATAGATTTATAAATTTATCATCATCTGATGTTGGTACTCTTTTTGTGGTCCCATTGTTATGCGACAAATGCAGTTTTATTTTAGCAGGTATCATGGTAATTTGTTCCATTATACCAAACATATGTCTTTCAATGCAAATAATTACTTTTTCACATAGTTTGCTCAACTTGCTTTCGTCAGTAGATCGAAGAGAGAACTAAACACAAAAAACATGCCTGAGAACTAATCGAAGTCCCAATAACAATATAGAGTCCAAAGTTTTAATGGTCAATTTTGAATTATTAGATGCGGTGTGGTATCGACTAAATGGGTCTCAGTCCTCAATGCTGGAGATGTTTGTGTTGCTGCTGTCTGAAGACGCATATACAAAGTACTTTATATGGTGTGAAATTTATATAGTAGTTCAATATTTCATCTCATCTGGGCCGCAAGTTATCATGAACTAAAACTTATTGGTTTAATTATCTCAGGTCTTATTTATATGTTAAGTTAATATATCAGCCAGTATTCCATATATAGTAGACTGAATCTTGTCTGCAACATAGAATGCTTTTTTTTTTCATCAGTCTGTTAATTTGGTTTATTGGTGAAATCTGTAATAAATTATTTTTTCTTTCCGAAATTTGTAATTGTAATTTGGACTAAAATATGAACTATATAATTATAAAAAATACTGTAACATAAAAATGAACGATAAAAGTACGCATGCTGGAAAGTCCTGGATTAAATTTTCTTTGGTATTGCATTTGCTTCAGTTTAATGCCTTAATCAATTTATATTCAGTTTTCTTTTCAAAAATCTGCTTCAGTGAAAGAGACAGATTTTCGCTTTTTCTCAACGACAGGGATTTTTCGTGGTTTAGAAAGTATCCGACAATATATAAGCCTTGTTTGACAGGAAATATCTATATCTTATTACGACAGAAACTTGCTAAATTTATTCGATGCCCGGCAATTTTGATATGTTCATTTGTAACATGACCTACAACCTCAGGGTCTGGATAAAGTTGGAAAAACCCAGCGAATATGTTTGCTTATATCAACTTTCCGTTGCTGAGATATGTAAATTAATGTTTAAAATGCTTCGATATGGGCGTCTAATGTTATTCTTCTATTTGGCACGAAAAGATGTAGTTTTGTGTGTAGCATGATTTTTGTTGAATTAAAAATGCAAACTAGTTACAAAAACAAAGAGGGAGTGAAATCAAAACAGATTTATAAACAAAAGACAAAAACACTCTATAACAGCAAATAGATAGAAACTAAAGAATTATAGGGGAAATAAAAGAATATGAATAAAAACTGAAATGTTTGACTTAGTATCTGTGTACTTGTATTGTATAACAAGATTAATGCATTCTACACATGTTCGTTAAATTAATACATGGCCACCCTCTCAATAAAGAACTTCAACATATAGGTAAAACTGATTTTGGATGGACGAACGGACGGACGGACAAACAATATATGCCCTCCACTTTCGTAGGTGGGACATAAGAAGGTAAAAAATCCCCAAAAACTTCTGAAATTACGGGGTTGTAAGGCAAATTCAATATTTTTACTTCAAATGATCTACAATTTTCACAAGGGCAATTATGACTCTAACTATCCAAATAAACATATTTAAGGGGGCACCTTATCAGTCAAAACAAGGGCAACAACCTGACACCCTCCTGATCTATCTATGTCACTTGAGTGTTACATACTTTTCCTTTTTATCCTATATTGACAAGTGGCAGACTAATATTTATACAGCTTAGAAAACAAAATAAGGGGAAAATAGGTTTAAATCCCCCATAAAATATAACCCCTTCCTATATCGGCCCGTTATCTGTGTTTGCCGTAACGGGATTGTAGTTTTATCCCTGACAAGTAGATACTATCTATCCTCTTTTCAAGAAATGCTTTTGTGAATGTAGGTATAGTTATCTCATTTTAGAACTTATACAAATTTTACTGATTATGATATTCTTGAGATCTTGGTTTTCTGTTGAATCACCTTAACTGCACCTAAATAAGTACCTTTTCTTGGCCTTTTTATTTGGGGGGGGGTTAATATATGTGCTTGCATATGGACAACTTTTTTTGCAAACTTCTTTGGACCAAGAGTTGATTTTAAAAAGATGAAAAAGAAAGAATAAATAGTAAATGACATAGTTTTTTTTCAGCTCATTCATGGACTTGGTTCTTGCATGGAAGTAATATAGTCTATCCATGGAAGTAATATTGAGAAGGAACTTCTATCTAATCTTACTTCCATGACAATTTGTTTTTTCAAAATAATTAAGTAAAATGGAATATTTCCATTAATCTTACTAATTTTTATGATCAATCATAGATTCATTTGTCCTTCTTAAGTAGATAATTATGATAAGAAATTCAATTAATCTTAATAATCTAGTTGACCGATTTATAGGTATCTTTACATCTACATGTTAATTTCATTATTGGACTAATTTCGTTATCGAAACGATCTGGAACTATTTTGGAATAAAATGTTGTTTTAACCATTTCTCGAGGACAATGTTATTAATTTTTCCAATAGCTACGTGCTAATTGGTTTAATCCAACCTTAATCTTTGGTGAGAAAATGGGGTAGAAAACTAGTTTCTAAATTCCGTTTGTAATTCCCGACCAAATCAACATTGGAACCTGTTCATTGCGATTTTCTTAAATAAATATTGAAATTGAAATTAAAGAATTAAAATAAACAGCCCGGAGTGGGACACAATGGAATACGTATAGATTTACTTAACCTGTTCAGCGCAGGTGAACTGGAATTAAAGGGTATGTCTTTTTTGTTAAAAAAAGACCCAGAAAATGACAATTCATTATAGATATAATTAGATTTTAAATGCTTAAGTTGTTAAGTGGGAGTCTTTGTTCGCTAAGAAATTGTCTTCCTATTCTTTTTAATTGTAATTGATGCACCTTTTAAGGTTTTATCTTTTTCATCGAACCTTTTTTTTACAATAAACTTTACGGTTCAACGGTAACGGTTTTCAGATTTGCTTTGACTGTGTTACCTGAAATAGACCAATGATATCGGTCGTTACAAAATCGTTCAGGTAGAAATTCTCAGGTGAAGAAGTTTGATGATACTGTCCCGAACATTTTTAAAAGGCTGGAAGTAAAGTAAAATAAGTTGGATTATTTATTTATTTATTTATTTGTTTATTTTTGTAATGGAGTTCTGACATGGATTAAAAAATATCTGACAAAAATGTGAGTATATTTTAATGACATTGGCAATTAGAAAACTGTATTTTCTCATTAAATGATGTTATACTAGACAATTTTCGATTTTTTTTAAACCAATTTTTTTCCTTAAAACATTGTAAGCTTTCATAATTTTTGTTTCTAATTTTTTTGTTTATCATTAGAAATGCGCCATAAAAATCATTTTTAAGATGATCAGCAAAATTTTCGGTTTAGGGTATTGACCACTTATTAGAAAGTATAAATCAATTTTAATTGTCTCCTCTTAATAGATAAAATCTTGGTGATGGATGGTAGGTCTGACTATGTCCAATAAATGAAATTTATGTTTAAATTCGAATCATTTGAAAGATTTTACAGATTAAGTAGTTTTTGATATCGGAGAACATTCCTATAGAAAGTTTATTTGAGGACTTCAACTCAAATTTGAAGATAATAGTAAAAGGAAATTAAGGATACACTAACCGGCCATCACCAACAATATTAAAACAAGAATAGCTATCTTTATAGACCTCACAAGAATGTCTTGATTTTGCCATAAAAAAGGCAACCGATTCAATGTGTATCCGTATATGGATGCGGATCGGTTTCATATTCTCTCAACAATTCTTGAAAACTCATTCGCAGTAATATAAGTAGGCTAAAAATATGCCCAGATAAGTATAGGAAGCGATTCAATGTATTTTCGTTTACTGATGTGGATCGTTTTCACTTACTCAACAATTCTTGAAAACACCCTCGCATTAGTGTGGGAAGCAAATGGGAATTGGAACTGTGAGAAGTTTTGGTACAATTTTTAAAATTGTCGTTTTTTTCTGACGTTGTTTCATGTTCATTTCACTGTTTGGGAAAACAACTGGGTGTTGTTGTTTTGGTCTTCAATAACAATTTATCTTTTATTGTTTCATTTTCTTTAGAATAGTTTTGCCATCGGAAGTTGGATTTTTACATTTTTTTTTAGTTAAAACTCCTTATACATAATTTTGTATAAAATATTAGTTTGAACTGAATATACCCCCGTGACAATAAGTCTTAGAGACAATCGTCTGCTGAAACTCATCAAACAATGGATAAAATTTCAGTATTAATTTCATTGCACTAAACAGATGTCACAAAAATTACAGTCAATTAAACAGTATGAAAAATTATGCTTAGGAATTTAATATATTTATATAAACTAAAGCTTTGTTACGGCATTTTGCCTAATAAGAAAGTGGCTGTAGTTGTCACAGCGAAAAGTCAATGTGGTAATTAAAATATACAATTCATCAAAAACAAATCTGTTCTTTATATTGAAAAAAGATGCACAGCATAATAGTTCAGCTTTCGAGAAACTTTTTATAACACTTTAGGTCACTTAAACTTGTCTTACACTATATGTTTCTATTTTTGATTCACAGTATATTACTTAGATGTTTTGTTTTTTTGTGTGTTTTTTGTAATTTTAATTATGGTAACTGTAAGACTATCGTCTGTGGCAATTTTTTTTCTAAATCACTTATAAGCGCCTGTATAATTCTAAATGTATCATTGGGCAGTTTTTTAGGGCTTGAGTGATATTCGACATTATGACATACCTCGAAAGTCATCCACTTGACAGACTTCGAGAAAACAAGTAGGCTTGGACTATATTTGACGTTTTATGATAAAATAACAAGTACTTGCAAACAATTTTGCCAAAAATTGTAATGACAGTTATAATGAAAACTGACAAATTTTAAGATCACAATGAGCTTGGATCATATTCGACATTTATGACAAAATAACTAGTGTTTATGAACAATTTTGTGAAAACTGCGACAAAGCCCTGAACATTTGGAATGAAGGGAATGAAATCGTGATTTTCTCCAGTTTTCACGACGATATTCCTTGATAATTTGTACTTTACAATGTGTATAAAAAACAAGTCGTAAATCAAAGTAAGACCTTGTAATGTATGGTATGGTATGCGTAATGTTATGAAAACAATTATGGTGATTATTTCAAAGATGACAATTTTATGTTGTGTGGAACAATAATTCTGTGTTTTTTGACAAAATATTAATTAGCCACGGAAACAGGTGTTGGTTTTGTGAAGAATTCATGGAAACTTTAGCACCTTCCGTTATCTGTCTTTTTAATGTTCAGTGTTCTTATATAAGACTGGTTGCTTAAAAATAATAATGCTAACCTGAACATTTTAAGACAATTGGAAATAACTTTGGATAAGTCTTTTGACGAGACAGTTGCCAACCGCTGGAATATTTTTCAACTAAATTTTCTTTTTGCAACCTTTAAAACTAATTCTATTCCAAAGTCAAACATAAGTGTTTTGGGTATCTAGTTCGATTCTCGTGGTTTTCATAATGATTTAACTTAATATACATGTATTTTCATTCTTTAGACTTTTACGCCACTGACGAGCTTTAACTATTGCTGCTTTGTTCTAAATTCATAACTCATACAATCATTATACATGTATTGAATGTTGTTTTTTTATGTATCTTTTGTATTTTGTCATAATGCATAATGGTTTTTTTTTGGCAATCATGTTTTAGTATAAACGTACGAAATATAACCTTTTTCCAAACCACAGTCCAATTTATCTGGCCTTGTGGGTGCATTGGTTTTTCCGCCGTGTCTATTTTAGACGTTCGTTTGTTCCGCTTGTCAAGTTCTTTTGAAAAAGTAATGAATACACAACTTGATAAAACACAAGGCCTGTTTTATCTGTTAATATCTTACCATTTAAAGAACAAAATAAATATTATAAAATGATTTATTTTAAATATGAATTCAATTTTCTATAGATTTAGAATTTTTTCATCTGCTGATGTTGGTACTCCTTTTGTTGTCCCATTGTTATGCAATAAACGGAATTTATATTATCAGGTATCATGGTTATTTGTTTCATTATACCAAACATACGGCTTCCAATGCAAATAATTACTTTTTCATAAAGTTTGCTCACTTGCTTTCGTCAGTATATCGAAGAGAGAATCAAACACAAAGACATGCCTTGGAACTAATCGAAGTCGCAAAAACAATTGAGTCCAAAGTTTTAATCATGTTTAAATTAATGGTCAATTTCGAATTATTAGACACGGTGTGCTATTGCCTAAGTGGGCCTCGGTGCTCGAAGCTGGGAAACGTTTTTTGTTGCTACTGTCGAGTTTATAATATGTTGAGGCATATGCATGGTACTTTATATGTTGTGAGATTTATATAGTGGATCAATATTTCGTCTCATCTGAGCCGCAAGTTATCATGAACTAAAAAACTTATTGGTTTAATTATCTCAGATCTTATTTATATATTAAGATATCAGCCAGTATTCCATAGTAGACAGAATCTTGTCTGCAACATAGAATGCTTTTTTTTTCATCAGTCTGTTAATTGGGTTTATTGGTGAAATCTGTAATAAATTATATTTTCTTTCCGAAATTTGTAGTTGTAATTTGGACTAAAATATGAACTGTATAATTATAAAAAATACTGTAACATAAAAATGAACGATAAAAGCACGCATGCTGGAAAGTCCTGATTAAATTTTCTTTGGTATTGCATTTGCTTCAGTTTAATGCCTTAATCAATTTATATTCAGTTTTCTTTTCAAGAATCTTCTTCAGTGAAAGAGACAGATTTTCGCTTTTTCTCAACGACAGGGATTTTTCGTGGTTTAGAAAGTATCCGACAAAATATTAGCCTTGTTTGACAGGAAATATCTATATCTTATTACGACAGAAACTTGCTAAATTTATTCGATGCCCGGCAATTTTGATATGTTCATTTGTAACATGACCTACAACCTAAAGGTCTGGATAAAGTTGGAAAAACCCAGCGAATATGTTTGCTTATATTAACTTTCCGTTGCTGAGATATGTAATTTATGTTTAAAATGCTTCAATATGGGCGTCTAATGTATTCCTCTGTTTTGCACGAAAAGATGTAGTTTTGCGTAGTTAATTACAACAAAGCTGGTGTGAAATCAAAGCAGATCTATAAACAAAAGAAAAAGACACCCAATAACAGCAAATAGATAGAAACTAAAGAATTATAGGGGAAATGAAAGAATATAAATAAAAACTGAAATGTTTGACTTAGTATCCGTGTACTTGTATTGTATAAGAAGATAAATACATTCTACATATGTTTGCTAACATAATACATTTCCACCCTCTCAATAAAGAAAGGTCACTTCAACAAATAGGTAAAACTGCTTTTGGATGGACGGACGGACGGACAAACAATATATGCCCTCCACCAAGGTGGGACATAAGAAGGTAAAAAATCCCCAAAAACTTCTGAAATTACGGGGTTGTAAGGCAAATTCAATATTTTTTACTTCAAATGATCTACAATTTTCACAAGGGCATTTATGACTATAACTATCCAAATAAACATATTTTCAGGGGGCACCTTATCAGTCAAAACAAGGGCAACAACCTGACACCCTCTTGATCTATCTATGTCACTTGAGTGTTACATACTTTTCCTTTTTATCCTATATTGACAAGTGGCAGACTAATATTTATACAGCTTAGAAAACAAAATAAGGGGAAAATAGGTTTAAATCCCCCATAAAATATAACCCCTTCCTATCTCGGCTCGTTATCTGTGTTTGCCGTAACGGGATTGTAGTTTTATCCCTGACAAGTAGATACTATCTATCCTCTTTTCAGAAATACTTTTGTGAATGTAGGTATAGTTATCTCATGATAGAACTTTTATAAATTTTACCTGATTATGATATTCTTGACATCTTGGTTTTCTGTCGAACCACCTTGCACCTAAATAAGTGCTTTTTTCTTGGTCTTTTTTTTTTGGGGGGGGGGGGGTAATATATGCGTATGGACAATTTTTTGCAAAATTCTCTGGACCAAAAATTGATTTTAATACATGGAAAAGAAAGAATAAATAGTTTTTTTCAGCCCATTTTCGGACTTGGTTCTTGCATGGAAGTAATATAGTCTAATCCTACTTCCATTATTCTTGTAATGTACACTTTTCAATTTTGGTCAATATGCATTCTATGACATTTTTTTCCCTTCAAAATAATTAAGTAAAATGGAATATTTCCATTAATCTTACTAATTTTTATGATCAATCATAGATTCATTTGTCCTTCTTAAGTAGATAATTATGATAAGAAATTCAATTAATCTTAATAATCTTAGTTGACCGATTTATAGGTATCTTTACATCTACATGTTAATTTCATTATTGGACTAATTTCGTTATCGAAACGATCTGGAGCTATTTTGGAATAAAATGTTGTTTTAACCATTTCTCGAGGACAATGTTATTAATTTTTCCAATAGCTACGTGCTAATTGGTTTAATCCAACCTTAATCTTTGGTGAGAAAATGGGGTAGAAAACTAGTTTCCAAATTCCGTTTGTACTGCCCGACCAAATCAACATTGGAACCTGTTCATTGCGATTTTCTTAAATAAATATTGAAATTAAAATTAAAGAATTAAAATAAACAGCCTGGAGTGGGACACAATGGAATACGTATAGATTTTTAACCTGTTCAACGCCGGTGAACTGGAATTAAAGGGTATGTGTTTTTGTAAAAAAGACCCAGAAAATGACAATTCATTATAGATATAATTAGATTTTAAATGCTTAAGTTGTTAAGTGGGAATCTTTGTTCGCTAAGAAATTGTCTTCCTATTCTTTTTAATTGTAATTGATGCACCTTTTAAGGTTTTTATCTTTTCCATCGAATCCTTTTTTCACAATAAACTTTACGGTTCGACGGTAACGGTTTTCAGATTTGCTTTGACTGTGTTACATGAAATAGACCAATGATATCGGTCGTTACAAAATCGTTCAGGTAGAAATTCTCAGGTGAAGAAGTTTGATGATACTGTCCCGAACATAACTGTTTGATATCTTAAAAGGCTGGAAGTAAAGTAAAATAAGTTGGATTATTTATTTATTTATTTGTTTATTTTTATAATGGAGTTCTGACATGGATTAAAAAAATATTTGACAAAAATGTGAGTATATTTTAATGACATTTGCAATTAGAAATAACTGTATTTTCTCATTAAATGATGTTATACTAGACAATTTTTCGATTTTTTTATAACCAAATCTTTTCCTTACAACAATATAAGTTTTCATAATTTTTGTTTCAATTTTTTTGTTTGTTTATCATTTGAAATGCGCCATAAAATTTATTTTTAAGACGATCAGCAAAATTTTCGGGTCAGGGTATTGACCACTTATTAGAAAGTATAAATCAATTTTAACGGTCTCCTCTTAATAGATAAAATCTTGGTGATGGATAGTAGGTCTGACTATGTCCAATATAAATGAAATTTATGTTTAAATTCGAATCATTTGAAAGATTTTACGGATTAAGTAGTTTTTGATATCGGAGAACATTCCTATAGAAAGTTTATTTGAGGACTTCAACTCAAATTTGAAGATAATAGTAAAAGGAAATTAAGGATACACAAACCGGCCATCACCAAGAATATTAAAACAAGATTAGCTATCTTTAGAGACCTCACAAGAATGTCTTGATTTTGCCATAAAAAGGAAACCGATTCAATGTGTATCCGTATACGGATGCGGATCGTTTTCATATACTCAACAATTCTCGAAAACTCCTTCGCAGTGAGTAGAACCGATTAATTGTGTATCATTTTCAAATACTCATCAATTCTTGAAAACTCCTTCGCAGTGAGTAGGCTAAAATAAGTCCGGGTTAGTGTAGCGTAGGAAGCGAGCGGAACGGGAACTGGAACTTTGAGAAGTTTTGGTACATTTTTTAAAATCATGAAAATTGTGGGTATTTACGCTGTTTCATTTACATTAAGTTACATATTTATATTGTTATTTATATTATATGATGGGGGGAAAACAACTGGGTTTTAACACTTGTTGTTATGGTCTTATACCGTGAAAAATTACTATTGAATTGTTTTAATTTTTTTTTTTAATCTTCTTTGAAACAGTTCTGCCCTTGGAAGTTGGATTTTTACATTAATTTTGTATAAAATATTAGTTTGAACTGAATATACCCTCGTGACAATAAGTCTTAGAGACAATCGTCTGCTGAAACTAGCCAAACGATGGATAGAATTTCAGTATTAATTTCATTGCACTAAACAGATGTCACAGAAATTACAGTCAATTAAATAGTATGAAAAATTATGCTTAGGAATTTAATATATTTATATAAACTAAAGCTTTGTTACGACATTTTGCCTAATAAGAAAGAGCCTGTAGTTGTCAGAGCGAAAAGTCAATGTGGTAATTAAAATATACAGCCGGTTCACCAAAAACAAATCTGTTCTTATTGAAAAAAGATGCACAGCATTATACTAATGGTGTATAGTTCAGCTTTCTAGAAACTTTTTATAACACTTTAGGTCACTTAAACTTGTCTTACACTAAATGTTTCTATTTTTGATTCACAGTATATTACTTAGATGTGTTTTTTTTTTTTTTAAATTTTAATTATGGTAACTGTAAGACTATCGTCTGTGGCAATTTTTTTTTCTAAATCACTTATAAGCGCCTGTATTATTCTAAATGTATCATTGGGCAGTTTTTTTTAGGGCTTGGGTAATATTCGACATTATGACATACCGCGAAAGTCATCTACTTGACAGACTTTGAGAAAACACTAGGCTTGGACTATATTTGACGTTTTATGATAAAATAACAAGTACTTGCAAACAATTTTGACAAAAAGTGTAATGACAGTTATAATGAAAACTGACAAATTTTAGGAACACAATGAGCTTGGATCATATTCGACATTTATGACAAAATAACTAGTGTTTATGAACATTTTTGTGAAAACTGCGACAAAGCCCTTTACATTTGATCCATTTTATTAATTACACCTTGGCTTACCTGAGCAGGTTGACCAGGTGTAAAAAATGATATATCTTCAACGTAATTGTCAAAAAGCAGTGGGATTCACTTCCTCACAGTAGAAACTTGTCATCAACAAAACCACACGTTTCAGTGTTACTTCAAAATATATTCATAAACTAACAAAAGATTCGGTCTCCTTTAGAATGTTATTGATAAGTAAGAAGTGGAAAGACTTTTTACACCAAATTAGGTTCGTAACAAAGCTGCAGGTGATATAAAGAACTATTTAGTTTCGAGTAGGGTTGAAGTGGACCTAGGCGCCTATATTACTGAGGCTTCGCTTAGTTAATTTTGCAGTTTCTTTTTAATTGGGATAAAAGTTTAGGTATATTTTACCCCTAAAAGCTTGTTCATTATTGTACTTTTGATGAAAATTACTGCATAATACAGACTTTGATATCTGCTGAACATGCAGTTTTAAATGGTCAAAACTCCATTTATCCTTTCTGTTCAGTTGTTGGACAATTGTCTCGAAAAAATGTTTTTGGAAATGAACAGGATCGAAATTCCCTTATCATAAAACAACAAAACAAATAATAAAAAAGAACAAATTTCAATGGCTTCATTTATCTTCTGGCCAAACTTTTGAGCAGGAAAAGGTGTTGAATCTGAAATAATCAGTATTGAATCTGTCAGGAGTGACGACTCGGTTCAAAACATTATCCAACGGCCATTTTTCAATGTCACACTTCATAAAATGTAAATTAGTTTCTCCAATTCAGCAAGGAAAATTACTTTAAAGGGATAATAATTAAATTTCATCATGGTTAAACATGTTAAAATGATATAAATGCCCTAGTAAGGTGTGCCATAAGAACCTTCGTTTTCTTTCAATATTCCGGGGTTGGTTTAAGAATAATTGCTTGCTTAAAGCAAAACGAACACTTGCGCTATTCTGAGTTTTTCACTATTGCACTTGCTGCCCTTTCCATAAAGAAATAAGAAAATGAATTACTGGTAGATAAAGTATCCGTAAAGTTTGTGAATCAGATATATAATCTTGAACTTTTTCTTCTTTTACAGAATGGCCTCCGAGATCGAGGAAATGCCTTGACCAATCAGATGTGGTTATTGTATGTTACTTTTGAGGATTTTGTATGCTTGACCTATCCAGAGAAAACAGAAACAATACTATCGGCTCGTGTGGATATAAATAATTATTTCAATAAACAGACATTTGCCAGAGTAACACAAGAAGGTGCTGGCTTCGATAACGCAACTAGAGAAACGTGTGAAAACGATAAGCGGAAGGCAAACCAAGAAGATGAACACCGGGATCGGAACGAGTTAAAACACCGATCCGGAGAGGTTATCATCAACCATCGGTTTGCCAGAAAACGTCTGCTTCAATCAGTAAGCAAAGACAATAGCCCTTCTGAATGTAAACTTATTCGTGTGAATGGTGTTATACATAATTTAAACAACATCGGATCGGATCGCATTGATATGCCTCATCGAGATAAACAGAAGATGTACGATCGTAAAAAGAAAGATTTGAGATCTAACGTCACATTAACAAAGGACTATGGGTTTTGTAATTCATGGAGGACCCGTCATTCAGGGGATATCATACGAAATTGTCAATTCAATGATCAGGCAGTGAACCATGGTGGCTCAGAGACAAACCCCAGGAACAAACCACTTCTTGACAATGGGAGACACAAGCATAATAATCCGCCATTGAAACTAACAAATAGGTGTTTAAACCGTCCAGCTGATCTGTGTGGGGGATTAAGTCCTTGTAATGCTTATCCTCAGGATGAAAACTCTAATAAGCATTTAAATCTAAGTTGTAGTGCTACTAATACGCCACTTTCGTCCAATTTAACGAAAGAACTTGATTGGCATAATAACATACTGAACGTCTCCGCTTTTAATCCTGGCGATTCAAAAAGTGCAAGATTTCGTTTAAAATTAGACTTGCAAAACAAAACTTCTCCAAGGAGTCCAAGGCGAGCTTGTTCTAAGGAAGAGGTCGTTTGTTCAAAAGATTTCTCTGCAGACGATCTGCCACGGTCTGCTTCATTTGACAATGTTTTGACTCCCGAACAAGAAATGCCATCCAAAGCACTTTCTTGTGAATCTTCACCTATGACTATTTCAAGTGGATACGAAAGTGATTCTTTGCCAACAAATGAGGCAGACATAGACAATATTTTCGTTCAAGGGAGGAAGAAGGAAAACGGCCGACCACCCGTTCCCCCAATGGATTTACCAATTGATTACTTCTCAATGTCAGATAGTCATCCATCACCTCACGGACAACCACCCAATATGAAAAGTGCAATTGTTACTCGAAAGCCAGAAACATTTGTGCAAAATGAAATTACAGGACAATCGAAATCAAATAGAGTGATTAAAAAGGACAACGGACCTCCTGCACAGCAGACGACAAATCAGGAGAAAGTTTACAATCAGAACCCAGCGATGTTTTCTCCTGCACAAATAAACAATTATCAGCTAACAAAGGTCGCACGTTCAATGTTTGAGATAATACACGATCTCCAGTTAGAAAAGGATCAGGAAAACAAAGGCAAATCTCGAAAACCAAAGCGCCATGTTCAATGGCGGAAGGATCGGACAGATGTTGTAAGAAACCAATTTAATAATAGAGAAAATGAGAATGTTGTTAACACAAGCGTTATTCAACAAGAAAATTGTGAACAATCGCGAGAAGGTTTCAACTCCACCCCTTTGACGTCTCAGGGTAAAGTGTCCGTAAAATGTTTGAGGCGCCCTTTGGGGAGTGATCCGACTTTCCAAAATAGACAATTTCTACCTCATAGTTCCGAGTTCGATAAACCGTCATATTTAGTAGACCAATACCCGGAAAATGGCGGAGTATTGAAATCCTCTGATCACTATCCTGAATTTTCGAGGCAGTTCAGTGAACCGGAAATGAAATCAGACGATGGCAATCGTGACAATTTTCCAATGAACCATTCTTTCGATTCTCGCGATGTAAGACACCAAATTGTGTTCGATGGATGTGCTCCTTATGCTACAACAAGGCTACCTGGTTGTTCGCCATATGCAACAACACGATTGCCTGGTTGCCAAACGCCTCGCCGTGAGGAAGACCACGTTTATGAAACAATTCCGGGTGACGATCTTTTGCAATATGAGGAAATTTTGAGAATGAGACTAAACGGATTACTCCCTCACAAGTACCTTCCTCCTGCCTTGCCGGCAAGAAATATTAACGATAGAAAAATGTCGGAACCTTGTCGGACTGACCTTAACTTTCGAATGCAACAATCAAACTTTCTTTTCAATCCACACTTGACACAAAACCAAAACGTCTGTGGCACAAAACCTATGCCAAACGAGGAAAAACAACAGTTTAACAAACCCAGGTCTTTTTCGTATGATCCATCAGATGCAGCGAAGGGTGTGCCGAATGAATTTTTCGCAAAATGGTCTGCTGCAGATCTGTTGAACTATATCGATGGTATTCGACAGCCTCCTGCGAAAAGGAGGGAGAACTTTTACTTTCTTTTAGACAGCAAACAGAAGCGAGCGTGTTTTTCGGAATCATTGGAAATTGAGAATAAGATAAAAGGAATGGGAATACATTTGGAGGAAGGCAAACGGTCTCGTATGAAGGAGGAAGTAGGGAGCTCCAGGGTCGAGGGCGGGGCGATGGACATGCCTCCGCCCTTTCGTTGCGGGTTACATAACATGCAATCAACATATGTATAAAATGTGCAATTGACACTCGCAATACAAAGGACACTTTTCCATTTTTTGGACTATGGTGCAAAGTTTTGATCTCAAAGTTGCTTAAGATCTTTTTGATTTTGATCTGTTTTAAAGTATACAGAGGTGGACCATAAGGGACAAATGCGTTGACACCCCCCCCCCCTTTTTCGCATGAAAACAACTACCCACTTTTTGCTAGAAAACTTGCCTGACCTTCGATTTTATTTATGTGAAATTGTTTAGATTAAGAGTAAAAATATTTAGAACTCTTATACATATATGTTCTGGAAAAAAAAGAATCAAACCCCTTATTAAGATTTTGATTTTTGATTAAAATTTTCCCCTAATTTGGAATCCACCTCTCTGATTTATAAATGGCTTATATGAATAAGTGCTAATGTCTGTGATTGTATTTGTTACCTACTATATTGTGATATTATGAATATGAGCTGTGTGAAAATAGTATTTTGTATTTATGATACAAAATTAAATATTTAAAAAATATATTTATTAACGTTGTTACTTTGTAATTAGGCAATACAAGATATGTGCATGAGGCAACAATGAAACAAGCACCAGACAAAACAACACATTAACATCCCTTGAAAAAGGAGAGCAAAGCTGACAGTATCTTGTGGTTTTAATGTTTTCATCACGATACACAGATTGATAAAAGAGAAAGCCTTATTGAAAAAAATCTTTTCCTCAACTTTTTACATCGTAGAACTTTAATCCTTTCAACGAATAGCTAGACAGACCGAAAAAGTCTGTTGCACAAGTGTTTGATCTGGTAAAGACTAACCAGAAGTGTTCTCGTCAAATGCTGAATTGCCAAAGAAAACTAGAAAAACTGTGAACAGCAACTCACAAATAAATACCCCCCCCCCCAAAAAAAAATTAATTAATCAGATACAATTTTAAAATAGGTGGTGCATATCTAAATTATGTCAAAAAGATTGTGTGAAAGTTTCATGAAAATCCATCAAGGGGTTTAGGAGGAGCTGCGGATAAGAGATGGGTAACCCTTGTTCTCAAATGGCCAAGTCCATGTTTTGCTATGGGAAACCCCCAAAAATCATTCTGATCAAATTTTAAATTAAGAGGTGCACATCTACATTATGTTACAAAGGTTGTGTGAAATTTTCATGGAGTTGCGGATAAGAGATGGATACCCCCATGTAGTCGAATGGCTGAGCCCATGTTTTGCTATGGGAAACTCAAAAATCATTCTGATCAAACTTTAAAATAGTAGGTGCACATCTACATTATGTTGCAAAGATTGTGTGTAAGTTTCATGAAAATCCATCAAAGGGTTTAGGAGGAGTTGTGGCTAAGAGATGGGTACCCCCATGTAGTCGAATGGCTAAGTCCATATTTTGCTATGGGAAACCCCAAAAATCATTCTGATCAAATTTTAAAATAGTAGGTGCACATCTACATTATGTCACAAAGAGTGTATGTAAGTTTCAGGAAAATCTATCAAGGGGTTCAGGAGGAGTTGCGGATAAGAGATGGGTACCCTGAAGTGTAACGGAAGGACGGACAGACATCCCTATCACTATATACCCTCCACTTTTCAAGCGGGGGGTATAATTAAACTTAACCATATTAATTGTAGTATATTTGATTCTTGTTGCACAAATCTGGTTTACCCACTTGCATTGTTCTTGGGACCAAGGCGATTTAATCATTCTTGTTTTAATGGGCGCTTAATTAATGTTTACAAAATGCAAAGCAAGCATGATAACATTTCTCTAGCTGTAATCTTTTATCTTTTAATTTATTTTTTAAAATTTGTATCATCAGAGCTGATCTAACCAAACTTACCAAACGAATTAAAACAATTTAAGGTACTAAACAGGTTGCAAAAGTTAAACTGAGACTTAATTTTGACCGAAAGAGTACAGACTAATCCCGATGTGTATTTCATTCATTCCTATAAAAAAAACATAGTATGATGCTTTATTTACCAGACATGTCAAAACTACCAGTGGTACAAATATGCAGGAGTTTGTATGAAATTTGTAACAAGGTTTTCATTTTTCGAATATAATGTCAATCTAGGGTAAAAAGCTCATATAAATGAGAACAGGATTTTTTCGTCTATATCATCAAGTAAATATTTATAAGGGAAAATATCCCGTGTTGTGAAAAAAATACATAGGAAAAACAAGCTGACATGACATGTTTTAGAAGCTCAAAATCTGCTGAGACCTATTAGGCGCTCCTTTCTTATTAAGTCATGGTGTATTGTACCCGGTCGACGATGCTCCAAGGCACCGTCAAAAACCATTTGATCTTTTGGTTAATGCAGAAATCTGCAGTTCCCACCGGGCTTTATTTATAGAACAGCAAAGTCAGCCGGATTAGTATTATCCTTACTTAAGTAAACTTCGATTTAATTAAATTTTAATTCCCCGACCTTTCCTGGCCACTCTTTAAAAACAGAACATGGGAAAACTTAAATACTATATTGATCTTTATTTAAACATGTTAAAAGAAGCTAACAATAAAAACAAGATTCCATCTTTAATTATGAGCGACCTACTTTCAGAAAAGCAACAAAAACACACCCGAACAAATAAGTTTTAGCAAATAAAAAAAAAAACTCAATGGGCATCAAGTACAACTATAAGTTTGGGGCACATACAAGAGCCTCTGTTCATTCTCCTTAAGACATTTTGTAACTTAATTAGCAATTTTCGATCTTCAATGCAAAAACTCATTAATTAAACTTGAAAAAACCAAGCTGCATGGGGATTTAGACGGACATTGGGTGCTTGTCAGATTGAAGGGTCAAAATATAGATTTCTACAGAATCACCAAAATGGGCCAACAAAACCCCTTTCCCACGGTCACACTTTTACTCATGGATTATAAAACAATGACAACTTTCAATGTTTACCAATTATCACCTTTAATCTGTATTGCTTGGCCAAAAAGGAAAGGCAATATGCTATAAGTAGCTGTGTCTAACCGTTCGCGGATTATAGATAGACGCCAATCCGATTAGGAATCCCCCGTGATACGTCAAAATCTAATCCGGGTCTAATCCAATTTCAAGTTTTGAGGATAACTTATGGTTTGCACCTAATGTGCTTGTCAGGTATAATGTTTACTCTTTGTCAAACATTTGGGTTTTTGGTAACATGTTGGTCCTTAGGTCTCTTTTTAAGAAAATGCAAATTGATTTTGCTGAATTTGCAAAAATATATGCAAATTCTTATTTTTAGAAACAACAAAATTCATTCTGGTTTCAAATATTACAAAATCCTTATTTAGTAAGGTTTTATCTTAAGACGTTTTTTTTTTTTAATGTTCAAAGTACGGTAGTTAAAATCCCCAAGCACAGTATATGCAATGAAGGAACCAGTTCGAAAAAAAAGAATGTGTTAAGGGAAAACAATTTTTATGCTAAAATGCCAAAGCAATTAAGTTAACACAAAGGGCCAACACACATTGACACCCTCGATCCCAATGGTCCATCACAGCACCCTTTTGTGGGGGTAGTTTGTCCTGAGTATGACTAACACAGCTGTCAAAAATCTCCTTTGTCATAGCTTATTAAGATATTATTTCTATAACTTTACATAATGTACAAATATAAGTCTTTTTACATGACATTACGGTCTCAAACATTTGTATAGTCGCATCTTACGTGAATCTGAGTCAAATAAATGTGCAATTTTCTGGACAAGGTGCGTGGGCGGGATTACATGTACATTTATTGTTTAAAAGATTTGTCTATAGTTCTTTTTAAATCCTTTGAATTATAACATATTAATAACAATATTAGTCATATTTATTGTTTCACAATATGTTTGATTTTGTGATTAAGGTGACATAGGGCCTTTTAAAGACTCTTATGTCTTAAATTGGATTTTCATGTATAGAATAGGTATAATATTAAAAGAAAATAAAGTAATGTTTGATTTCTAAAAATGATATATTTCAATTATAGGTTTTGCATTCCTTTAAAAGTTCAGGAATATTTACTGAACATGTAAAAGATTGCTAGGGAGAAATTGGAAAAACGGCGCACTATATACAATTCATATTTTTTTTTGCCAGAAATAGACAAAAATAAACACATTTCTTTTCTTTGAAAAAAGGGAAGAACAGGGATATGCCAAACTAAAGACATGATGCCCCATGGCATAATTTGTATTTTCTTAAATTGAAAATTAACTAATATCAGAAAGTAAACCCGATTTGGGACGGACGGACGTACAGACAAACAGACCCAAACACTGTATGCCCCTAAACTTTCATATGTGGGGCATACAATTAAGATCATAGATGTCATATACTCAGAAGCTTTTTAATCTACTTTAATCTACTGATTGTTTTATCAGTAATTTATTTTGATTTTTAGGATGCATGAACTAAGGGGTTATTTGTATTCTTATATCAGTTGATAAAAAAAACAACAACAAGAAACTGAGATATTACAATGAAACGTCCCTAAAACAAATTCTAATTCTTATCTAAAAAATTAATACACCCAAAATATTGGTTCATATTTGCATAAACCTGTATATTCTCAATCTGTTATACACGTCTATGATATTAAAATGCTATTATCAAACTTATGCATGGCTGGGTATCTTATTCTTTTCTATCTTCTATACATGTATCAAATTTCTCTCTAGTTTTGTGTTATGCTACAAAAACCCACAAGTAACCAAGAGAAACATTATTTTCTCATACAACGTCGTGATGGCAAGTCGTACAACAAAAATACTTTAAAAACTCAATTGTCAAGAAAAAGGGATTAAATTTTGAAATGATCCGGCGATAATTTTATCACGGTCATGGTTGCAATGTTACAAATAAGCCAAGGGATTTAAAAATTTCTTTAAAAATACATATCGTTATAAAGCTATCTCTTTATCAAAGTTTAGCTTTATATTTATCTAACCTTAAACGAGGAAACAAAGACGACCCTGGCCCAATCAACTAAATCTACCTCTAATGGGCTCAAAAGATACAACACAGAGACAATTTAGGTCGTCACCTTAGTAAAGGCACCCTAAGGCTGTACTGAAAATTTCTTCATTTAAGATTTAAATTAGTAAATCAGCTATTTTCATCTCTTTAAACCACGGCTTTTAATAGGTTAAATCAGATTAAAGAATGTTTACAGAAATTATTTTAAAATATTTGAAAATTTCGTGAGTTTGACACAAAGGCATTTGTTAATGTTGTATTAACGATTAACCATGTTTATACAAACAAGTGATCACATAAGCCCCTTGTAGAACACCTGTATTGGAGATCAAAGTCTTGTTGTGCTAGATGTTTTACATATGTATGCTCCATGTTAACATCTATATTGATGATGACACATGTTGTTGCATATGTAGAAAGTGACTGTTAGTTGGTAAGAAGTGCAGACCTTGACATGCTTCGAATTGACTTTTGTTTTGCTAAAAAAGACTCTTAGCTCAATGTGTTTTAACTGACTTTTAAGGAATAAGTCTGCACCAATTAGATGGACAACTGTATAAACTAGGGCTCAAGCATCTTGATGTGGAACCCTAATAAAAATGCCCCCTTTTGCAATTTGATTATGAAAAGATGCACACACTTTTTCATATTAAAAAACTATAATTCTATGGTCTTGTTTATTCATTCTTGACATTGGGGGTAAATCAATGATGATCTCTATGCACAAGTATTACATATTTCTTTATAATCATGGAAGCAAGTAGGCACCTCTTGTATAGCTCTAAAGTTGCACATAGTAGCATTATATAGAAAGGAATACCATAAAACAAATAAGTTTTACTGAATAATTATGCACAAGCAAAAATTACTTATATCATGATACCAAATCAGCCTCATGGTATCTGAATATCTAGAAATTTCCCATTATAAGTTGAACATTCAATATTAAGTGAATGACTTTGCACATCTTAAATCAGAATGCACATACAGTAACATTTTTATCTAATATGGGTAAATGGCTTTGCACAAGCAACAACTTAAAATTCCTGAAATTAAATAAACTAACACAATTTTTAGCTGGATGACCATGCAAAACAGCTCCCATTAATTACCAAATGAAATCAACATGAAAAGAACCACCCATCTCAGATCATCTCATATAGTTGGTGCAAATACCACTACAAATTCTTGATACATACAATAACTTTACTAGCTGCATTGTATCTATAAGAAATGTACCTGCAGCCTGTGATTAACATTGTAACTGATAAGTTCAATGGAAACTGTATATCTATATACATAATGACATAAACCATTTGTAACAAATTATCAGCTTTTGGTACATGGAGGATATCAAGTCATTAAAGTTTATTTTCAAATAGTGCATGCAACCTTGGAATTAAAATATGATGATATCAGTGTCTGGTTTCATAAAACATCTAAAATTTGAGAATTTCCACATCTTTTAATCTCTTTTAGGACTCCTGTACTGAGATAGTCATTATGTTGAGGAAATACTCACATTTGTTGAAACACTCACATTTGTTGAAACACTTAATTTGAGATGTTTTATGAAACAAAAACCTGAAGTACTTGTTAAACTTTCAGTTTTTAATCAAAAGGTGTCTTCCAAAAAGTTCTAAAGCATCAAAAGTCAAGATACTTGAAATGAAGTCAATCACATGTTAGCATAGACCAACATTCTCTCACACAATATTAAGATCCGTCTGTTTTTCGCTCCTATAATTTTAGGCCTCATTGCGGGACAAAGATCTGTTGTAATACATTTCAATGAAAATTCACTGCCCTCAAAAGACCACAATGTATTGGTATGTTATTTTCAATATGTTCATAAATAAAATGCAAAATTTTAGTGCAGTAAGGGACGGACCATTTAAATTGAATGGGGGCCTTGGTTTTTTGTTTTGATCAGAAATTTTTTTTCCGGGCAGAGTGCAGACAATTTATTTATTTTTCGAAGAAGTCGCGACAGAATATTTTTTTCATTATCACCATTATCTTTAATAGCAGAAATCCTTCTTCAGTATTTTTTTCTTACCCTCAGCTGCCAAAATATATTTTCATCAAAAATAATTTTCAGAATTTTTTTTTTGGAAAAAACCAAGCCCCCCCTTCAAGATAAATGGTCCGTCCCTAAGTCAAATGCAATAGATGTTTATCGACAAAAACATATATAAACTGCTGTCTGATTAGCAAAATACAGGAAGGAGACAGACAAATTGAATCATTTACATGAGTAAGACAAACAAATAAAACTTGGCATAGGAACTAAAAATGCATCTTTAGATCAACAAATATAAACTGTCTTGAAGAATAAAAAATAGCTTTGCATTTGGGAAAACTGCATTTCCCTTTAAACTGGAAAAGTTTTTGTCAAAATGTATTAGTGTAAAAAGATTCATAACATTCTGTCTTATTGTTTCACAGAAAATTTGATCAAAGGATGCAAATAACAAGAGGCTCCAAGGAGCCTGAATCGCTCACCTGCTCTTGATGTCGACCCTATAAAGACTTTTGTAGAGCTAAATGAGCTGAACATTTAAGCAAGCAACAGCTTTTATCTATTTACTATAGTTTTAATTCTGTAGGCCCAAAACATGAAAAACCGATATTAAGGGAGCATAACCCCTATAAGTGGTCGTCTGAAGACTTCAATCCTATGAAGACTTTTGTAGAGCTAAATAAGCTGAATCTTTAAGCAAGCAACAGCTTATCCCTATCTGCTTTATTAAAAACGAAAGAATATGGAACAATATTCATTCTAGGCCAAAAACATGAAAAAAACTTTATTTTAAGGGCCATAAACCCAATAAGGGTTCATGTGAAAACTTCAACCCTATGCATGCGACTTTTGTAGAGCTAAACGAACTGAACATTTAAGCAAGCAACAGCTTCTCTCGATCTGCTATAGTTTTCATTCCATAGGCAAAAAACATGAAAAAACGTTATATTAGGGGCCGTAACCCATATAAGGGACCATCTGACAACTTCAACCCTATGGAGACTTTTGTAGAGCTAAATGAGCTGAAAATTTAAGCAAGCAACAGCTTTTCTCTATCTGCAATAGTTTTCATACTATAGGGCAAAAACATGTAAAAATGCTATTTTTCACCTTTAAGGGCTGTAACTCCTAAAAGGAGTCATCTGACAACTTCGACTCAATGTAGAGCTTTTGATGCTGGTGCAGTAGAGTGGCATCCGATTTCATCTATCTCTTATACTTTTTGATTTAAAAGCCAAAAACAGTAGTCTGACCCCTAGTCTATTTTTAGATTAACGGCAGCCATGTTGTTTAGATGGCGGTCACCATTTGTGCAATGTTGGTAGAGGACATCCCATAGATGAAATGTGCAAAGTTTCAAAGCAATCCCTTCAGTCGTTTTGGAGGAGAAGATTTTCAAAGAAAAGTTAACAACGTTGACATAGGACGACAACAACAACGACGAAGGCAATAGATCACATGGACCTTTGGTCCAGGTGAGCTAAAAAAAATGCAAGCGTGATGGATGAATGAAAAATATTCAAAATCAAAGACAAAAGGAACATTTATAATAAATTATACTAAATTTTATCACAGACAAAATCATCAATTACACAGTTTATGACATTAAAATTTCTCTTCTGAGTTTTTCATCTTTCAAAATGGTGTCCTCCACTGGGTTATCTTCTGCTATCACAGTCACATTGCCTTGGCAACTAACAGTGCTGCCATCTGGGTTCATGTGTTGGTCATTTTCATCATCTTCCAACTGACACAACAGATTGTCATTTTCATAAGTGGGGAAAAAATATCTGAAAAATTAAATATGAAAATTGATAAGGTCTAAATACATACAGAAAAATATTATAAGAGGAATACTGTGAGCATTAGCTAACAAAAAGATACCCTCACCTTATATTCAACTCTAAATTCTATGATACTGAAAAAAAGTATTGAGTCCAATAATCCCAAATGAAATCTTCAACATGTAAAGTTTCATTAAAATCCCTCAAGGGATTTTGGAGAAGTTGTGCTTACAAAATATAAGGATGGACAGAAAGGGTGATTCCTATTCTCCAAAGTTTGTTTGCAGGGGATGGGGGGGGGGGGTTAGGGGTTGGGGATGGGAGAGTTTATTGAAGTTCAGTTTGGTAACCTTACACACAACGGACACCCAGGGTAGGTCAATGAACTGGCTGTTTGAAAAATATGAAAATTGATATATAATTTCTACATGACAAAAATTTCTTCACACATTCTTTAATGTTTATAAAATTTAATCTCAAATTCTACTCATAAACATGGACATGACATTAATGGTGATTATTATGTTCATCTTATAAAATTTTCTGACAAAGCTTTTCTGATTGTAGGTCAGTGACTGCTCCTGTAACATATTATAAGTATGCTTGCATTATAACACACTAACATAAATTAGCTTTTTGCATTCATTATAGTTAATTCAAGTCTTTTATGTAGCCTTAAAGTCAATGTTCTATTGATTGTGAGTGCATATATGACAGAGTAAAATGACCCATTGGTTAATGCCTTCTAGTTTGTGATACTTTTTTTCAAATGAGAAGTGTAAAAATAGGGTTGGACACTCAATCACCCCTCCCTGCTCATCTGACACCCCCCTGCTTGTTTACCTAACTCCTATCTTAAGGGAAACAGAAATTGAACATCAAATTTGAACTCAAATTGTAATTGCAAACGTTTTATTTGTGAGTGTGTCTTAAAGGTCTGTTTGGGACCAAATAATTGAATACACAGGAATATGTCCAAAAGACATAATGCCCCATCTTGCAACATTTGGGATAGATGGACTGCTGAACAAATGGACTCTAAAACATATATGCCCTCTACTTTCGTAGATGGAGCATAAAAAGTAATCTAAATGCTGTTGAGAATCTAAATTGCAATTCTCCACTTCCATCCGGTTTCTTCAACACCCACTCCCTCTGCTCCAATTTCTGTTTTTTCACCTAAATGTAAGTGCCATTACATTCGTTTGTCTATATCAATGAATGGCAGTTTGAATTAAACTTTAAAACAGTAACCATTTTTAAATGATTTATCTTCAAACATAAAGACTAGACTATTTCCAGAGATAGAACTCATACAAACAAGCCAGGCATTTAGTATGGAAATTAGTCAAACATAAAGTATCCCAGGTTCTTGTAATTGAGTACAAATTCATATATAAACGGCTTATCAAATATCAAATCGAATGTTAGTGTATTGACAAAGAAGGATCATAAACTTATATTAATATAACCTATGTATAAAAAGAATCTTCGATAAATTGCAAACTAATTTCCCCTCTTCTGCCTGATCTAACAAAATTTATTAAAAAGGAATTTACCCCATTGAAGGAACACTATGGGGTTACTATGACGAATTTGTGAACATATAAAAAAAGTTATTGATTTGAATAATGCATTAATATATAGACAATTATCAGATTTTGTGGTTTCTGATGGAAAAATATGTCACCCTTCAGCAACCCAAGGGCTATTGTTAGATAATACTCCAAGCTATTTAATAATCAAGAGATGATATTCCGCACCATACTCAAATTTATGGCCGACCATAATTTAACAAAATATCATCATTAATAATGTGCGGTGTCTTTGGGTACTTTTGGCCCTGTGGTTAAAGCGATTTGAAGATAGTAAATAAAATCAAATTACAATCGGCGAAAGAAGGTATAAAATGTAGAAAGAGTCATGGTTTACTCATCTAAGAAAGTCAACAAGGACATCAACTAAGTTAAACAAATTGTTGACTGTGTTTCAATATTTTGATCAGAGGTATATTTGATGAAAATTAGTTACTTACATGTTAAATTTACTGTCATATTTGCTCAATAAACAAACTAAGAACTAAGGTAACAAAAAACTTAGACTGACATTACATATTCTTATAAACCTCTAAAGAAACATTTTTTACATACACATCTATACTATTCCATCAGTGGGGGAGCCAATAATTTTGTTAAATGGCCCTGTAACAGACCAAAGAGAGGGGCAATTCAACAAAGTTTTTTCCATAAGAGTTGATCTGCCTTTGTTCAAGGAAAGTTGCATCTTTGTGGTCTTACAGATATACAGCAAGAACAAAATCTTATGCCATAAGAAAACAAATTCAATGACATATTGAAACACCAAGAAATCTGGTTTCAAGAAAACAAATATTTTATAGAGAACAATATTATTAGCTTTTCTAATGCATGGAAGTTAAATTCAATAAATGTGCAAAGTTTATCAAACTTCGACTGACAGTTCTTTTAAAATAAACAGAATGATATTCTGGTGGACAGATACCGGTAGGTGACTAATTAGGAAAAACATAGATACTGTGCAACATATTTATAGGGATGTACAAAATGTATATCTAATACAACTTTTTTATTGCTTTTTTGGTTTGTTGTCTTTTAGGGCACTTATTTCTTATCTTATTCTTTTTCACAAAGACAACTCATACCAGTGTACTATAAAAATGAAAGGGGTCCAGATATGAAAGAATTTGTGGTTTTTCGTTACAACACTACATTGTAGATGACATTCCATAGAAAATTGACTAATGCATTTGTTTGAAGAAAGTTCTTTTTAGAAAGAAGTCATCCATCAGATAATGGTATAAAATAGTAAATTTTATGTCCTTTTTAAGTACTAAGTCAAACAACTATGAAACAAACGTGTCCATAACAAAATCGATGAAAAATTCGTTAAATATGTCAAATTTCCTGTTTTGAAAACTTATATAATGAAAAACTAACATAGAGATTTAAGGGGGCTAATGTTGGTTTGATAAACATACAGATGACTTGGGTCGTAAGTAAATATACACGACTTTCCCGTAATATTGACTCTCAGATTTACCACTTTAAAATCAATTCTATGCAGCTTAAAGGATAAAAAGAGAAACAAATCTTGATAACGGCTGCTAAACAACCAAGATTTCACACATTACATCAAAGACGCTAGAAATTTAAACTTTTAATCATTGTCCTTTTCTGACATTAAACAAACTAAGTCTTGGCGACACTACCCAACAATTTGCTAATTTTATTCTAATTTGTTGAGCTGGGATATAACCCTCTGTAACACAGGTGGAAAAACGGATCAAAATACAAAACCTCGTAGATAGAACTTCAAAGAAAAACTCGTAAGATGACAAAATTACTGGGTCATTTAATTGATCAACATAAGTCTTAAATGATATTTAAATGTCTGACTTTTATATGGATGGAAGGTCCCTTATTTAAAATGCAAGGTTAGGATCAAAGTCAACGCATTCACTGATATGCAAATTAGGATTTAAGACGAAAAAATATTTAACAAACAGAGGTTGTATTTTAAGTCAACCATGCTTCGTACATTACAGGGGCAAGTGTTGACCCAGGAATTAATAACAAGCCTGCATCTCTTCTTTCTTTTCATAGTCGTCTTTCCGCCTGTCTTCATATTGAATAGATCACGTCACCCCGACAAGTCACCCAGTAAGAAATCTGATAGGTCACATTAATTTTATGTCGTTGATATTGGAGTTTGACTGTAAATTAAGATTTTATAGGTGGCAATTTCAACATCAATAGATCAGACTTAGATAAAGTAGCGACAGTGCGTAGCGAGAGTATCCGTTGCACCGTAGATGATAAGGTCTCGCATTGTAACAATAGGACACCAAACTGGGACTGTTGACATTGGGAAAACTGTAGGGTTGATCTGGATAATTCAATATTTCCTGTTGTTTGAAACACATGACAAAAGACGATGGTATGATAAAAGGACAAAATAAGAATGGAGGAAACCTAATTCTCACTGAGTACAGAAAAAAGTGATTTTCTTTTCATCAATGAAAAGCCTTCAGAAATAAAACATATGCAAATTGAAGTTACCTTAATTCTATGCTTTTTTGAAGATTTGCAAAAAAAACTTGAAGAAGATGGGTACTTTGAACACAATTGATTCTAGCTTTTAATACTAGTAGGTCAAATTCTTACAATGTTATACATGTATGAAATTGTAAATATCCCCATAATTATCATATAGCAGGAAATTTTAGCATGCTTCAAATTTTAGCTTTATTCCCAAGGTCTGAGGAATCGCTTTAATTCAAATCTCATATACTATAAATGCTACACACTCTAGATTTTGAAAACATGAAAAATTAAGACCGCTAAAATGATCAAATTCCCCTTTTTGACACAAATCACGAAATTTGCAAATTGCTAAAATTACCCACTAAGCAGTATAAAGAAGCAAAGGAGAACAAATCTTTAAATGTTGTTTAAGTTCAAAAAATGATGTTATAAAACAAGAGATTCCCAGGAGCCTGAATAACTCATCTGGTCCTTAGGGCCATAGGGGTCTCTTGAAACTCTCTTCTATGTGGGGTCATTTGACAATTTAATCTAAAAGATACTTTTGTAGAGCTTAAGATTATTAAAAAGACTTCTGACAAGTCAAAGCATCAAAAAACCCAAGTCACACATAAAATATGGGTGGAAAAATAAAATAAGCTTTCTTCTATTTGGATAAAAAGCTTGGTTATAACTACTGGACCATTTTATAAGAAAATGACCTTCTTTTAATATTGAAATATTGACAATAACTTATAAGACATTGACCATCATCACAAGTTTTTGCACTAAACTTTATGAAGCAATAACCTAATAATTGTTCATACATATTTAATATGAAATATTTGAAAAATTAATAAAAATCGTCAATGAAAGCAGACATTGACTCCAGTCTGCAGTGTGGTACAATTTGAAGGACATTAAAAAATTTTACGAGCAAAGAGTTGACGCAAGTCAGTGGTTCAAACTCCGAGTCAATATCAATATCTGTCAGCGCGGACCTCTCGACAATGAAACTCTATAAAGATCTCATTTGATAACAACTTCTACATTTAATTGTTTTCTTTGTCAAGTGAAAAGAAAATTTTAATTAATTTAATTTCAAAACACACCAACCATGATATGGCAGTGATAACAAAAATATTTATGACAAAAAAGGATTTTGTAACAAGCCGATATGAAATTATTAGCTTTTTTTTTTCAAAATTTTTACCACTGCTACTTGAAATAATTGCCTGTACTGATAATTTTCTTTTTTTGGTAACGCAGATATGTAATAAATTTTAAGTTCGGGATGACAAAATAATTCAATTAGTTTACAAAAGCCCTCTTTCATAACTTTCAATGGTATGATTGATCATTTTCAATGCGTTATGAAAACACTTCATCAAAATTTTGCAGACAGAGTTTTTCCAGTTATAGTCGTGTACAACCTACAAGATGCCTTTGATCTTGGCTAAAGAAAACTTTTTAACTTTTTAAATTGTAGAGTAGTCTTGTTGGATCAAGAAATGACCTATTTAATTCTGATCTGATCTTATCATAAAATGTAGAAAATTTTAAAGTACTTTTTCTCATTCAAGTTTAACTATATATTTATTACATAGATGCATATGAAATACCGAGTTTTCCCAGTGAAATAAAATCTGGTAAATTCACAATGTGAAATAACAAAAATATTTTCACTCTTGCGTCCTTTCCGGTCAAACTCAATTATGACGTCGTGAATTGTATTGCGTTGTCGGCATGACTCCTACGGTCTAAATTCATACGCCATTCAAACAAATTTATTAAAAACTATTAAATAGCGGCATTTTATCTATGTAATAAATACGATAATCAATTAGGTCTCGTGAATAACCAAAATATGATCATTCGTGCGGGAACACACTGAGATTTAACTCGTGCGCGGAACAAGTTCCGCGCACTCGTATAAATCTGTGTGCGTTCACCGACTCGTGGTCATATTTTGGTTATTCACTCAACCCAATTAATTATCCTATAAGTATTCCCTGTCATAAAAGGGAAATAATAATAAGATGCCCCAAAAAAGACACGATGCTCTTCCTTTTTCTGCAATCACTAAACCATGAAGTTGATAAAAAGGGGGAGGGGGGTATAACTTTATGATGATTTTTGCAAGCTCATATCCTGATGCATATGTGTACAAAGTTTCATGATATCAAACTTTCTTCATGAAAAATGGGTCAAAGACAGAAATGGTCAGATTTCACTAAACAGGAAGTAGAAGAGTGACAGGCCTGAAATCGAATCCTGCATTATGGGACCCCACCCTGAAGCTGCATGATTAGTAGTTGCTGAGAAAACTGTTAAGAAAATTTCTACTGTTGAACATTAATGTCAAAAACAAGAGTGAACACTGAAGTATGTCTCGCCTGCCGGCACCATCAGAAATAATTATTCTTTCTTACTTCCACTATATTTTGAATTTACATGGATTTTCAGTTTCTGAGATCAAAAGATGTTTATAGAACTTAAACATTGCAAATATATGCAATAACAATAATCAAAGTCACTCAACAGGAAAATCAAGGTCAAGGTCAAAAGATGGGGATGCAACTGTGCTAAGCTACTACTGGGGCATATGTATACCAAGTTTCATCAACCTAGGACCTATAGTTCTTGAGATATGGAGGTGCTCGCAAAACTTTTCCATTGCTATTATATGTATTGAAAATTGTCAAAGTCACTCAACCAAAAAATCAAGGTCAAGGTCAAAAGATGGGGATGCAACTGTGCTAAGCTACTACTGAGGCATATGCATACCAAGTTTCATCAACCTAGGACCTATAGTTCTTAAGATATGGAGGTGCTCGCAAAACTTTTCCATTGCTATTATATGTATTGAAAATTGTCAAAGTCACTCAACCGGAAAATCAAGGTCAAGGTCAAAAGATGGGGATGCAACTAAGCTAAGCTACTACTGGGGCATATGCATACCAAGTTTCATCAACCTAGGACCTATAGTTTTTGAGATATGGAAGTGCTCACAAAACTTTTTCATTGCTATTATATGTATTGAAAATTGTCAAAGTCACTCAACCGGAAAATCAAGGTCAAGGTTAAAAGATGGGGATGCAACTGTGCTAAGCTACTACTGGGGCATATGCATACCAAGTTTCATCAACCCAGGACCTATAGTTCTTGAGATATGGAGGTGCTCATAAAACTTTTCCAAAAAGTTAATGCCGCCGTCGCCGCCGCCGGTAAAGTAACACCTATGTCCCGCTCTGCTTCGCAGGCGAGACAATTAACTAAGTCAGTGAACAGGAAGAAGATGAGCCACAGAACTGAAATTGAATCCCACATTATGGGACCCCCATCACTGAGTTCAATTCAAGTGAGAAGATAACTATTTATCATAAGTAAAATGGAATGCTCCAATGTAAGTGAAAATTCAAGTGAGAAGATGAACTGTTTATCATAAGTAAAATGGAATGCTCCATTGTGAGTGAAAATTCAAGAGAGAAGATAAGTACTTATCACATGTAAAATGGAATGTTCCATTGTGAGTGAAAATTTAAGTGAGACGATACTAGTTTATCACATGTAAAATGGAATGTTTCAATGTGAGTGAAGGTAACTGTTTATCACATGTAAAATGGAATATTCATTTGTGAGTGAAAATTCAAGCGATAAGATAACTGTTTATCACATTTAAAATGGTATGGTCCATAGTGAGCAAAAACTCAAGAGAAAAGATATCTGTTTTTGGTATGCAAAATTCAAAGTGAATGAGAATACACAAGATACAAGATACAATGTTTTAAGTGAGAAGACAACTGTTTAACTACATGAAAATTTAAAATGTCCCACTTGTAAGCAACAAGAAGTTACCATGTGCCTTAATGCCTAACCCTGTCACCAATGGCAACTGTGAAAATTTGAAAACATGTAAACATGCAACTTTACTCTATCAGCAATCTTTGAACCAATAATACCTGTAGAGAGATTTGAGCTGAATAATTAAGAAAGCAATACTTTCTTTATTTCTTTCTATTTGCATTTTTTTTCATTCTTTAAGAAAAAGGAAAACATTTTTGAAATGACAATGAATGTCAAGAGACAGCAACAATAGCTCACATGAACCTATTATTTAGATGAAGTTAAATTCAGCTTGTAAAAATAAGAAAAATTTTGATTTTGCTGAAAATAAAACTTGACATTCATTTCATTGTACTGATTAGTTGATCAAAATTTTGTTTTTAATTTTATAAAGCATGTTCAAATTATTAATCTAGAACCATCCTGGGACAGATGGAAGAACAGACATAAATAAAAAGCTTCGCCAAGCGCAGCATGATATGACTGCAGCATGTTGAACCCTGTACGTTTTAGGCCCAATATGGATAGTCAATTGTTCTGGACACATGCAGCCCATGGTGGACTGACAAAGGTTTTTGACACATGCAGCTTATGGTGGACTTTCCGCTCACATTTTAAAAGCCTATTGTGGATTGATCAGTTTTGGTTACTGGAATTTTTTGGTGAGGTTTGAACGAGTAAAAAAGTTTCAATTTTGGCCCCTTATTACATAGTAGGTGAGAAAAAAGGGGTCACAAAAATAATTCTCAATTTGTATCGGCTATTTGACAAGAACGTGCAAAAAAAATGTTCAAAATCGTACCACAAATAAAAAAATTTCGATTTTGGCCCCTAATTATGTAATAGGGGGAAAAAGGGGGTCCCAAAAATTAATTCTTGATTTTGTATCCGCTATTTGACAAGAACAAACAATTAAGCAAAAAAAACTTTCAAAATCAGACCACAAATGAAAAAGTTTTGATTTTGGCTCCTTTTGACACCAAATTACATAACGGGGAAAAAGGTGGGGGTGTTAGAAAATTCATCAGGTTCAATCTTTTATTGTAAGAAACATTCTAGACAAATTTCACAGCAAAAGGCCAACTAGGATTAAAGTTATAGTGGAAAAAATACAATATTTGAATTTTTTTGCCCCTTTGGCCCCCTAATTTTTCGAACGAAAATAGGGGAGACCTCCAATATCAATCCCATTTATCCTTTTATGGTAAGGAACATTATTGCCAAATTACAAAGCAATGGGATAACAAGAACTAAAGTTATCGTGCCAACAAACATAAAAGTAGCATTTTTGGCCCCTTTTAGGCCCCTAATTTTGAAACGAAAAATAAGGGGGACCCCCAAAATCAATACAATTCATCCTTTTTATGGTAAGGAACATCATTGTGAAATTTCATAGCAATCGGATAACTGGAACTTCAGTTATTGCACCAACACTAAAAAGTTAACAGACAACATGAAAAAAAACCGTCATTTTAGGGGCCATTACCCCTATAAGGGATCATCTGACAACTTCGATCCTATGATGACTTGTGTAAAGCTTTATGAGCCGAACATTTAAGCAAGCAACAGCTTCTCTCTATCTGCTATAGTTTTTATTCCATAGGCCAAAAACATGAAAAAAATGCTATTTTTGACCTTTAAGGGGCCATAACTCCTATAAGGGGTCATTTGACAACTTCGACCCAATGGAGACTTTTGTAGAGCTTTTGATGCTGAAGCAGCAGAGTGCATCAGATTTCATCTATCTCTTATACTTTTTGATTTACAAGCCAAAAACAGAAGTCTGACCCCTCTGGTCTATTTTTAGTAACTGCGGCCATGTTGTTTGGACGGCGGTCACTATTTGTGCAGTCTTAGTAGAGGACATCCCATAGATGAAGTGTGCAAAGTTTCAAAGCTATCCCTTGAGTGATTTTGGAGAAGAAGATTTTCAAAGAGTTATTGTGGGAACAAACAAAAAAGCGGCATTTTTACCCCTTTTTGGTCTCTAATTTCTAAACGAAAAAAGGGGAAACCCCCAAAATCAATCCCATCCATTCTTTAAAAGGAACATCATTGTCAAATTTCATAGCAATCGGATAACTAGAACTTAAGTTATTGTGGGAACACTAAAGTTCTGGACAACCACGCAGACGACGACAGCATCATCCCATTATACGTCCGCAAATTTTTTGCGGTCGTATAAAAAGTTAAACAGAAATACCCAACCACTTTGTTATGGTGGGGTCTAAAAACAAATCTTTTTTCCAGATTTACTTTCCCTCTTATTTAGGTCCCTTTCCATACATGACTGTTCTTTCCATTAAACTGAAAGTCAGTACTCAAGACCCTTCCAGCACTAACTCCATGTGGGTTTTTAAGCTTGATCAATGACCTTGTTTAACTATTTTATTGATATGTCCGCTGGTGACAATAAAAGGACTTTAGGTCTGGCATTCAACTCTTAAGCTTTATTTCTCATTTATATTTGGCATACAATGGACCTGGAATCTATAATAGCAATAAAATGTTTTAATAGCGTTCAAGGTGTAATTTTCATCAAAAGAACTCATAATTGTCTTGTTTTATTAGGGTTCGGAACACGCGACAATTCATAAAAGTGTATTTAAGGTGGTGTTTGGTCTATATAATTTTCATAAAAAAAATCGAGCTTAATAATTTTTAAAAAGGTTAATGAAGCATTGTCCGAAGATAAAATTGTTGTAAATATTTAATTGCTCAAAGTACTTAAAAAAATAATGTCAACGGGTATCTTCTATGAAAGAGAAATTTTACAAAATAAATGGGAAATGTTTAAATGGTGTAAAGAGATAAAAAATTATCGTAATTATTTAAATTTCGACTTAAAAACTAGTAATTCTTTAGAAAAATATGTAAAAATCTACCCATCTTATATTTCATGCAAAAACATGATCACATAAACCTAAACATTCGTGACAATTTAATTTTGACCTTGGGTTAATTATTCTGAAAATTAAATAATTTACATATGTTTTGCTATAAAAGTAAAAAATAATTGCCGCAAAGTGAAATTAAATCTAAAGTATGTAAAATATTTAACCATCACCTACAGTCACAGATATAAGCAATATTATCCACGTTAAATTCTTATTTAATGCTTCTAAACCTTGAACCATCCATACTGACAACAATGAAATAGATATTCAACATTTCATATGGTTATGCTAATGTTGAAACCTAGACAAGAAGACTTAAAATTCCTTTATATTTTGTTTACTTGGAGAGAGGTACAAACAAAATGTAACAGAATCAAAATAGACAATAAATTTTAACAAGAATGTGGGTTTTCCATAAAAATTCCTCAACAAACTTTCATTTCTTTAAATAAAAGGTTTAAGTCTCATTGTAGCAGATATTCTCAAGGCAGATATGAGGACATGTTTAGATGGCTATAATTTAACCCCCTCTTTTCCTAAAAAAACCTGTTATTGTGGTGTAGATTTCAGGCAAAATTGGTCTTAGACCCCCTTTTCATCCTAACAGGACTGTATGAGGACCCCCTCCCCCTTTTCAAAAGTTTCTGTATTCTCTCCTGTATTTTTTAAGACTCTACTGGTAAATTGAAAGGCAAAATTGCAAGGGTGTTTCTGTTGCTTTATAGTATACATAAAACACTAACTCTGAAACTAGATGAGTTAGAGGCATGGAATTGCTTTTCATCATGAACAGCATGCAAAAAATCAAGACATTCAGTTATGTAACATATAGTTTTTATGGTAACTTTAGAGGACAATGCAGAAAGCAATAAATCATCCAGTCTTAAATAAATAAGTTAAAAAAAGAAGACCAAACAAAAGAGTAAGACCAAATCCCCTCTGAGCAAACCAAATTAAATACAAATCTTATAACACAATAAAGAAAGAATGTGTCCATGGGACACGGATGCCCCCGCTGGCCCCAAACAGGAAGTAGATTTCTGACAGGTCTGAAAATCGCTAAGGACACACAGTTTGTCATACTGATCCATCCTACCAAGTTTCAAAACATTCTGGTATACAATTCCTGAGAAAAGCTTGACCGAAATTTTCATATTATGTTCACATAATTTCACATCAGCCTAAGTCCCAAACAGGAAGTAGATGTCCGACAGGTCTCAAAGTTGCTTAGGACGTATAGTTTGTCATACTCAATAATCCTACCAAGCGCCAAATCATTCTGGTATACAGTTCCTGAGAAAAGCTTGACAGAAATTTTCATATCATGTTCACATACTTTAAAATTGGCAAGTCCCAAACAGGAAGTAGTTGTCCGACAGGTCTCAAAATTGCCTAGGACATATAGTTTGTCATACTAAACCATCCTACCAAGTTTCAAATCATTCTCATGTATGGTTCCTGAGAAATGTTTGATGGAAATTTTCATAGTCATGTTCACATATTATAACATTGGCCTAAGTCCCAAACAGGAAGTAGATGTCTGACAGGTCTCAAAATCGCCTAGGACATATAGTTTGTCATACTAAACCATCCTACCAAGTTTCAAATTATTCTCATGTATGGTTCCTGAGAAAAGCTTAAAGGAAATTTCCATAGTCATGTTCACATATTCTAAAATTGGCCTAAGTCCCCAACAGGAAGTAGATGTCTGACAGGTCTCAAAATCGCTAAGGACATATAGTTTGTCATACTAAACCATCCTACCAAGTTTCAAATTATTCTCATGTATGGTTCCTGAGAAAAGCTTGAAGGAAATTTCCATAGTCATGTTCACATATTCTAAAATTGGCCTAAGTCCCAAACAGGAAGTAGATGTCTGACAGGTCTCAAAATCGCTTAGGACATATAGTTTGTCATACTAAACCATCCTACCAAGTTTCAAATCATTCTCATGTATGGTCTTGAGAAAAACTTGACGGAAATTCGTACGGACGGACGTAATGATGGACATGAGTAAAACTTAATGCCCCCCGACATGTCGTCACGGGGGCATAAAAAAATTGAGACGAATTTTTATTATAGACAGAAAACAGGGGCAGACCTAGGGGACTGGGTCCCCCTTTTTGGTGGAAATCATTGAAGCATGATCAAAGTGGGACCCCCCTCAAAGCCAGTCAGTGGGCCCAGCCTTTTGGAAATTTCTTGATCTGCCACTGGACAAAAAATCTTATAAGAGGACAAAGAAATATTATAAAATGTTAAAAGAGTTCCACACACAGAGAAGGAGTTTTAGCAATCTGTACCATGCAACCTTAAGTTATATATTTAATGGTTTACCATATATATGCACCAATCCTACTAAAACAGTATTTTTCAATTATATATAAACCTTGGATTTAACATTCAAGGCTACAGACCACAATATTTTGATTCAATCAAAGTTTCAAAAGCATACAATGAAGGAATAGACTTGATATGACAGATTAGCATGATACTTTGTGTCTTTTTGACATTTGGGCTCCCATCATGCAAAGCTTTTCAAAACATGCCAACTTAAAGATTGATTACAACCTAAAAAAATCTTCTCTTTTTGAATTAAAGGTCAGTGTGTCTAAATACTTAATCAACAAAGTGCAATGATACAAACTGATAATTGAAAAAGCATTAAAAGCTTTGAATGGATTTCTGTCCTATTTCAAACTTCCAAGGTTTAAAAATTGATTCATTCTGAGTATAAGACATGCATACCATACAAGTAACAACTACTGATAATAGAAAATACTAATACTCAGGTATGGAGTTCTTTTATTTAATTACAAACAAAACATTCAATTAAAAGACAACCATCTGAGTTTAAGAATTCAGATCAATGGTATATGCCATCTACTGTACATTTCAGATCAGAGACACTACTTTTCAGTGAAAATGTAGCAGATTGACCCATTCTTACAAATGAATATGTCTAAAATAAAAAATGCTTACATATATTCAAGATTCAACAAATATAGAAACAGATAATTTTGCTATACTGTTTCAAGAAGTAACCTCTCATTGGCAGGATTTGATTCAAAACATTGTAAGGTCAAAAGAATAGAAAGACAAAAATATGTCCAAGACATAATGCCCCATCTTGCAACATTAGGGACTAACAGACCAATGGACAGACAAACAGACTTAAACACTAAATGCCCCCTACTTTGGTAAATGGAACACAGAAACAACTCAAAGCCAAACAAGTTTAAACAAGGATGCCAGATTCATTACTGAACATTTTGACCATTTGCACTACAAGGAAAGAAAAACAGCGATTATATGATCAGCCCAGATTGTAGCCAGTCAAAAGACCTCCACTTAGCAAAATGTCTGAATCCACTAGTGCTTCATGTAATAATATAACCATATGAAAACAACTTTGGGGGTATAACCAGCTTGTTACAATAGTCTGCCTTTTACTGGTGCAACAACGATACAAATTCTGCATTATCAAATTATACCATTACAACTTAACCTGTAATCATGGAATAAAACAGCCGTAAAATTTGTACAACAAGGGGAGGGATGTGGTAAGATGTTTGTTCAAACACCTTGTCACAACATATCAACGTAACATCCTTTTTATGGTTTAACTACAAAAGACGGCTTTTTCTAATGATTTTGGTTGTTAAATGCAAATTATATACCAAATAAATGGCTCATCTAGACAAACTGGTCCATTAAGTTTTTTAAAGAATAATTAAATGTAATTTCCCGAGCCTTTGACTAACGACTTGTACGAGTACCTGTGACTTTATTGTTTGTGTATAATGACATGTGGTATGAATTGTTACTTTTTTGTTAACTGTCATGCAATTAATATGAGGCTTTGGTAGGGGTCAAGAATTAACACTGGGTTCTAAGAGGTATTATTACATTTATATGTAAATTGTTTCATGCTGTTTATTAATTAGCATTTATCTTCTTTATTATAAGCAGATTTTTATGCTATAAATATTAATAATGTTACATATACTGCCCTTTTATCTTTGTTACATAAAACATTTGTAGACTTAACAAAAGCATACCAGTTATAAGAGAAATTGTTGAAACATTAAAATGTTAAATAAATCCACATGCAATTGCAAGGCCTTTTGATTTTTTATTATTAAGAAAAAAATCATGCTTTCTTTTGCATAATTGAAAAATTGTCCTAACTACAAGCCAGAGAATGATAATTAAATTAAGTAGGATGATTTCAATTAACTCTTTTGAGCCCCTCAAGCAGGTATTTAACCCTGCTTAATTTGTAACCCTCAACACGAAGGTAGATGTTAATTTGAGAAGGTAACATGTTTAGAATTCTAAATACAGGGTGACACAAGGACTATGTATTTGTAAAAATATTCTATAATCTGTCAATGCTATCTGTAAGGGAATGCACTGCTTCTCTGTGTTCATATCAATTCTATTGAACGGGAACCAATAAAATATCTTTATCAAAGAGACGAAAAACCCACAAAAATCTGAATTTAACAATCGTCTTTCTAATTTTTTATCGTGGCCGTGATAGTTTCTATATAACAAATAGAGTAGTGTTCTGTCATTGTTTGTTTTTTCTTTATTTAAATTGTAATCAAAATCGTAATGTCTTTTAAAAGTAAACATTCAAAACAAAGTATGATATTGATCTTTAAGCTTTAAAATACAAAATGATTTTTTGTTCATGATAAAATACATCTCAATACAAAATAAAATTATTGTTAGATTTTTTCAATTTAGATAGCTGTACTCAATGAAATATGGGGATACACAAATTTGAGCAATACTTGGAACACTTTCAAGATAATGATACCCTTTGCTTGTGGGAAAATTTTACATTTATTCAAGTGTGAGAGTATATTATACCTATTATTGTGATTTTAAAAAATCTTCCAATAGACTCATGATTTTCAGAAATACATATAATGTGCAGAAAATATGTGCACACTGCACACATGTTGATTTGTAATAATAACATTGGCGTCGACCCTTTGACAAAATGTGTGTCAGGTGAAGCAAAATTCATTGTCTGGAACTTTATTCTAAATTTTGCTGTATGCAATAAGTTAAAAAGTGATAAACAGCTATTGCATACGAAATAATATTTTTATAGTTTTGTTATACATGCATTCATTTTCAAATTTCCAACAAAACCGTGTTGGAAGGACAGACACACCAATATAAAACTATTTCATCTCAATACAAAAGTGCACAAGAAAGGACACTTAATTAAATAAATATAGTAACATGTGTTTTTATTTTTTATCAAATATTTTTGTAACAAAAAAGTCCATTGATCACAAAAAATAAAACAAAATCAACAGACAAGAATCCTTCAAGGCTTAAAACTCTGATAGAAATAAACTCATCATTTTGTCATTTAAAATATTCAAGAATTCATTTACCTGACAAAGGGGATTAACTCCAGCACAATTTTTGTCATTTATCAACTGAACAAGGCATCAAAACCTCATTTATTATCGACCTTTGCCATACTTTCACTTATTATTACATCATAAATTAGGTTCAAAGTCAAACAGCAGCTACACCTAGCTTGTTAGAAATGACAAGGAGAAATGTAAAATCTTGAGATCTTTCCAAGTGTAGATGATTTTTTTTGCTTATTTTCTGGTTTCTATAGACAGGAAGTTCTTAAATACAAATTCCAATAAATAATAATTGTTATATGTTTAGACAATTTAAACTAGGAAACATCTGTTCTTCTGCCTCCGAAAAAATATTGGACAACCAATCTATAGGCTTGAATTGTAAATGTCATGATGACAGTCCAAATATCCTATAATCAGTCAGATATCCTAATATGAGAAAGACATTGCCTTAAAAGTTCGCGTAGATAATTCCATTGAAAATTTCGAATAATGCCTGGGACGAGATAATTTGGGACGATGTATTACTATTTCCCACAATTTTTCAGCAGGCGCAGACATTTTCGAAAACTTCCGAAAATCGAATGTTTCCAGTGACAGAACGATTTTTCTTCCATAGTATTTTGAGTCTCTTGCAATTTGGCATACTTTCTACATTAGAGAGCTCACTACGCTCGCATATAATATTATATACTCATATAAAAATCTTTATTGTGATTCCCTTAGACACGGTCACGTGACTTGTGATATTTCGCTGGGTCAACCAGTAATCCTTGGGTGGCATGGTAAGGTCACCCTCTCGTGAGATTTAGCATGTGACCCCCATGTTTCTCTTCAACATTGTATAGGCTGTATTTTTTCCAATAGAAAAAAGGTTAAAATGTCCGAAATATATTTCAAAATTTAATATTGAATTGTTTCATTTAAATATTGGATATAATATAACAGTTATCACCCTAGATGATATGTGACCCGGCATTTCTTTCCCTCGAAAAGCAAGGTCACCCTCGGATGACCTTACTTTCTCGGGGAAAGAAACCACCAGGTCACACACCAGCTAGGGTGATAGTTATATAATATCCATATTATGTCTTCAAAACAATTTTGTGTTTTGTGTTACCATCTGCCCCTAAGATCTTAATGGAAAAGGGAGGTTTTGACATGCAATAAAACCTGGTTTAACCAACCATTTTTTTTTAAATGCCTGTACCAAGTTAGGAACATTGCAATCTTCACATTTTTCTGGTATGTCTTCTCTTGGACACTGAAATAGGTCCTGTACGTTGGTAATTTTTGTTATTACTTTTATTTACCAAAAATCAAATTTGTTGAAGCGAAAATCATGTTTATAAGGAACCTAAATACAAAGCTTTAGCTAAGTTAGCCTAGGATGGGCCTAGTTCGTAAGTTAACAGACAATGCAGATGATGACAGCATCATACCAATATAAGTCCACAGATTTTTTCTGTTGTATAACAATCATTGTATTGTTTCAAAATCATGTAATGGAAGAAGGTTTCATGATATATTAACTTTGTTTTTGTTTTTAACCTTGATATCATATCACCTTTATGGCTTTAATCATGCTAATATCTACTTTGTACTTTGATCTTCCTACTTGTAATTATGTGGCCCTTATAATGTATAAACTTACTGAGGCTGATCCCAGGTCTGTTTTTCAGGTATCACATTTGTGTGGCCCTTATCATGCATATGATCTAGGAGATCTGTTTTTGTTTCAAACTTCTGTTCACATCCAATACATACACATAAATGTATCTGAAAGTCATGAAAAATGTTTCACAATTTTGTTTTCCATTATGCAAGCAGTACCATGTGTGGACACAGATGTACAGTGGGGTAAACACTCTTTTAAATATAACATAAGGCATCAGCAGTATTGGGGAAGGAAAAAGGTTTAAGTTTGAACTTATTTTATTTGTAAAAATATACAAATTGGATTGGACACAAGTAAAACATACTTATGAAGTCCTTTCCATAACATAGTTAAACAATACAATGAATATACAAATTGAGCATGCATGCAAGTTACATTTGTAAATAACAACAAACAAGAAGTATAATTGTTGAATAAGAATAAAAAAAAAACGTTTTAGGAGTGACAGAAGGAAAAAGGTTTGCTAAGGGTATAGACAAGTTGTTGATTGAACTCTTCTAATAATGATAAAGGAATCAGTTTTTGTTTTATATTTAAGAAAAGCAGAAATGAACTTACACTGTAAAAGGTTTATTACTACATATATAGGCCACTTGACTGGACAGACTTCTTAATAATTTGCCAAGAAAACATTTTAAAAAGTGGAAATTTTTGATTTTTATAAAAAAAAAAATTCTGAAATTTTATGAATAATATATAATAAATAACTCTGTTAAAAAGAAAGATATGAAACATATTAGCTAGTTTAATCATTTCATAGACATAATATTCATGCAATCCATCATAACCTTTTAACGTAGTGTAGTGTTTTACCTGTCTCCTAATAAAATTGACCAGTTTTACTTGTTGGTAAAAATTCAGATTGAGCTTCAATTTAATTTCTTTTAAATCTACATCATGTAACTCCTGAAAGAGTAATAGAAACTTAATAGTATACAATCACTTAAACAATTTTAAACCATTTATATACCTACAACAAATTGGTTGTAATCAAATATTGAATCTATATTTTATCTATGATTTTTGTTATAATGTTCAAGACATAACATTTCAGTCATGTGCTTGTACGAAAAGGTTGAAAATGCCAAAAACAATATGAATATGAAGGAAGAAGGGTTTTGACAATTTGGAAATTTAAATCCAGACAATTACTTTTGCTATGCCAGCACATGTTTCGTCTATTCCAAGTCTTATCAGAGGTGCACTACCAAAAGATTGTATTAAAATGCTAATCACAATATGAATATGACAAGCATAGAACAATAAAACCAAAACATCTGAAATGGGAATCAAATTTTTACTTGGATCAACCTATGTCTGGAGTAGACAGAACCTTAGGGTTTTGACCATTTTAAATTGAAACAGCTAATTTCATAGCTTTGTTGAGTTCTTCAACAAAGAAGTGTTGATACTGCAGTGGGCTAATCTCTGTGATTAAAACTTCACCAGCAGCGCTAACCATCATGGAAAACAATTGTTGCATTGCTGGACACAAATTTTTTGTTTTCTTCCCCTATGCATTTCAAATAAGGCAATCATCAAAAACATTTTGGTGTACTAGTTCCATTAAGAAAAATTGGTATGCCTTACCTGCATATGATCATGGAGTTTTTCTGGCACGCTTGAAGAATACTGGCAGTATAGACATACAGCTTGCGCTCCAGGCTCTTCCCAATCATCATAATCAACTCTATCATAAAACAAAGAATTTAGTTGACAGAAATTTAAGTCATGAATATTTATAATATGTTAGTATGGTGTTACACTTCTTCTCATATTAGCAGTTGGGTGTGTTATAGCAAGCAGGAACTGCATACTCTTCCGGAGCACCTGAGTTTGCTTTCTTTCCGACTTTGGTTCGTGTTGTTGATTTTGTGTTTTTTTTAATGTTTTTTTTAATGTTTTTATGTTTTTGGTACTGATCTTGTTCATGTTTGCTGGTTTTGTCATTGCCTTTTTGGACTTTTGGCCCTCGAGCGCTCCATTGATGCCTATTTTCATCTGTTTCCTCTTAAGACATCTAATTGCCAATCTTGTTAGTTTTATTCAGATTTAATTGAATAGACAACTGCTGTTCTAACAGAAGAGAACAGACGTTTAAAAAATACTGGAATCTATCATTAGTATTGGAATGTTTAGAAATCTATTTGCCAAATTTTGTCATTTAAAATTAATATTAATGATATTTGCATAGTTTTGTGTAAAACAATGTCCAAATAACCATGGGTTGGCACAGCCTTAGTCAAACTAACCCTGTAATGGCAGAGACTGGGTTCAACTAACTTATTGAAAAATGAACTCTAACAATGCTACAAACTTGGTTAGTTGAACTGAGGCAGTGCCTGCAAAGGGTTACAAATGTAGTTGGACTGAGTCTTGCACAAAATGATCCAACTTTCTTTAAAATAACACCTTAAATCAAATGTAATGTCCAAATTTTGACAAATAAGTTTAAAGTAATGATAGAGTTCAGTATTTTCAAAAGGTCTGTTAGTGTAAGTTATTTCATGCAATGTGCGAAATTAGCACTGGCCCGCTTGCCCCTGGCCAGTAAAATCCTTTACCAAAATTGAAATTTGGGTGAATTTTGTAATGGATAAATAGGACAATCGGGCAACCAATTTACAACTCCTAATTTCAAAGACTGCTCCTGATATTTCATAGTAACAAATCACATGGGAATAAAATGCTTCAATCATCTAAAGCAAATGCTATCACATTTTAAAAATATTTTTAAACTATCATTAATTTGTATAGTTGTTTGATATGTAATTGGAAATAAAATCTGCTTAAGGAATTTTATCATTATAGATATATTATATTCTTTTCCAATAGGATAGGTGTGAAACATGCTTGATTGCCTTATAATGTATTTTATTTTTCAGAAAGGAAATGTTTAAAAGGACAATTTTTTTTCCATGATTACTTGACATTTCATGCAGTACACATAAGCACTGCTACTTAAATTGTAAATTGATTATTACTTTTGGCTAGCTTTTAATGTTCATAGTAATTGATTTGTGCTATTCTTGTAAACCTGTTTGTAATTTTCATGTCTTTTAAAGTAAATTGATGAAAAATGATTTTTTTTTCCAACTTGCATTTCACCAGAATAAACATTAATAGAATGATGACTTACTCTTCCTCTGTGTCCGGATCAGGGCCCATAACTCTGTCATCCTCAGATTGTATAGCTTCCCAATTCTTACCAAGCTCCTGGTTAAGTAAATCAAGAAGTTTATATGTTTTAATTTGAAGAGAGAAAAAGGGGAGACAAATATGTTGTACATGTATTACAAATGAATCTTAATCAATCAAAGACACTGATGACCCATTTTGCACATATTTGTTAGAGTTGCACAATACTCATAAAATATAAAAAAAATCATGAAGATCAAACTGATGGTTTACACACCAGTAGTTCAAAAGCAAGGTTAATCAGAAGTCATACAAATGGACTTATTAAATTTATGTCCAGCAGACCATAAAAGGCAGAAACATGATACAAATTAAACAGAATAAATCCCTTTCTAAGAACTGTTCCTTTTAAATCAGCATGGGAAGGGGCAAATTCTGCTTTATTTTTCTTGCTGGTGTTATGTTAAAATGCACTTTGTCGTGGGTGTGTGATGATTTTTTATATTGGTGGAGAGTGTGTGTCTTGTCTCCCCTCCCATGTAAATTTTAATGGAACAACCTTAATATATCCTTCAATAGTTTAATGAAAATATAGCTACATGTAGTCATAACAAGTCTAAAGCTTATACATGGATAATCTTTATTTTAAATTGTTAAAATCAATTTATATCAAATTGTGTTTGCTTCTATGGGGACATTTATTTTTCAACATAGATTTAATTCAAGCCAAATTCCAAATTATGAGTGATGCTGGAATTGTAGTTCATTCATCAGGCAGATTAACTAGCTAATTTGTTTTTCCTTTGCATAAAAAGACTTTTTCTGACATAATCTTTAATTGGTTTACCAGATAATTGATCATATAAAACTTATCATAAGCTTTATTCTTTGGGTTAATTTTTCTGTGCTGCTTTTTCCTCATATGTTCTTTCAGTACAGTTCTGTCTCGGAAGGTCTTCTCACAGTAAAGACACTGAAGACTGCAATAGAAGAGTAAGATAATATTACTATAAAGAAAGAAGGAAAAACTGTGAGCTTCAGCTCCAATATTATCACAATAACTCCCACAAAAAAATCCAATTTTCTTATATTATTATACTCACTCATTTTTTAAAAAACTTATTCTAATTTATTCTGATATTTTTTTTAATCTTGAATTATTTACCGATAATCAATTTCTCATCAAATTTAATTATTAAATGCTCTATTCAGATCATGTCCCTGCAGATCTATATTTAGGTACAGTCACAATGTAAAACTTTCCAGTCAAAAATTCATTTGATCAGATTTGAAGAGAGGAGTTAGGTGTCCAAATGTGTAACATTTAGTGAATGAGTTCTGTGCTATGGTTTGAGGTTTATAGTATTAGTATAGACATTAACTATTGGTCTGTTTATGAATGAAATGGTTGAATTAAATATATTAGTTAAATATACTTTTTGAAAAGTTGAATGTACCAACAATCCATTTCAATGACTTTTCAGATTTTATCAATCAATAAAGCACATCTGAGGATTGAACACCCTTTAAGATTACATGTTGTAACCTTTAAGATTACATGTTGTAATCATTAACTCATTCTCATCATCTAGACAACAAATGTATTGATCAAAGAATAAAGCATTGTTTCTGTGTTTTTTATTGTATATCTATGGCTTAACTTACTTCTTTAACTTGTCTTGAAGTAAATCTAAGAACTCATCTTTATAGACTGTAATATAAAAATAAATAAAAATTAAAACCCCAAAACATAGCTATCAGTACTGCAGCATACATCATTCTATAAAATGAGAACAAAATATGCTAAGCGGATTCAGGGGATTTGATGCTTCTAAGTCCCATAACTCCTATAAGATATGCGGAACCAAATAGCGTTATATGATCAACTTCATATCCTGACAAACAATCCCATAAATCTTCAGCAAAATGTATTTAGATGTCTTAGAAGAGTTGCACCCAAAAAGTGTTCATATGACCAACAATAATATGCCCAAAAGACATAATGTCCCATTTTGCAACATTTAAGATAGATGACGAACGAACCCAAACAATTTATGACCTTCACTTTTGAAGATGAGGCATAAAAATGCACAAAGTCAAATTAGTTCCATAACTCTTATAAACTTAGTGGAATCAAAATGGCTTTGTGATATGATCAACTACATATCATGACAAAACAATCCTACAAAATTTCAGCAAAATCAATAAAGCAGTCTCATAGGAGGTGTGCACAAAGTGTTCTTATGATCTAAAATAAATAAATTCAATAAAGTTCCATAACTCGTTTAAACTTTGTCAAATCAAAATAATAATGTGACATGATCAACGACATATCATGAACAAGAGTTAACACTAAAGTATGTCTCGCCTGCCGGCACCATCAGAAACAATTATTCTTTCTTACTTCTACTATATTTTGAATTTACAAGGATTTTCAGTTTCTGAGATCAAAAGATGTTTATAGAACTTAAACATTGCAAATATATGCAATAAAAATAATCAAAGTCACTCAACCGGAAAATCAAGGTCAAAGTCAAAAGATGGGGATGCAACTGTGCTAAGCTACTACTGTGGCATATGTATACCAAGTTTTATCAACCTAGGACCTATAGTTCTTGAGATATGGAGGTGCTCGCAAAACTTTGCCATTGCTATATATTTATTGAAAATTGTCAAAGTCACTCAACCGGAAAATCAAGGTCAAGGTCAAAAGATGGGGATGCATTTGAGCTAAGCTACTTCTGGGGCATATGCATACCAAGTTTCATCAACCTAGGACCTATAGTTCTTGAGATATGGAGGTGCTCGCAAAACTTTTTCATTGCTATTATATGTATTGAAAATTGTCAAAGTCACTCAACCGGAAAATCAAGGTCAAGGTCAAAAGATGGGGATGCAACTGTGCTAAGCTACAACTGGGGCATATGCATACCAAGTTTCATCAACCCAGGACCTATAGTTCTTGAGATATGGAGGTGCTCATAAAACTTTTCCACCGCCGCCGCCGGTAAAGTAACACCTATGTCCCGCTCTGCTTCGCAGGCGAGACAAAAACAATCCTATAAAATTAAAGTAAAACCCATTAAGCAGTCTCAGAGGAGTTGCACCAACAAGGTGTTCCTATGACCATATATGCTCAACTCCTAAAAAAATTGTCAAATTAAGATATAATGGTGTTGTGATATGATCATCTTTATATCATGACAAACAATCATACCAAATTTCTGAAAAAAATGTTGGGTGGTTTTAGTAGAGTTGTGACCACAAAAATGTGTCAGACACACAGAAGAAGATCATTATCAGATCCCTCCATCATGTTGTGGCAGGGGACAATTAGCAGTAAATGTTTATGCAGGGAAGTGTTTACAAAATACTGTTTAGCTTAGATGACCTACGTGTTGAGCTGACTTTAACACACCATTGGACTTTCTCACAAGTTTGATGGGTTATTGAGGTGCATGTTTTTCAAACTTTATTACCTAGATTATCAGGAAGTCCCACATTGAAGCTGTGGTCTTTAGCCATGTGATCAAATAAAATTCCCCTGAAAATAAAATAGACAAAGGTTATTTTATACTTCTACACAAACATCTTTACTTCTAAAGAAAAACAATATATGTATGTAATAATATATAACTCGATCAATTTCTGATTCAATGTATGGGTGTCAGCTGCAGATAAGGCAATGAAGCTATAACTGTTGCTCAGTGGCAAAATCTGGGATAAGTAGCATTCAAGTTCATGATTCTTACAAATCTTTTCCTTTTAATTTTGCACATTAATTTTAAACTCACTAAAACTTTAGTTCAAAATTTGTAAGCCACTAGATAGTTTTAAACTGGATTAGCAAACCAACCTAATGCATGCATGTATAACCCCAGTGTGTTGCCTCTGTATTTACAGTATATGTGGTACAATATTTTTGGGGGATTCTATAACAGCAAGCTTGATTAGTGGTACATGTATTTCTTAGATGTATTACAGTACATTTAGTAGGTTCCATGCATGATGCTAAGTTTTTGGTGAAATCTGTAGAAGAAGATGAAATGTGGAATAAGTGTATGCAGCACAACCTATATTTCAATGGCAATTCAAAAATCCATGATGGAAAACAGCCAGCAGCCTTCAATGTGTGACCAGTATATAAACCAAATCCTGGAAAACACTTAACTCCTGTGTAAACTGAACTAGTTTTTTAAGTCCCTGTCAATTCTTAACAAATTCTTCAGTATCAAATCTAAAGGAATAAGTCTAAATGTGCATGTGTATTTATTTCAGACCTACCTATTACCCTCTAGTTTTTCTCTACAAAACAAACAATCCCTGGCTGGAAGAGATTCATTTCTTTCTGCCTGTTGTATACTAAGTACTTCTTCCTACAAACAGAAGGATAAATTTTCCTGGTGAAGTACCCTTTTAGACACACATGTGTTATGCAGGGCAGCCAATTTTACTGGTGGAAAAAAACTGCTTACCCTTGGCAGGTAATTAAATGACATAAGTGAGTTAGCCCTTTTTGTTACTTACAATTAAGCAAAACCATATGAACTTTAGTACAATACTTGTCTGAAAATTCTAATCTTGATATTTTTTCTGTAATCTTCTATAAAAAACCATTTATCATTTTTATTATTCAGACTACATAATTAAGGCAAGCTGCATAAGATTTTTTTTTCAATTGAAATTTAAATAGAAAACATTAAAACAAAATCTATTTTAATAGAATTTTTTTTATAGCAGAAGACCTTTGTAAAAATGAAAAGTAAATATTTTTCAAAAGGTGCACATCTTTAATATGAAATGAATCACTTTGCAAAGTTTGACAGCTGTAGTTTTAATTCCTTTACAGATTACACAAGCTTTTTCTCAAAGACTGATGGGTGAACTAATAGACCAATTTCAAGATAGCAGAAAATGGCTGGTGAATCCCAAAGAAAGTTCATTTACTTATTACAATTTTTTCTAGGCATGATGATTTATGGTACAAAAGAGAGCAATAGATCATTAATAAATAATGCTTTGTTGTATTTTTACATTGGAATCTTTGATTCTTTCAATATTTCTACACATTTAAAATATTTTCATTTATATGAAGTGTTAATGGTTTATAGAGATATCATTGTTTTAGTAATCTCACCAACACTTTTGTAATGTCTATAAGCGGAGAATCATTGTGATCCACAAACTGGTAAAGGCATTTGATAATTTCTGCATAATTCAGGAATTTTTCAGGAAAAAAATGATGCATTGGCAATTAGAATCAAGCATTACTAGACGGAAATGCAGGAAAAAGTCAATGTAAACAAACCAAAGTTTTCTTCTGTAAGAATTGTCTGAGAGTTTTATCCTCTGGTAAGACATCACTTAGAAGGTAGTACTGCTCTCTTGGACCTATGGAAAAAAATTAATGTTTACAAAAAATAAATTCCCTTGACATGTTGAATTCTCATACTTCAAAAACTGTAATAATTTTTTACATTGCTATAATTTCTGGATTTTGTTAATAATTGGTAAGTTTTAAAAAAACATACTGAGGTTTCAGTATTATTGGTGGAATACCAATATTCAAGCTTCTTTCTGTGAGCAACCAGTCAACTTCAAATATAAGAAACAAACCGAGCCTTGATTTTATATTAATTTTTTATTGCAACATGTTCACATAACATAAAATTTCTTTCTTTGAGCATAAAGAGAAAATTGAACACCATTGAATCAAAGACCTTGTATACATTTCATCTTAATTCGGAAGATTTTCCAAGTCTTTGATAAAAACTCATTTCACTTTACATTTAGTAAATTGTTGTTTACAACTACTTTCTGGTCTCTAGATTATAACATGTCATAATCTATAAATAAAATATTTACATGTAATGAGAAAAAAAGTACTGAAAAGTTCTGTTTCAATTGCAAATAATCATCTTTTTTATCTACCATTTACCTTTGTCATTTTCACCAGCATTTGTAAGAATTCCTGAACAAAAATCTTGGACTGGTTGCTCTTTAAATCTGGCCTTCCAATAAAGCAGGTACCTATTTGAATAAAAGAGAAAAAAAACCTTTTGTTGTGCATTCTGAGTTCCTTAGCTGATTTTTAAAATATCATATTCTTTAGATCCAGGAAATGAAGGAATAAGTTACATAGTTATGAGACATATCCTTAGATAATAAGCAGAACTTTTCCGTTAAATAAGGATTTTCATTGTAGGTAAGTATTTTATAATGCAGTTAAAGGGGAAAGTTTTAACTGATTCAAGATAAAATCAAATAGATCTAGATTTTTATATGTTTTTAATCAATAGAGCATGATTTGCTTTCAAGATTTGCACATGTACATGTGTGTACAGCAATGTTAAAACCCATTAGAAATTAGGATTTCAAACAGAATCCATAAAATTGTAGTGATGGATTCAGAGGGTGCTCTGGGAATTGGAACCTTAAACTTTTCGTCCAAAATATTGTTATTTTTGTGTAGATTTTCAGCAAAATTTGTCTTTTGTCTACACTAGGATGTATCTGGAACGGACGTATTGCATTTGGGTCAATTTTTCAGATATACAATATTTCATTTGCGCAACAAGGTTCTATTTCATTTGCGCCACTGAAAAATCTTTCATTTGCACTTTTCTCAGGTAATGATTCTTAAAAGTTAAATTTAGAGTTAAAGATAAGCTTTTTTTCTGTGAGCTTAAACCCACTTCTTAAATAAAGTCGCAGTTGTAAAGATTTTAAATTGCTTGTCTTTTTATCAATCAATATAGACATAATTTTATCAGTAATTCTTACAAGCCACAGATCTGTAGAGTTCTACTGTGTTTCTTTTAGGGTTCAGCGTTACATGTATATTAAAACGATAAGTGCTTTTAGTCCTGTATTTTGATATTTCTTTTAATGAGGATACACCTATAGTGATTCATACATTTTTAGTTTTACGCGGAAAACATACCTAAATATTATAAATGTTGATACTTACCTGTAATATTGGCACAAATGAGACATTTAAGAAATGGTGCAAATGAAGTATAAATTGTGGCCCAAACAAAATATTTTTCTTGGTGCAAAAGAAATGCACCGATGTGGAACACCCTCCAATTATTTATTAATTTCTGGACCTCAGCCCCTAAATTAAATTTAAGATTTTTTAGATTCTTATCAAGAATAACAAAAAAAAATCGTAATTTTTCCTACCTATGAAATTTACAGATAAGATGAACATCAGCTATGACAAGTTTATGTTCTGTGGCTAAATGTCTTTGAATTTCATCTTTGTCGTCATAACTCTGACTGCAAACCAAACAAGGGAAAGCTATAGGTTCATCTATAGATTCTGTTGTATCTTCTTCTGAGAGTTTCAAAGTGTCCAAAACAGGTTTTTCTGAAAAAATAGAAGAATATATATTGTCACTCATCTAATTTTTATGTCATATAACACTAAGTATTAATGAAACCAATAAAAATGAAAAAGCAACCAAAAAGAATCCACATTGTGTACAGTCACCATGACCACAGACACTTTTCATAATATCACCCCTTAAGGAAAGGAAGATTCTTTTATGAAACAAGTGCTGTGACAAAAACTGGTCACAGTGTGGATCTTGCAAGCAAGTAAATTATTCTCCACATCCAGGTTTCCAACGTTTATTAACTTTATTGTGAAACTATTTGGACAAAATGCCACATGATCTTGAAAGACAAAAGACAAGAATAGCAATAAAAATGAGCCATTCTATGCTTGCGTTCAACATTCAAACCCAGGGAGTCCCAGATAGGAAAATTGAAAATCGTTGCTCACTTGGACAGGACAAGAACAACCTGGGTAATGTCGCATGAATCCTAGGTTGTTCCAAAAGTACACTTTTATTTTTTAAAAAGATCATTGACCCATACAAAACAGAGGTCACCCAGGCTCTTAGTCTGTCTCTGACGGTTTTATATTTCGACCTGGGAAAAATAATCTTCCCATGCTGCCCAGGGACATTTGAGAGAGGGACTGTCGAAAGTGCCCCATGACAATTTAAGCAGAAAAAATAGCAAAATAATCCGCAAGATTGTGAGAACTGCTTATTGAGAGAAATATGGTTAGAACAATTCTCTGACCAAAACCATACATGCCAACCATAAAAAGGCACAAAGCAGTTAGGGGGGTCTAGGGGCATTTTTTGGTGTCGAAAAATGGTGAAATCTGGTGCGCTAGGAGAATTTTAAAATAATCTTGAATGCCAGTTTAAAGTTGAAAGATGTTATTGCATACATGTGATTCTCCCGCCGGGAGACAAAATCTCCCGACTTTTAAAAAAGTTTTTGACCCATCTCCTGACTTTTTGTGAAATCTCCCGCTTTTTCAACACATGACAAAATTTTAATTTTATTGACATTTTAATTGTTCAACAATAAAACATTTCCGGTGTTTTAGGGGTTTCTTAATTAGACAGACATTAATTTAACAGGTAAAGGTGTTAATTGACGGTTTATTGCCATAATTCACCTGATAATTGTATAAAAAGTGGGAGATTAATCAGAGAAACCATGTATATTTGGCACACGCTAGTGCCCTCAATTGACATTTAAAGAGTTTTAATTCAAAAATTTAAAGAGTGTTAAAAATCTCCCGCTTTTTTGTCCGATCTCCAGCTAAAAAAATAAAAATCTCCCGCTTTGACATCACAGATCTGTCACATGTATGTTATTGATTTAGGATTTTTAATTTAAGTTTTATTATGTTAAAAAATTTAAAATCGGAGAAAATTAAAAAAATGTGAAATCAGTAGGTAGTTGATCGCCCATAAAAATTCAATTTGGTAGTCTACCGCTTGAAGCAATAGCTTAAACATGACACTTTCTTTGAATGTCATATTGTATATTTATACGCTCCCGAAGGAAGAGTTAATGGTAGAAATGTAAACAATTTAGTTGTACTATGAGCTGAATTTTCCTTCAACTTCCGGTTTTTCACGCTTGCTTTCCCGAACTTTCAGCGTCTCAGCGTCTTTGTAACACTTATGTATAATTTTGAAAATTTGAACGTCATTAAGCGCACTTGGGACCTGGAACTGGCGGAAGAAAGGCTAGTAATTTTTTTATAGTTTCGAATACAAATTGTTTCAAATTATTAACATTTTAAAATTTATACAGTATGAAAAATTGAAAAGTTGTAACTTCGGTAGCGTCACAGGTTAAACCTGCCTCATATTTTTTCAGAGCTGATGAAAACGTTGATTAATTACACAAAACTTCTAATTTCCATCTTATCTGTTATTTGATTTTTTCATTGTCCAATAAATATTCAAGTAAAATATCTAAATAAATGTTTAGATAGAGAATGCAGGCAGTATTTATCTGTTTAATATTGGGTTCCGTGCGCAGTGTACAACAAAATCACACAAAACCTGAATCGAAATTGACAGAAAATTCAGCAACCATGGGCGCCGCCATCTTGAAATTCAGCAGTAAATATTGGATAAAAATAAATTTGGAAAATTTGTTATGCATCACTATCCATCAACTTTATCGTTTAGAAAATGATTTAACAGGGAACTTTTGTTCGCAAAACAGATTACTTGTTGAAAATGTCTTTGTTTAGTGTGAACAATATGATTTGAAACTGGAACTGAACGTTTTTTAGAATTAGATGAGTGGGAAAGGAAATAAATTTGACATTTCATTATGAATCAAATTCAAAAGAGAGGGTAATGTAATTGAGGAAGTAAACAATTTAATGTCTTATATCAGAAATGGAAAACAACTCATGGAAAGCATCTCATCAGAAGTATGGAGTAGGTAAGGCAGAGTTCATAAAGCATCACTAGGACCATGCAGCTCAGGCCATCAGCTGGCCATGCTGTCACAGGTTACATGTGTACATATATGCATGTATTGTACATATATACACCAATGGGGCAGTCGAATATTATGTGGTCCCATGCAGGGTCCGGGTGGGGAATAGGCCTGCAGCAGAGCCTAGCTTGTCGTAAGAGGCGACTAAGGGTCTTGGGATTCTGATGTCGGGTCAGTGCTCAGCCCACAGAGCGACCAAGTATGTACCCTAGCTAGGTGGCTGAATAGGGTAGCCCTCATCTGGGGGGGTTGTCAGGTCTATAATACGGAAACCCTGACCGCCGACCATAGTGGGCCAACATATTTGAAGATTGCCACGCTTCATGCACGTAAAAGACCCCTTTGTGGACCGCCAAGTAGTGCACCACATAGGCTAAATTTTCCGCCCCTACCCACCTCCCCCTTTTCCTGTGGTTCTTAAAAATTTACCGGTCCTTTGTGTCTCACCCCATCCCCATATTTCATAATATTTATCATCATCATTTCATGTTCATTTTTTCATCTGTATCTGTATGCTATCTTTACATCCTTGAATGGACAACCGTCACGACGTGACGTAAAACAACCCGCCACCAAAAGACGGGAAGGATGTGTTCTAGCATTCCGTAACGCTGACCCCAGCGCATCGGTACGGATTTCTGTGTGTCTAACCTAGCTCCCTTACCTGACGCGTCAAACCAAGAGGAGAAAATGGACTACTGGCAGCAAGACCCACCCTCCCTCCCGTTTAGTTTTCCCGTTGCTCACCCGTTGCTGAAGGGGCTATATACAAACCACCAGAATCGCATACTTACACCAAGAGATAGACTAAAATGTCAAGATAAAGAGCGGGAACTGGTTAGGACAACTCATCTATCCTCACCGACATCCTGCCCGACACATCACTTACCCGTAGTTGAATTCAAGAATGGTGGAGGAAAGCGGAAAATCTGTATTAACAGATCTCCGAAAGAAACCACCGAACTGTCAGGGGGCAACCAAAACCCACAGACATCATGTAAATGAGAGGTCTGTCCGACATTCCATAGTATTCAATGTGAACCAGTATGGAAGTCGACCAACAGTCCCAAGTTTTCCATCATCGAGAGAGTAGACGCCCATAAAACAAAATCAAAACCAAAATAATTGCAAATATGCATGATCCAGTGTTAAAATCCATCAATTTAAAGGAAAATAAACGCACAATTTCGAGTCCAAATCATTTTAACACATAAAATTTGGAGAGCCAAATAAACACGTCCACTCTGCACGAAGAGCGGGAAAACCTTCCTTTTCATGTTCATCGACTGTAAACATGGTAAATAACCTATATAGCATTGCATGGGCTCATTCACTCACTCATGTCAATAGTGAAAGGGCAAGGACAAAACGAGTCAACACAAAAAAAGAACAGCACAAAGATACAGACAATATAAAAATACAAAAACTAACAACAAATACTCATGTTGTAATGGGAGTGAACTCAGGTGCTATAGAAGAGCAAGCAGTTTCTACTAGCTACTTCTACTGTGGTTTGACGAAAAATATCAGTTCACAGATTCTTAAATTTGTGGTTCTGAAGGCTGAAGCGTTAGATTTCCTTTTCGTCGGATGTCAGATTTTGTGGGCCAAGGCCTTCCACGAAAACCATGAAAATTGATACCCCATGAATAATAATGAAACCACAGTATACATGTACATGATGTATGTGGTACTTGTATGTACAAATGTAGGTGGAAATGATGCTTCCATTCTTCTGTAAGTGGTCATCCTTGCAGAAAATATTGGCCACAGCCAGCCTCCAAAGCTTGCATGGTGTTTGACCTACATGCACCATACAAATATGGTTGATGTGGCACTTGTCTGTAAGCAGGAATGGAACTTAATCATGGAATGCTGAATAATGTTGAACTAAATTACAGCCAGACTGTTGACTTTGACCTTGTATATGTTTGATAAAACTGTTCATGTGCATATACATGTACATTTATTTCCGAGTCATTCCGACATATGTTAAAATTTTCAATATGTTACAATATGCATGGTACAGATTAATATACGATGAATTAAAGATGCAGCATTCAGCAGATTCATAAAATATCAATATGACATTGTACTTTAATATATCAACAACATGTACATATATTTTCACTGTAAAAGAAGATCAGGAGTTAAAAGAATAAGTCTCCTGGTTTGTCGATTGTCCTTTTTTAGCTCACCTGACCCGAAGGGTCATGTGAGCTATTGTCGTCGTTAAGCGTCCGTCGTCCGTCGTCCGTCCGTCGTCCGTCCGTCCGTCCGTTAACTTTTCTTCAAAGATCTTCTTCTCTGAAACCACTGAAGGGATTGCATTGATACTTGGTATACTTGATCTTTAGGATGTCCTCTACCAAGTTTGTGAATTATATACATGTTGATCAACCAACATGGCCGCCGTTGCTAAAAATAGAACAGGGGGGTCAGACCATTGTTTTTGGCTTATAACTCGAAAAGTATAAGAGATAGAGAAAATCCGAAGCAACCCTCCTTGTTCAGCATCAAAAGCTCTACAAATCTCTCAATTGAGTCGAAGTTGTGAAATGACTCCTTATAGGAGTTATTGCCCTTTAATCATCAAAATTGACCATTTTTCAGTTTTTGGACTATATCTTGTAAACCGTTAGAGCTAGAGGAAAAGTTAGCATTGCAGAATTGTTAAGCTCATTGAGATCTACGAAAATGATTTCAGGGTCAAAATTGTCAGATCAACCGTTTAAGAGGTATTCCTCTTTAACTGTTTTTTTCCATTAATGTACACTGATTTTCAAAAATCTTCTTCTCTGAAACCACTGAAGGGATTGCATTGATACTTGGTATACTTGATCTTTAGGATGTCCTCTACCAAGTTTGTGAATTATATACATGTTGACCAACCAACATGGCCGCCGTTGCTAAAAATAGAACAGGGGGGTCAGACCATTGTTTTTGGCTTATAACTCGAAAAGTATAAGAGATAGAGAAAATCCGAAGCAACCTTCCTTGTTCAGCATCAAAAGCTCTACAAATCTCTTCATTGAGTCAAAATTGTGAAACAACTCCTTATAGGAGTTATTGCCCTTTAATCGTCAAAATTGACCATTTTTGCAGTTTTTGGTCAATATCTTGAAAACCGTTCGAGCTAGAGGAAAAGTTAGCATTGCAGAATTGTTAAGCTCATTGAGATCTACGAAAATGATTTCAGGGTCAAAATTGTCAGATCAACCGTTTAAGAGTTATTCCCCTTTAACTGTTTTATTCCATTAATGTACACTGATTTTCAAAAATCTTCTTCTCTGAAACCACTGAAGGGATTGCATTGATACTTGGTATACTTGATCTTTAGGATGTCCTCTACCAAGTTTGTGAATTATATACATGATGACCAACCAACATGGCCGCCGTTGCTTAAAATAGAACAGGGGGGTCAGACCATTGTTTTTGGAGTATAACTCAAAAAGTATAAGCGATAGAGAAAATCCGAAGCAACCTTCCTTGTTCAGCATCAAAAGCTCTACAAATCTCTTCATTGAGTCGAAGTTGTGAAACACTCCTTATAGAAGTTATTTCCCTTTAATCATCAAAATTGACCATTTTTTCAGTTTTTGGACTATATCTTGAAAAATGTTAGAGCTAGACAGAAAAAGTTAGCATTGTAGAATTGTTAAGCTCATTGAGATCTACGAAAATGATATCAGGGTCAAAATTGTCAGATCAACCGTTTAAGAGTTATTTCCCTTTAACTGTTTTTTTTTCCATTAATTTACACTGATTTTCAAAAATCTTCTTATTTGAGACCATCGAAGGGATTGCTTTGAAACTTGGTACACTTGATCTTTAGGATGTCCTCTACCAAGTTTGTGAATTATATATACATGTCAACCAACCAACAAGGCCGCCATTGCTATGGTACTTAAAGGAGTTTCTGCCCTTTAACTGTTTTTTTTCTATTTATTTAAACTGATTTCAAAAAATCTTCTCTGAAACTACTGAAAGGATTGTTTTGCAACTTTGTATTCTTGAAAGGTTGTGTAATTAATTCAAACTTTGGTGTAAGAGATCAGGTGAGCGATTCAGGCTCCTGGGAGCCTCTAGTTCATCTGTACAAAAATGTACATTGTTGTACATGTTGTACCTGTATTGTTTTATCTGAAACCCTTTAAACCTTGCACTGAAGTTTTACAATTTTAGAGGAGACAATTATTACATACATGTAACATATCGAGACACATTTCAGATGTGCAACCCCCTTTTGACATGTTTGAGATGATGGTAAGCAAAAATAAGATTTAAAATTATTGATGACAATAACTGTTGAACTTGACAGGAATAATTTAATTAACATGCATGTTTTTGCAATATTTAATTGTCTTTTTGTTATACAAATTAAATTAATCATGAGTTTAACCTTTTTTCAGCTGTTGTGAATTTCAAGACCAACCAAGATGGGTGTTTATCTTTGACAGTGGGTGAAGTTGTCCACATCATAGAAGAATATGGGAGTGGAAGTTCAGGTCTGTATATCATGTATATTGCTTGAACAATTTCTTGGATATGAAAAAGGTATAAGAAGTGACAGATCCAGGGATGTTCAGGAGGTTGAAGGCTCTACTTCCTTTGCAAAATTTGCTGTCTTCTTGCAGATATAGCGTATCCATGTACACATATGCAGTTTGTTTTGATTATTTATTCTTGTTTTGTAAGATATGGAATTGGTGAGTTATTACATGTAAATAGAAAACTGCGCTAAAGCCAAGATGGTGAGTTGAAAAAAAACCCCAACAGTATCTATTATATGTTTATTCTTTACATACAGGTATGTATAGTCTTCCTTCCTGTTTTCATAATATCTAAGGGTTGAACTTGTAATAGAATGAAAAAAAAATTAAATCTTTTCACACAAAAGTTTAATTCAATAAATCTTAGGCATTAAACGATGATGTACGATATAGACTTGTCCTTGTATGTTTAAAAGCAAATACATAGTACATTTGTATCTCAACTAGGAAGAAAATTTAAATCTTAACAACAGATACATCTCTTCTTAAAGTTGTTTTTATATTGGTTAAAAAGAGAGCTTAAAATTGGTCGTCCCCTGAGAGATTTGAAACAGGAAGAAAAATTGTAGTAAAAGTATACTTTTATCTTTGTTCAAAAAACCGTATACATATGTATTGAACTTTCCTTTGGGAACGCCTGCACTGTATCAAAATGCAAATTGTTACTCGCTTTATTAAAAGTTTGCAACAAGACTAGTATTAATTCACAGTTGTAAACAAAAAAGGGAATAGACATGATGACATGAATGATAAAACAGACTGTATTTATACAATAATAAGAGTAGTTGAAGATGCATTTGTAATTTTGTAAATGTCCATGTTAACAAATATTATGATAAATGAGCCAAAAACATGAACAGCAGCGATTACTTTGAAAGTATTTCATGTATACATGTACAATAGATGGAACAATTCTTCTTGTAGTTTTTAAAGATGTCTGCGTACATGTACATGTATAGTTGAATAAATCAATAAAAGACTCAATGGGGTCTGCTACAAACTCCACACTTCTTGGGAAAAAGTCCCCCCCCCCCAAAAAAAAAAAAAAAAAAAAAACACAAAAAAACAAAACAAAACAAACTAGCTCTTGTACATGTTATAAAATTGTAAAAGAAAATTATCAGCTGCATGATGTAGCATAACACAAAGAAGGAAGTCCTTAATTTCTGACCTTCACATGTCATGCTTATTATCTACATGTTCAGTTTCATGAAAATGTAGGTTAAAAAATTGATGCAAGGTAGACTTATTGAAATTTAAATGTCATAAAACTATTAATATTGAATAAAAATCACACAGGGAACACTCACATACATTTTTGTACTTTATACCATATAGATAAGAAAGAGGAAGTAACTTTTAAAAGAACCTTTTGTCATTGATTTCAATATCTTCCTATAAAGCGTGCTGACCCTTTGTGACCTATTTATTAAAAAATTGATATGATCCATTGTGGATATCATAATCTTTATTGCTTTTGCTATGTAATTCAAAATTAATTTTATCATTGATATATGGTCCCTTATGATTTAGCATTATATCTCTGTATTATTTTGTATTTTGATATAATTTTGGTAACTGATGTCATAAATGATAAGTTAAACATTTGGACTAGTCCCTCTAGAGAAGACTTACATTGTAAGCCTTACATGTAGGTTTACCCTCAGATAGTAGGTGTTTGGTTCCTATCAGACAACTTGATTAAAAAAATAACATAAGGAAATATTAGAAAAAAATCATAAAAGTTTAATTGCTCATAGATTTTATAAAAAATCTAAAGTACTTCGAAGTTTTGAAAGGGAAATACAAACTTTTTTTTTTTTAAGTTGTGAAGGCCATTGAATTTATTATTTCATGGATCTATAAATATGGTTCATGATTTTAATTGATAAATCCTGTAAATTAAAGCATTTTTATCATGTTACATAATGGTTGCCTCTTACCAGACGCATGTTGTACACACATTGGATGTGTTTACCTAATAGATACATGTATGAAAATGATGAGCTGTGCAGTAAATATATAAATGGTACATAAAACACATTAGTTAATGAGAGATTTTAACTAATGCTAAGAAACTGCACAAAGGCCTTCAACATACCGGTAGCATGTTTGAAGATATACTGGTAGTAATGGACATTAGTATGTCAAAGTCATCATATTTCAGGTCAACAACATGTTAGGGGCAGTAAGTTTTACTCATGTCTGTCTGTCCATAAGTAGGTTGGACATAAAAATTTCTTTCACTCTTTATTCAGACACTGTACATGAGAATAATTTGAAATTTCTTAGAATGGTTATTAAGGCCATAGTAAAATAAATAAATTTTAGAAAATTATTAGTTGGATTTGCATTGAAATGAAATTGGGTTTATTTTCTAGTAAACTCATAAAAAGTCAAAAGAATTTGATTGGATTAACGATAATTTAAACTACGCCTAATATCGTAAAGAAAGTATTATCGAATCCAGTTTTAACCGGAATACAACAATGAAGTTTATTACACTTTGCAATTGCACGGACTCCACGTGCAATGTGATTGACAGGTGTGAATATTAATACGCCGATTTAATTAACCGATTTTTTAATATTTTTTATGGAAAAAATTATTAAGTTACTTAATTTTTGCGCCGAATATATCAATAAATTTATTTATAAGTATTAACTGTAATATTTTTTTGGTTTATAGAAGCAATAAACTAAATTTTTAATGGTGCACATTTTACATAATCCGCTTCGCGGATTATTCAATGTGCACCATGAAAATTTAGTTTATGGTTCAATAAACCAAAAAAATATTACAGTTAATTCTTAAATATTTCTTAGATTCTCATCCAAAGTTCTCAAAAATATGGGGCTGTCAGGCAAATTTTATTTTTTATTTTCTATCCATTTTGATAAACAAATTTAGGAGGCTGAGAAAATTGGGACTGGAGGGGATGAAAGTCTAGGATATTTTTTTTTTATATTGGCCTTAAAGTATGACAAACAGTACATTTTAAGCACCTTTAGATCTGTTGGACTTCTAGCAATCTACTTCCTGTTTGGGACTTGGTTGAGATGAAAATTTTCACCAAGCTTTTAGAAACTGTACATGACATGAGAATGATTTGAAACTTGGTAGGATGCCGAGGTAGGATGGTTAAGTATGACAAACTGTACAGCCTAAGCAACAATCAGACCTGTCTAATTTCTTCTTCCTGTTCAAGGCCAGCTGAGTTCCTTCTTTATTTTTTTTATTCTTTACATTCTATTATTTTTATTGTTAGTTCTAAGTAATAATAGATCTACTCAAATTTAGCACTTGTCATTGCTTGTACAAAGGGCTTTATCCTATGATAATAATGGAAACAGCTTTCAAGATAACATTCAACTCATTAATGACTATAATGGGTCTTTTCCTTTCATAATGAACTTTCAGACACTTTTAATTGTTTGTTATTGAAAAAAAAATGGAATATTGAAACACTTTATTATGAATTATTATGTACTAAAAAGTACTCATTTATTGAATTTCTGAAAAGTTAACATTTCCCTGAAAATTTTTGTTTTACCTTCTAAATTTCCTGAAGTAATTTATGTAACGTTTCAAAAGAAATTTTGGAATTTGGCAAAGTTAATGTAACTCGTAAAGAATAGTTATTATTATCATGTTCTTTTTGGGAAGCTTAGACTGATCAAAGAAGGACCTGGACTTTTTCATGCTTTAATGATAATACTAAAAAAAAATCTATAAAAGGGGGGGGGCGGCGGCATGGATCCCTTCTCCCCTACACTTGATTAAAAAAATTCTTATACAGTAGATGGTAATTAGTTTAGTAGTCTCTCAGCTGTTATGTGAAACATTGTATCGTTTAATCAAAAAGATATCAGAAACCAGAGGGTAACTGTGATAAGATATTTTTTTTTCTTCATCTCTGTTAAGTTAGTATTATGACCTTGGATGGATGACCTAGCAATTAAATATGTTTCCAGATACTCAAAGCAATAGATTTATGAATGAAAAAAGAAATACAAATCTGGTTTACATTGTGTAATGTAGTTGATACACAAAATAATTTTGTAAAATGTAAAAAAAATCTGTCACTTATAGAGTTCAGTTTTAAATTGTCATACATGTATTTTTTTCTTGGTTTAATTTGCCAACCTCCATTTACTTTTGAGTAGTACCAACCTGTGACCTACTGGTAGGTGGTTCAAGGTAGAGGAGGCCAAAGGCCACTGCATATGAATAAATGTTGTTCAATATATAAGAAAACCATTTAAATGAAAGTTGAAACCAGGTTGGGCTCAATCTTTCTTTGTTTAATGAAATGACCCCCTCACTGTCTTTTCCACATTTTTATAAACACATATAAGGCAGCATAATGCTTTTTTCTATTGTGGCTTTTCATTTCAAATGCCTCTGCTCATACTTAAGTGATTGATTTCAAATTTGGTACAAAGCTTAAGCATGATTAGTTGTACTGTGAAGCTTCTTTCAAGGTCAATATTCTACTTCCTGCTCCCAAAAATGGTTCAGATGTGGTATGCTTAGCACAATTTACTGCAACCCCTTGTTGATTTAAAATTCTAGGTTTGACCCTTCCAACCAAACTTGCAATTCATAGATTTGTGTCCAAATCTTGTAATATTTGCCGGCTAAGATAAATTTCCTTCCTTATGTTTACAAATTCATGACTTAACCTGACTTTATCAATACATGTGCCCATTTTTACAAATTTGAAGATTTTAATGGGTATTCGCTATCAAATGAAGATTTCACTATGTTTACACATGCACCTTATAAGTGCATATTGTTCTATTTCTTTAAGGAAAACCAAAACCACTTAAAGAACATTGCTATGCTATGTGCATTGTATTTGTTCAAGTACATGTATCTACAGGCAAGTCCTAACATTTAAGAAAGTGTTTCATGTGGTTTTCCACACCCCCAAATTTGCAATAGATCAACAAAATAAACCCCTCAAATAATTTCCTAACAGCTAGTATATGTACATGTATGTTGCGATTTAAAGGTGTTTAAATTAATATAAGACTAAAATTTAGATTCTTACTTCAGTTACTCAAGTCAAATATCATATTGACTGAAGTCTTGTACCATATTGTACAAAATTATTCTAATAATAGTTCTTTACTTGTAGTTACGAGAATTATATTTGGGATAATTATTTGTTTTTATTAGGTTTTTATCTGATGAAATCATCTTTTCATGTTTTTAAAAGTTTTGTCACAACACAAATTCCATGTTCTAACTATAGCTACTGAGAAAACTTTTTTTTTAAAAAGTCATGCATTTAACATTTTGACCTCAATAAACACAGTGTTTTGTCACAGATACTTTATTTTATATCCTGGATTGGAATTTGATACCATGAATTAACCCACAAAGATTTTTGAATGATATCATGAAAACTACCTTTTTATTTGCAGTATTGACCGGTATTTGTACATGTAATTTTACTTTATCATGGATGACAAGAAAAATGTTATAAGTCCTTGAAATCTAGAAATAGGCCATATATGATTATACCCATCCATTTTCTTCATTTATGGCTTGAAAGTTAAGGACTTAAAGAAAGCTTCTGTTTTGTCAGTTTAAACTTATTCACTTTATCAAGCTCTATGCTTATATGTGAGTGTGTCCTTTGTTGCAGTCCCATAAAGATTACTCTTATACCCCGTGCAACAAAGTTGAGGAGGGTATAATGTTTTTGACTGTCCATCGTTCCCTCAGTCCTTCTGTCTGTGAACAAAGTTTGTGAACGCAACTCCTCTTAAACTACTTAACAGAATTTAACAAAACTTGGTGTGCAAGAAGAACATTATATTTTTATGGCCCGGCCACGTATGTGGATTGGACATATAGTTTTACCCTTGTCCGTCTGTACGTACGTCTGTACGTGCGTCCGTACGTCCGTCCGTAACACTTTGGTTAAGTTCTTGGTTAAGGTCCATTACTCGAATACTAGATGTTGGGGGTCAATGATATTTCACCACCAGATGGGTCTTGGGTAGGGCTACACCACCCACTAGAAATTAGGTCACTGTGACCTATGTTTTATGATGAACGACTTCGGTTAAGTTCTTGGTTAAGGTCCATAACTTGGATACTAGATGTTGGGGGTCAATGATATTTCATTATTAGATGTGTCTTAGGTAAGGTGGCACCACCCACTAGAAATTAGTTCACTGTGACCTATATTTTACGCATAAATGACTTTGGTTAAGTTCTTGGTTAACGTCCATTACTCTGATACTAGATGTTGGGGGTCAATGATATTTCACCAGTAGATGGGTCTTGGGTAACATGACACCACCCACTAAAAATTAGGTCACTGTGTCCTATATTTTATGCATGAACGACTTCGGTTAAGTTCTTGGTTAAGGTCCATAACTTAAATACTAGATGTTGGGGGTCAATGATATTTCACTACTAGATGTGTCTTAGGTAAGGTAACACCACCCACTAGAAATTAGGTCACTGTGACCTATATTTTACGCATGAATGACTTTGGGTTAAGTTCTTGGTTAAGGTCCATATCTCAGATACTACATGTTGATGGTCAATGGTATTTCAACACTAGATTTGTCTTGAATACTACATGTTAGAGGTCAATAATATTTCACTACTCGATGAGTCTTGGTAACATGGCACCACCCACCAGGTCACAGCAACCTATATTTTACACATTAACACTTTTGATCAATATCTTGGTAAAGGTCCATATCCCAGGTAATACACATTGAGGGTCAATGATATTTCAAGAACGGGAGGGCCATCACATTTTCTAGTTTATTCACAAATTTTTATTGGAGTTATGGCCCTTTTGACTTAGAAATTTACAGAAATCATGATGACAGTTTGTGAACCCAGCTCCTCTTAAACTTCTAAATAGAATTTAAGCTTTAAAGGCTCAAATGATTTAAATTTGTGGCGGAGGTCAAATATCAAGATCATATCTAGACTTTGAACAAAACTATATAAACATTAAGATTTTATTTATTGGTACCAGTAGAACTGCTTTAGATAGTGTAATCTGTATCATTTTGGTAATTCCATATATAAATAATTCCTTGTTTTTATCACTGACTGATTTTTTTTCCAGGCTGGTTCAGGGGCCACTTAATGTCCAACAGATCTCAGGTGGTATGTACAATGTCTAAGAATCATATTATGATGAAATGCAGATATGTCTTCGGATTTATCTGAAATGTCTGGTGTATGTTTTTCAATTATGAATCTTTGGTGTTATTATTCAATTATGAAGCTTATTTATGATTAAGCATTGTTTTAGACAGGGAAACTTATTGTCATGCCCTTTCAAGTTCCAGAAAATTAAACTTCCTGCTAATTTTCTAATATAAACAGATAAGAAGTGCTTATATTTATCTTAAATTGTAAAATTAATAGTAAGTTGAGAGAAAATCTTTACAACTCTATTAAAGCTGATAATAGAGAATTTTTCAATATGACAGAAGAAGAAAAACTGGTCTATTTGCTTAACCCTAAAACTTCTAAACATATTAGGTTGATAGGATTCTTTTTAAAACAGTCATTAGAACTGAGGACGGAAGTTTCATAAGACATTTAATATGTTATTTGCCTTTATTATACTTATACAATATATAGTATATTATATCATGTTCTTGTAGTCATCTTATATTTGCTTTCTTATTTGTATATGTATGTCTTTGTCACAAACTGTACATATGTTTAATGACAAATAAAAGTTTAATATAATTGGTAAACAAATTTTGCTTTTTATTTAAATGAAAAAGTCATAGACTTGTATATTAAATTTTTGATATACAGGTCTATGACAAAGGATAACCAAAAGTGCTTTCAATATTTTAAATCAACTTATTTATGTCCTGATGATGGCTGCAATATTGCAGACAGGACATTAAGCAACTAACAATCAATCAATCAATATTTTAAAAACAAGTTTTCTAAGGGCAATTCATGGTTTTATTAAATTCAGTTTTAAACCATGTAACTTTCTGCCTATCCTATTTTACCTGCACCTTTCTATTAATAATAAACATACAAACATGGACCAAAAAATACATCAGAGACGTTATGAATGAAATCAAAAGCATGTCGCTAAACTGTCAAATCTGCTTGTCAATTGTCTTGCCGTGAGGTGTTTTTAGGAGACAGATGGCTTCTGACGAATTTATTTGTTTAACTGTTAATCAGAGTCATGTGAGAGTGTATTTATCAAGGTTAACCACAGTGGTCTATATAAAAGTAGTAAAAAAATGTTTTAAACTTTTCTTGCGGTTAATATTTTATCTTAGTTTATATCCTAGTTTATGTTTTGCATATTAAGCCATATCAAATTAATATGTAAATTCTTATCCCTATTACATGTATTAGCCCCAACTTTACAGATGGTCATTTTGATGCTTAATTTTTAACAAATTTTTGTTCAATTTTATAGAATATTTTACAAAATAGAGGAAAAAAACCTCAAAGACTGCCACCCACCCCCTGCAGCATGGTCAATAATTTAAACATAGGTGGATGAGAATCGAACAATAAACTTGATGCTGCATTTATGACATCCATATACATATATGGTATATGAAGAGGATATAAAAAATTAATCTTGTTAAAGTGCACACATGATTTATTGTTTTAAGCTATCTGTAATTTTTTCACTTTATTTTAACTTATGCCTACAAATGTTTGCTTATCTACTTGCATTATGTAAAGTGTTCATAAAATTTGAAATTTTACAGCAGTGTGACATTCAGATATATAATAATAGACTTTTTTTTTATAGATCAAAGAATTTTTTATTGTCCCTTGAAGTACTATAGTTCTTGGTCTGAGCCCTAAGTTACTTTAACAAATTGCAAATAAAAAAAAACATTGTATTTTTTACTCTGAAACTTGCTGTTACATGCGCATAAAATGTAATTCAAGTTTATTCTTCATTTCTTTTTTTCAGGGAATTTTTCCAAAGATGTACATACATACCAAAGACTGTGATGTGGAGAACCCAGGGTAAAGAATTAACAACACTGATAGAAGTTTAGGTTTAAGAAACTATTATTGATAAAAAGCAAATGACATGAATATGTACAGATTTTTCTCGGGTCTAAAGAAAAACAAGAAAATTCTTACTAAACAGTGGAGACAGTGGGGATCCAGAGGGGGTGGAGGGGGCGTATGCCCTCCCTCAAATTGAGAAATTTTATTAATGTTTTATATAAAATTGACCAAGTTGGATCTGCCCCAGCGAGAAGCATACAAGATCTAAGAAAAGCTGCAAAGTTTTTTAAAATATCATACAACAAGGTCTTAAAACAACAAATGGTTGGGCGATAAGTTGTTAAAACCGGAAGAACTTAACAGAAAAATTTTCAAGCTCATATGAAGACTCATATTATAGAAACAAATGAAATTAACCAGGGCCAAAGATAAACACGACAAATAAAGGTAACAACAAATTACCCAACTTAGACAAAAGAGAAAAGACGAAACATGGAAGACACACTGGAATAGTTATAGATTGCATTAGTCCTGACTTGGTACAGGCATTTTAAATGGCGTGCCAAACCTCCCTCTTCCATTGCCATCTTATGGACTGGTAGAAACACACAACACAACACTGTTGTGAAGGCATAAGAAGGATAATAAGATGATCATCTCAGTACAACAATCAGCAAAACACTAATCAAAACAAACACTAACCAATACATTCAACTTAATTTTGAATTTTTCCACCAGTGGTTGATAACAAAGGAAGGATTTTTTTAGGGGACCAAATGAGATGATTTTCTTGTAACCATGGTCTAAAAGTCGGTCAGGAAGACAGCAGTGTCGTATAAAAAAATCAACCTTGATAAAATGAACATGAAATGATGAAAAGGAAAAATAATGTACTTGAAAGCGAAAACAAAGCAAAATGAAAATTTGGATGCTCTATTGTTTCGTTTGAATACAATAAAACATAAAGTGACTGGCTTAACAAATAAAAAGAAAGATCGACAAGGTACAAAATGAGTAGTTTAGAACTTTCTGACACATGTTTTGTCTCTTCAAACACTCAACTAAAATGTTCTAGCAAATGGTTTGAAGACCCAAGCATAATCAACACCAACTGACCAAGTACAAATTAAAAAGAATGTCTAAGACTCTAACTTGAACTTAAAAAGCCCCCCTAGAAATAAATGCAAAAAGTTATGATCCAACCTGTCTTTTAACTTATATATTGTTGTTTCTTATTTCATATTCATAGATTAAAAAGTGGGAACCAAAGGAAAAATATCTTGAAAACCTATCATGCATCAAAGTTGTATCAAAAATACATTTACAACTGACAAAACATTTTCTGTAGAAATAGAAATATTTGTGGGGAATTTATATTCATTTTTTTTTTTGTGGGTAAGAAAAATCCATAAAAATTAAATCCTCACTTATTTAAAATATTTAGTTGAAGAGTGTATATCAAACTTAAAAAAATAAAATATTTAGTTAAAGAGTATATATCAAAATTAAGAATCCACCAAAATTTGTCCCCACTAATTCAGTTTTGTACCACAAAATTTTATCCTCATGAAAATAAATGATTATACAGTATTATCTATTTTAGACAATATGAGACAGTCACCTCTAAGGAGGACTTGATTGCAAGGGAGTTAACTATTACACTGAGAGAATGGTGGGCGGCCTGGAAGAGAATGTTCCTCAAACAGGTACTGACATTTGAAGAGCAAATATCTTTGTTTTTTTTTCTTTCTTTTTTTGGTGTTACATGCAGACATGTACATCAATGAACTTTTCCCGAAAAAATGAACGTCTGCAATTCTTTTTTTTTACAATTTTGCAACAAAGCTGGACCTTTAACTAGAAAGTTAGTTTTGCTCTATTTTATTGGGTTGTATTGAAATTTTTAACCTGTTCTGTAAAATATATGGCGATGTAGGTTGAAAAATAAAAATAAAATAGTCTTTTGGATAGATCATCAATTACCTTTACAAGTCTTGCTTCTTTATTATACAAGTATATGTACTAATCAACCACAGAGTTTGCCTTTTGTTGTAAATTTGCAACATTTTTTGTCAATAGATGTAGTTCATATTTCAGTGGCAATAAATTTTATAAGTTTCATGCAAAAAAGTTGTTGATGGATTTGATTTTTGTAGTTTTCAAGTTTTTTGGTCGGCAACAAGTTGTGCATCATAATTATGATAATTATTGAAATCTTAAATGAGGCCACGATAAAACAAATCCTAGATTCTTATCCAAATTTCTTAATACAAGGAGGGGGGTGTTGACTTGTTTTCCATTTTGATAAAACTCTCTGCCATTTTAAAGGACTTTGGCCAAAACTGAACATAACTTCTGGTGGCTGAAAAATAAGGTAGGAGGTGATGAGAATCTATGTTCTTTTTATATTGGCCTCAGTGTACAAAATTTGCCTCAAATACCATAGAAATAAATCCCCTTTAAACAATGGTTCTACTTCAAATAAAAAAAATGTACTATCCATTTCAGAGTGAAAATATAGTTCTTAAACAAGTGTACCAGACCATGAGCGACTTAATTTTTATGAGAAGAAAATTACTCAGCAATATGTTTACTGAAGATAGTATGGTAGAAATAAAGGATGAAATAGCAGAATATATCGACTGGGGAAATGGGTAGGATTGAAATGTCTTTATATTTTTTTCACCTAATGTACAGGATGAAGTGTTACTGTGTTATCAAGTGTTCACTTATAAACCATGCAAACATAAATGAAATCGCTTGCAATTTAAATTTGATAAAGTAAAATTTAACACACACTTTATCCCCCTTGTTTTGGAGACATATTGTTTCTTTCCTGTATTTAAAAAAATTGCTCATTTTCATTTAATTTTTCTTCTACTTCTCTGAAACTACTCAATAGAATTTAATGAAACTTGGTATGTAGCATATACAACATATGTAAATGTGCATATTACAATAAAGGATTGTAATTTTCATAACTTTGTGTGAATTATTGCCCTTTGAACATAGTAATTGTAGGGAAGTGGTAGGAGACTTTGTTATTTTGACCATTAAACTTTCGAGCTCAACATGTATATTTTCCCCACTTATTAAAAGCAAAAAAAAATCACTTGTACAAATATTTCTTGCCTGATTGTATTTCAAGGCTAAAAAAAATCCTGTTTAAGGACTAGCCTTTTCCTCTTGTGATATTTAAGGAAAACTTATTATTTTGCAATAAAGTAAAATCTTAAGTGTTTCCATACCAATGGAAATAATTTCTAAAACCAAATTAATCTGACTGTTATAGATGAAGTGCTTAAACAAGTATATTTACTTCCTTTATAACAAGGACACATATATGTCCTCGGAACATATTTCCTCCTTTATTATGTCAAAGGTTATTTGAACATAAAATGAAAAGAAACCCTTTTTATTATTATTTTCATTTAACTATGGAAGCATTCATAATTTTCTCTTAGGGTACCCTTAATAGATTATTTTTCCAAGATCAAAAATTAAACAGAAGATGGATGACCACCTTTTTTGGGGTCATTATCTTCTTTATAAATAAGTGTACACCTAATAGGAACATTTTTCTAATCTTGGTTACATATTACATAACATTGTATCTGGGATGTTTCTTGTTCTTCCTTAAGTAAACCATATTTTTTGTACCTTGGTTACCCTGGCTTTCAATTCTGTGCTTGGAGACTCAACTAATCATCATAGTCCAATATAATTACTCAGAAGTCTTCAGCTTCCAAATCTTGTCCAAGAAGGGGTGAATGGAATGGACAAGGCAATGGCCTCTTTGATTCCAAGTAGAAATCCTTCTGCAATAAGAAATATTTCGACTGATACATGTAATAGTTATGATATTTTCTGTATAATCTCATAACTATGTAACATTGATATTTTAAAATATCATATATCTTGAGAAATATATGTCACTTCAATGTATTACATTGCTATACTTTTATTAAATCTGAGATATGAAATAATTATGTTTATTAATACTAAGATAAAAGTGGAAAAACAATTGATGAAAAAAACCCAAATAAGTTGGCAAATCACAAAATGATATCATTGAAGTGGATTATGACCAATACAGGAAAAGATGTGGTTTGGGTTATTTTGAATGAAGTATAATTTAGTGCAAAATACTGGTTAGATAAAGATGAAGAGGAAAGTGTGTCATTAGGCCATACAACTTATTAAACTGACGATGACAATATATGGTCTGATTCTGAGTTGTTTGTATACAAAAACAGTCAGAAAATGTACAATGGACATGATGCATAGATATTTATAAAGAATAGAATCTTGTATTATATTTTAAGAAAAGTCGAATAAGATTATGACTTATGATAACGTCAAGTGGTTTATTTGGGTCAAGTATTGAATCATGAACTCATAAAAAGACACTTTTCTATCGTATTATAAATTATGAAACATAATACAGTATATATTGATGAAATGCATAGATCCTAAAAATTTTATTGCATGTACAAATCGTACCTTTATATTTGGGCTTATGTCCTAATATAGGAAAATAGTATGCCCTTACTAACGAGATAAAGAAAAATTTGATTTGTTCAATTTTAAGTATTAAGCAATGGCATTGTGAATTAATTATTTAGCAGCACATATATATTTTATTGAATGTCTTTGTATGTTTAAAAAGATTAACCCCCTCTTATTCTTTTCAGCCAACTAGGGATGGACCTTATCCCCAGGGTGGATGGAAAGCCAGTTGATGTAGATAAATGTAGTATTGTCAAATTATACAGGGTCCATTTACAGAGTGCTGAAAATGCTAGAATTATGCAGGTATACTTTCATACAAATGAGTAAATTAATGATTACTAATAGGCTTTTCTTTGAATGATTTTGTTATGCCCCATCTTATAATGTCTGTTCGTCTGTCAGCCTATCCCAAATCAGATTTAAGTAACTTTTCCTTGTGAGAAGTATGATCAGGGGTGGAAAAATTTTCTGGTTAAGGTCAAGCCCAGGGCTTTTTAGGATTTCTAATTCCAAAGCCCGGCTGTTGTCATTCAAAGCCCAAACGATAGTAAGATATTTTTTACTGGTAAGTATAACAAGAATTTGTGTGCATAAAATTTTGGCCTAAGATTTAGTGGAATGGTTCATTTTCATATTTGACAGAGTTGTAATTAGCAATATAATCTGTAATAAACCAGTTTATGTAATCAAAATGTTAAAAATACATCTTATTATTGGTTCATAGTCAGTTGATTTTAGTCACTTGGGGATGACGAAAATTAATTGGAGGGTTGGGCATGGCATATATACTATAGGGCATGGGACTTCTTGAACCAATGTTTTGAGCATCATTATATGTTAGAGTGCCCCTCATTAATTTTAAACCACCAATCCTTTTTTTTTCTTTCTTGAGGCATCTTATTTGTCAGGTAAATGGTGACAATTCTCGCTATTTCTTCTTGTCACCCCGATGGTAACCTAGCTTTTATTTCCATGATTGATGGTTAATGTTGGAAAGTTCTAACTAGTTATTTTTTCACAGTGAAATTTTATTTTTAGATTCACAATGGTTGTCAATTGGCCTTTCTTTTGTTTTGTTACGATCTTGAAGTAAAGTTACATGTATCTTGAATCGAATACCAACTTTATCTATCAACTAATCTATCGATTTTCATAATACAACATTCAATTTCAACTAAGCGCTTGAATCAGAACACAAAACCAGTAATTGTCAAACGCCAAAATGATTCAGATTTAAATTTGCATATTTACCTGAACCAGGAAGTAACTTTCTCGATGTTGTTAGGCTAAAACTAACACAACATTAAATGAAAACTATCAATCCAGATGAAAAATAAAATTATAAAAGGTTTTTCTATCTTGATAGAGAGGCCCGACGGACTTTTTCCTGGAGCGAAAAGCATGCCCGTAGCTACAATTGCACTGCCCCGGGCGTCGGACTTACGGATTTTTCCACCCCTGTATGATATTATAATGAAACTTTATACAGGTATGCATCAGGGTATGAACAAACAAACAACTATGATTGAATTATACCACTATCAACTTTATGGTTTAGTGATTGTTCAAAAAAAAGAACACATGGCAAGGTTGGGCATCATTTCTTTTGGAGATATTCTTGTTTAGTTCTTTTACTGTAGTTTTGCTCTTTATCTTTTTATACAACGCCTGGAGCATCTTTTAAAAGTTTTCAGGAATCAAAATTGTACAAGCCCTACCTACTATGCCCTTGGTGTTAATTAAAATAGTAGTTCCCAGCTTTTGTCAAAGAGTAATATCTCCCATAATATGTTTGTTTACATCAAGGCCATATGTGCCCTAGGCATACATTTCTTTATTGCAAATATACCTTGATATAAGAATTAATTTTTTTTTCAGCCAAAGCATAGGAAGAAATCCAAATCCATTACCATAACTGGTTTAAAGGAATCATCTGATGTTTTCTGTGTATTAGTTAGCTTTAAAACATTACAGTGCAATATAGGGGACGAATCTCAAATCGTTATGAGTGTGTATGATAATCGAGAGCAAAAATTTGTCAGGTAAAGTACCACTTCTGGTATAACATGACTATATAAAGCTATAGGTTTGAAAAAATTGTTGGAATTTTTCATCTGTCAATCCATTATCAATATGAACATGTTAGATAAATTAAGTAATTATTAATTTTCCATACAATGGAAAATCACTTGTGAAAAAGAGGTCATGGTATATTTTACTAACTGTATGCGTATCACACGTATACTTTTCTCTTTTTTCAGTGAACAGTATGAAATCAAAATGAACAAACATGGAGCCACTTTAAAACAAGAAAAAGTCAACAATTGTTTTGGAATATTTACAGTAAGTGATTTACATTTCAGAAACATTCTTTCGTCATTGAGTAAATGTTTATTCACAGCAAATGCTAATAGTACTGTATAACTAATGAGGGAAGACAATTACCAATCTTAACGTTACAAGTGTTGAAATAATGGAGGAATGTAGCAAGTTTTTAAGAAACAATATCTATATGTGAAAGAATTGTTAAAGCTAAGGTTCAATCAACATGAATTCTGTTGAGGCCTTATACCAAATTGTTTTCTTACTGAATGCATTTTTGGCTGGATTTCACTAGTGAAAATCTGGGTTATAAAATGGTGAATGTTGGGCGGGCGGGTGGATGGGGAAAAAACTTCCGTTACAGTTTTTCAGCAACTACTAATCACAGCTTCTTGATATTTGGTATGCAGAAACCAGGATGGGGTCCCATAGGGTGGGATTTGATTTCAGGTCTGTCGCTCACCTACTTTCTGTTTAACGAAATCCGGCCATTTTTTACTTTGACAGATTTTTAATACTTATATCATGAAATGAAAACCTGGGTACAGAATGGTGAATTTTGGACACTTGTCAAAGGGGAAAATGATGTTTGCTCATCAATTACTAATCACAGCATCTTGATATTTGGTATTCAGTAACCTGGTGCGTTGCTCACTTACCTATTGGTGACCAAAATCTGAGCAGTTTTGTTTGTTGTGTGTGACCAATTGTTTCTTAAATGTGTTTTAATTTATCTTTATTTGTTTTAGGAGTTACCATTTCATAATCAAAAAGATCTGTACATTGTAATAAGAATCTACAGAATAGGTAAATTTATTTATGTATATTGAAATGTTTACCTTAGATACCAAGAGCTGTTACTACATTGAGAAATTATAGAAATGTTGGTGGTACTTGGCATGGTGCAGACATCTCATTACAAATTTCACAAGAAATCTTGAATTTAACTTGACACATGAATAATAATATGCATCATTTGTATTTGTTAAAGAATATTGTTGGATTTTATATAATGATATTAATTTTGTTAATTTTGAAAAAAAAATGAACATTTTTACTTGTATATCTGATGGATTTATATTTTCCTGTTTTAGGAATGATGTTCATATCAAAATCCATTGCAGGTCGTATGTTTCCTGACAGTTCTAAAACCAAGTCACCAACTCGACCTTATAGACGACCTTTTGGGGTTGGAGGTAAATGATGATAAGATTAGACTGATTTAAAAAAAATAACTATTAAGAAAAGAAACCTCCCACTGATACATGAAGCAGAGGTACCAATGGGGTATCCAAATGTCAAAAGTCCGAAAGGGCAGAGACAAAACCAGTAAACCAGAGACAAAACAGACAAAACCAGGTTCGTGGTTCGATCCTCGTCCAGGATGAAAATTTCATGAACCAGTTTTCCGACTCTCTCTTGACACCATTTGCGAGGATGGTCTCAAGGATCGATGCTAGTCCTTCGGAAGGGACGAAAAAAGGTTGTCCCGTGTATGTGGAGAGCAATACCCCATGCACGTTAAAGACCCCTTTGTAGAGTTCGATAAGAGTAGGCTCAATGGGGGACCGCTGCAAAGGCCACACTCGCAAGCTGCTAGCTGGAGAGGGATTTACATAAGCATTAAGCTTGTTTCCCAATCCAGGATAAATAAATATGTTTTAACTAAAACCAGTAAACACCAACAAGAACGGGACAAACACAGACAACATGTAAAACATGGAAGCACAAAATACTGAATATCAATCTACAACGCGAACTCCAGTTGAAACAAGAGTGAACTCAGGTGCTCCGGAAGAGTAAGCAGTTCATGTAAATGTCTTAATATCTGATTTTTCTAAGTCACTGGTTTAAATGTCTGATCATTAATCAAATTCAGATACAGCATGTGTTCAAATCCTGCTCTGTAATTTCTAAAATAGCTTGGCTCACCAGCTCAAGGTGGTTGGTGGATCTCCACTGTAAAAGAAATCATGTGCTTCTAAATGACATGAAATGAAATGCACCTCACTGAGGGGTTTTGACTTTATTAAAATGAATTAAATTTTGTCTAACCACTCCTATACAATATTTTGTGAAAAAGTATGTTAAATTTTTTTTTTTTACATTTTAGTTATGAATATTGAAGATGCCAAAAACAGTATGAAAGATAATGTATTTGAGTCTGTAGTGCCAATTGCAAGGTAAGAAATCTATTATGGATTTTTTCTATTTTTAGCTCACCTCACCCAAAGGGTCATGTGAGCTATTGCCATCTTTTGGCGTCTGTCGTTGTCATTAACTTTTCTTCAAATTTCTCTTTCTCTGAAACTTTTGAAGGGATTGCTTTGAAACTTTACACACATCATCTTTGGGATGTCCTCTACAAAGATTGCAAAAATTATGCTTGCGGACCAATCAACATGGTCGCCATTGCTAAAAAAAAAGAACAGTCATAATTTTGTTGTTTTATCAATTTTCTTGATAAAGCAATTAATGGTAAAGTAGAGTCTTTTTTGAAAAAAAAATTATGAAGTGCAAAGATTGTTATTGAATAGATAACAAAAATTGTCATTGGAATCTATTTCAGTTGCACAGAAAATGAGGCAAGCTTCCCAGATATGCACAAGGAACTGATTAAAAGATGTGGCATGCCAGGAACTTTCAATGCTATTGGAGGCAGTATAGGGGGCAGTGTGAAACTCAGCTCCTCCAGTACTCCAACAAAAGCAGGCGGAACTCAAGGTGAGATGAAAGGCAACTTGCTTTCATAGAATAAAAGATTTTTGTATCTCCTGGGATGAAAAGTCACGAAAGACAAGGCGTAGGTGTTATTTTCCGGCGGTGACAGCGGTGTAAACTTTTTTGTATGACTTTTGTGGAAAATGAATTACATGATAAATATAATACCTAGGCATTAAGGTAATAACAAAACTACCGAACTAGAATGATCAATCTCACAGTCCAGAGAAAATGACAAAAACGAACCAGTCATACCGGAGAATTGGTGGATCGCATTGGTCCTGACTTGGTACAGGCATTTCAAATGAAATGGTGGGTTAAACCAGGTTTTATGGCGCCAAACCTCCCTCTTCCATTGCGATCTTAGGATCCGGTAATGACCATAGAACACAACATAGTTGTGAGACACAATAGGGATATTGAGGTGATCATCTCAGTACAGCAGACCAGTCAAACACTAATTAAAACAATTAACCACCATATCTTTTAACTCAATTTTAAACTTTTCTACTAGTGGCTAATAACGAAGAAAGAATTTTTTAAAGGATCGTATGAGACGTATTTTCTTATAGCCCTGCTCCAAAAGTCGGTCACGAAGAAATTTGTGTCTGATAAAAAAATCTGTGAAATGTGTTCAAGCTCTCTGATATTTGGTATAAAGAGAATTTGGGTTGTGGTTTAGACATCTGTATAATTTTTAGGGATCTACATCAAGATACAGGTGCCTTTTATTTTTCACATTGTATATCTATTGTCCACTTGTCTTTTCACAAATAATTTGTATAATGTATAGAGTCCAAAACTATGCAGGGTTACAAGTATGAAATTTTACACATTAGCTGAGCTCTATTTGAGGATGTGCATTTTAAGTTTCATGCAAATATGAAATGAAATCATATTTATTTGATACTTGAATAAAACCATCTGTTATCTTTCTTTTAAAAATGAAACATACTTGTGTAATTTTAGAAAATTTCAGTAGAGTTATACAATCTGAAATTTAATACACAAAATATATAAACCAATGCATTACATAAATAATAATGCAAGAGCATGCATTTTCAAAATATTGAACATTCTGCATAGTAGTGGACTCCATATAATGTAAGGCTCTATAAACCTATTAAACAATATAATATATTTTCAGGAATGTCATTGACTGTGGATGTTTCTGTTTATGACTGGGATATACAGACTGTTAGGGGAGATAATCCTGTGTTATTCCAGAAAGATATCACAATCATTCCAAGACAGAGCCAGTTTGATGTCATCAATCCAGGTAGTTTGTCAAATTGTCAATAACCTAGCTACAATGGTTCTTTACTATTTATCATGCTATGATTACATTGAAGTGAGCAAGATCAGATTTCAATGGTCAACAAGAGTCTCTCGAAAACTTTCAAAATTCTTTTGGACTTTATTAAGTTTATGAGTGAGTCCCCAAGTTTACACACTGATAAATGTCTTCAAAATGATTTTTGTTGCCATATATATATATATATATAAAATATAACAAATCATCATGCCAATTACATTTGTAGAGTTGATTCATTTTCAGCACTTTCATGGTTAATGCAGGGAATAAACAAGTTTTTAATTAAAATATTTCTGTTGCCATTTTATGTTCCCTTTCAAAACTACAACTGAGATTTAGAGTCCTGACACTTTTGTAGAAAATTTCATTTCGCCAAGACACTTTTGCTTTTTAAATTATAAATGTAACATTGATAGATGTTTTAAAAAGCTTTCATCTGCTTTTTGGGGCAAAATGAAACATGAAAAAAGCTTCTATATACTAACTTTTGATTCATCAACTCATATGTATTGTAGAACACAGCTTTTAACCATAATCATTTGTTTTCAAGCTTTCTATGTGGACACAGTTATCAGGGGTAAAAATTGTAGTGAAAACTTCATTTTAACTTTCATTTCATCATGTATCATTTTGATTTTCAGTTTATCATGTACCAGTTTAACTTTCAGTTCATCATGTACCAATTTAACTTACAGTTTATTGTGTATCATTTTATTTTCAGTTGGTCATGTATCATTTTATTTTCAGTTGGTCATACAATTTTTGTAAAGATTTGGTTGTAGATATCGTTAGGCTGACTTCAACATACATTTAGATTTTAAACTTTGTTTCAAATTGTGAAAATTTTTAGTGTTTCCAACTTAGATATAACTATAAAAATAGATATTAAATGTTGCTTTTTGATGAAGTTTGTTTTGGACTTTAATCATTTTTTTCACTTCAGATCTTTTTTAATTATTTACTTAAAGATCAAGGTATGCTGAAGTCGTTAGTAATCAAAACTGTGCTTTCAGTAGCATTTTATGTTTTGCTTAGCTCCATTTTCTTTTATTTGATCTAAATGTTGTTATTTGGATTGAAAGTAGATTAGTTTCCTAAAATTGTGACTTGTAAAAATTTTCATTTTCATTATTAATGAGGACTTTTTACTTTGGACAAGCTATTAAAAGAATCTCACATTGATAGGTTAAACATTTTCAATCACTGCTTATATTTTATATCAACAGCACCTATTTAAAATTGAATTAAGATACTAATTTTTCCTTAAGCTTTTTAAATTTTCACCTGCAGCTTGCTTTATAAACATGCTTACAAAATCATAATGCATTTCATTAAATTTTCTAACAATTCCAACTTTAACACATCATATTTTATAACTTTATTAGAATCATAGAGCTGTTTTATTATATTTTTTATGATTCGAAGGTGAAGTTAGAAATGATATCTACCTAACATTACTGGAGGCCCAGTTTGAACGAGGGAACAAGAAATCACAGAAGAATGTAGAAGTGGTTGTGACAGTCTTTGATGAGACTGGAAAAGTTATTGAGGTAATATGTTATTATCACCCATTAAAGAAAAACAGGCATATAGTATTTGGTTCCTTGGGTCTGTTCATCTGTTCTTCCATCCCAAACAATGTTGACGTAACTTTTTCAAGTTCAAGGTAGGGAATCATGTCTTATTGACTTATTCATGTTTTTTTTCCAACCATTATTTAGTTCACTTCGAGTCAGAAAAATAATTGTAAGCTGTGTCTGGTGTGTGTTTTGTCTTTGAAAGATTCACCAGAGATGGTCTTGCCAAACATTAAAGATCAAATTAATGTAGAATACCAACCAAGGTGTTAAAAGAGTTGAACAGTTTGCTTGGAAGAAGAAAAATTGTAGGCTTTAAACATTTAAAAAAAAATAGAAAGTTCTATGTTTATCTAACACTGAAGTGTTAAAGTATACAGGGTTGACCTTACATGGAATTTAATGCCATACTTATCATGTACATATATTGAAAAAAAAAACTGTTTTGGGACTTTTTATAGTTTTACAAAATCTTATTTCATTATAGAAATGCATTACTCATGGCTGTGGGGAAGACACATTGACACAATTTTCCTCTGGTGTATATTACCATGACAACAACCCAAAATGGCAGGAAACAATAAAGGTCAGTATTATACATTGTAGTATTTGGTTGATGACATTTTATATAATATAGCAGCTGTAAAAAATAATAAAGTAGTTTATATTCTATAAATTTTATTATAATATGCTGCTACATTATCTTCATGCTAAATGTAAATTCCAATTGTTTGTGAGATACCAATTTTATGGTTTTGTGTGACTCACTCTAACTCCTAAAAGTTTTATTTTATTACATACTGTAGGAGCAGAAATATTCAATGGGGATTTAATTTCCTTTATTTTGTTGGTCTGAAAAATATTTAAAGTATTTAGTTAATGGGCGTTTATAAAGATAGAATATCCCATAAAAAATTTGTCCCCACCAATTCAGTTTTGTGCTCTTAACCATGAAATGTTTTCCAATGAATATATATGCCAATGCAGTAATTGCTTTTAAATATTTTTCAGATCTCATTACCAATGGAACATTTACATGGATCTCTCATCAGATTTGATGTCTATCATTGTCAAGGTATTATGCTTAATGTTGGTTGTGTGGCGTACACTTATTCCACATCATTTAGTTGTAGGCAATCATATTTACTGCATCAAAGACATAAAACAGAATTAAAGCTCAGAACTTGCCTTTTAAATGCTGCTTTAACATTAAACACACAATGTAGGTGCTTGTATATTATTAGCAGTGAAAATTTCAATGGTCATGACTTGCTATAGGGTACTATGTAGTACTATTGTATTTTTTTAAACATTGCAAAAAAAAAAACATCGATTGCATTATAGGGATAACTTCCCCTGGATCACACATGCGATATGAACGACACCAGAAAGAACAGATAAAGTACAAATGTTGTTATGTCCGACGAGCAAGTCTGTCACGAACATTCAATTATTATTGAAAACTTGACCTTTTTTGAGTCTACATGTTTGAATAATGCAATTTTGGTAATTTCACATTACAGCTAGAAATCGAGCAGAGAAGAGATTGTATGGTTTTGGTTTTATGAGAGTTACCAACAACTTACAGATTGTTATCAAAGATGGGTCTCATCATCTCTGTATATTTAAGGTTAAATATTGTTCAGTAGTTACTTAGAGTTCATAATATTATATTTTAAAGATTTACATAATAAAGCATTGAAGAAATGCTTAAGAAGACAAAAAAATGTGCAGTGAGAACTATATTTTACACATGTAATGAAAAGGAGATTGAAAATTATGAGATATTATTTTAATTATTTTTAAGAGAATTTTGCACAATTCAGTTTAAACAACATGCTTTACATTGATATATTAACTTTACAATATCATAATCAATAATAAAAAAAACCATGTTTTATATAAAAAGCATATTCTTTGTATTTCTACAGTGTGAAGATGAAAAGAAAATCAAATATGAAAAATTTTCGAAGTTGAACTTTCTGGTAGATGATTATGGAGTTCTGTCCCCTGGATCACACATGCCGTATGAACGACACCAGAAGGAACACATAGAAGTACAAACGTTGTTATGTTCGACAAAGTTTACTCAGACTAGTAAGTCTATTTTAAACATGTTAAAAGTGCATTTTGGGTTGTTTTTTTTCATGTATGCTAAAAACAAGGAATTAAAAAAACTCCGAATTAATTTGACGTTCATAATAATCACCTTTCCACTGAACTAAGAATTAGTCAAACTAGGGAGCTAGGTCCATGCATGCAAGGACTAACTCTTTTTTAGTTTTTATATAAGTCATGAATGGTAACTAGCCTAAGATTTGACCATGCACACATAGACTAACCCCCTTAGTTCAGCATTAGAAAAGTGATTATTCAAAATAATTTTGAGTAAAAATTAAACCATGTTTAAATTCTTTTATTTAGAAACAGTACATTTAATGATTATTATACATTGTCAATATGCATTTAAGAATATTACTTGAGATGAGATTGAAGTCACAGGGTTCCTTATTCTGAGTAATTTACTTTGTATAATTAATTAGATATTAAGATCTGGATAACAATTTTTTTGTGTGTGTTATTTGTCAGAATACTTAGGTTGATATGAAATATATGATCATTTTTGTAAAATCACTGTTTTACATTTCTAAAATCTTTGAAAAATAAATTCTCTGTTTTATTTTGCATGAGCAGTTACTTAAAAAAGATTGATAAATGCTATATTTTTACCAAATAATTTTAAAAGAAAGTTACTGATTTCATTCTAATGAGAAAATGTATCATTTTTAGCTGAGTTACTTGGTGTGTTGAACTGGAGAGAAGAGAAATCTCACATTGATAAAAATCTCGACAAGCTGATGTCAGTCCAGGGCACAGAGATTATGAAGGTAATGGCCAAAGTGCAATATACATGTAGAAGATAATGAGATGTTGAATAAGTGTATGTGATACAACCTACAATATAAAAGACAATTTAAAAATCTACAAAGGGAAGCAAACAGCCAGCAGCCTTCAATGTGACCATTGATCCTTGTTCGCTGTTTTGAAATTGGCCCTAGATTGAAAAAATAAAACCTATGTTTCAAGCCCAATCCTAAGGTGTCAATGAAAGTTCAACTCCTTATTGACAAAGAACATTACCATAAATTTGACGAATACAAACATCAGCTTTGATAAAGAACCCTGGCTTAGGACAGGCACATTTAAAAGTGGTTGGGTGGCCCCAATGTGGTGAAAAAGTTTCTTGATTTTTTATCTATGAAGTAAGGTGCCATATAGTGTTGGGATCTGTACTTCCGTCCATCCATCCATCCGTCTGTCTGTTTGTCCGTCAATCCTATTTGGGAGATATGGCATTATGTCTTTTGGACATATTCTTGTTTTTTTTTTCTAAATTATCCTACAATCTCATTCCCTCCCTCACCGGTTTTTCAACTGCCTCAAAAAATTTTAATTTTATTTTGTATTTTTCCCAACTTCTGTTCATTTCATGGCATTTACAAATAACACTTTCAATTACAAATGTATAAACTTTTCCTCTTATATATTAAACACTTCTCTATTTTCAGTTTTTACAGAACCTTATGGATAGATTGCTTGAAATGCTGGATGATGGCTGCTCCAATAACTCTCCTTACTGTTCTAAAGTCTTCCAAGTCATTGTAAGTGATTATTGACAAATGTAAGAATTGGAACAAGTGTACAGAATACAAAAGCAATATAAAACAAACCTTCAATAGAAAACAGTCAAAGCAAGGACAAGATGTTGCTGCTTTTCTCACGAAAAAGCTTAAGATTAAGATTTGATATCAATGATTAAAACCATCTATTTTAACTGTTTTCCTCCAATTTTTACCTCTAAAGTTACAACTAAGGGGTTTAGAGAATGGACCAAAGAGCAGTATGTGTAGCAAACAGTTATATATGTTTTAGGTATAAAATGTTTAAATGTTACTGGTAATTTTTTTTTTCTTTTTCAGGTCTTCATCTTGAATTTACTCTTAGATACCCGGTTTGAGAATTTTTGGCCAGTTTATGAAGATTACTTGGAAAAAACATTCTCATTTCCAAATGTTTACAAGTAAGTAACATGAAACTTTTGTTATAATTTCTGTTTACAAACAAATTCATAGAATGAATTAAAAGTTGAAAGCAGTCCGACATTTTATGGCTGGAGTGGTCCTTTGGAGATACAAGATCAAGTAAATTTATTTATCTCTAACCTGCAACTTGTTTCAAAGCAAAAAAATTGGAATAACTTCATGTATAGCATTTTTCTTTGTCTTGCCTTTCATCACAGTTCCCTGTAAACTATGCTGCAGTATATCAAAATTTGACATGTAGCTTCATCATATAGAACTAACGGTGTTAAGTTATTTTATGCTTGTTACTCATTACTTGGTAAAACAGTGTTTTAATGAAAAATTTATTTTAGAAGTTTAATTTACAACTTCTGTATTTACTGGCAATTATTAAGAGATGCACATTAGATTCAATAAATGGTGTTCATATTGTTTAAATTTGAAATTTTCAGACATTTAATGGACCAGTTTTCATCTGGAATAGCCATGTTCTGTGAAGGCAGAGCATTTACTCTATCCATGGCCATGAAGGTAAACAAAAGATATACTGGAATAATTAACCAGCTGAAGTTTGCAATAACTTGTTTATTTGATGCTTTCTACTATTAAATATAAAAAAAAACACACAAAAAAGGTCACATGGAAAATATGGTACTTAATGAATTTTCCAACAAATGCAAACAATAAGCAATTATACAAAAGAGTCACTGGTAAATTTGAATTTCAGTGACTAGCACACAAAAAAAAGGTAGACACACAATGCAATGCTTTTAATACTATAAACATACAAATTTTTGCAAGGTATTTATTTTCACAGATTTCACGATCAAGCATTTTTCGCAAAATTAAATACCTGCGAAATGAAATAAATTGTATGAAATGAATAGACTTTTGAGCAGAATTTGTGAAATTAAGTACCCACGAATTTGGGTGAAATGGTAAAATCATGAAAATAAGTAAATTTATTTCATAAATTTAGCAACTAATAATGAAAACATAAACTTTATAGCCATAAAAAACCATATACTTATACTGTGGACACTTTCAAAAGTTAGACTTATTTGATTTATAACTATCATTGTATGATTCATTACAGGTTATAGGAGAATTAATGAGGCTTGTGACCAGATCACGACAGCTAGAAAAGGCAGGGTAAATATCTCGTGATTTTATGCTTAAGATAGTAATGCATTAAGATTTTAAGCATGTAAAAACTGCATGTATAAATACTATGCTGAGTAGACAATTTTAAAGAAGATACACACGTTTATTGAAAGATTTTTTTTAGCATTAATATTGAATTTGTTTAGCATGTTTAGATATGTGAAAATAAAATTGAAATCATTAAAGTTTTCCAAAAGAAGCAAATTTTGAAATATTTTGCGATAAGATTTGCAATTGTTGAAAAATCTTTGTTGTCATCATAACTTTTGAAATGCTCAAGACAGTACATGTAGCAATATTCCTTTCTGTATTTAACCACTATATGTTTTGTCAGTCAGTCAGGGACATTTTTATATCTTTCACCCACAAACAATTTCCTATTAGGGTTATTTGATACAATTGAGAACGATACCAACTTCATGTTTCATTTCAGTCCTTTCCAGTCCAGTGATGCAGAATTCAAGAAGAGAATTCAACATTTATTTGACAACATGGGACTTTTATTATCCCAACATGATGAGAAACTCAAAATATCACAGGTAAATGTCTGTACAAGTAATGCCCCTTTTGATTAACATATTTTAGTACAAACCACTAAATTAGTCCAAACAAATCTTTTTTTTTCCATTTAATGATTTATAGCTGGATTTCACCGAGTGAAAAATCAGGGTTATTAAATGGTGAATGGCAGGCGGGCATATGGGTTGCAGGCAAGAGAATAAATTTTTGTTACAGTTTTCTCAGCAACTGCTTATCACATACAGCCACTTTATATTTGGTATACAGCATCAGGGTGGGGTCCCATAACGTTGGATCTGATTTTAGGTCTATCGCTCCCCTACTTTCTGTTAAACGAATTCCGGCCATTTTTGACTTACACAGATTTTTCTGTTAAGTTGTCTAAAATGCACAAACATTTTACAGTAAAACTTAAATGACTTTTTTTTTTAAAGTACATTTTTAAAATCTTTTATTAAGAGGTAATATGACAATTAAAACTTCAAAATCATGATTAAAGACTTTAGAAATCTTGTTTGTTTTGGTAAATAAGATAGCTGGCTTTACTTTGTGATCTTCAGATGGAGTTGTTACGAAACCTACACAAATGTTACAAGCCCCTTATGGAATTGATGACAAAGAGAGAAATAGCTGACCATGTCAGGGATGTGATCACAAGATTACCCAAAGCCAAAGATTTACCTGTGGAAATCAGACGCACCAAAATGGAGTTTATTCAGAAAACAGTCAACTCAGATCTGTTTAGAGAGGATGGTAATGCTTGTGCATTGTAAATTTGTGTCGCATGGTTGAAACTTAAATTATTAGATAGTTATTTTATTCAATATTCATTAGCAAAACTTGTTGGTTGCAGTAACAAAAACAAATTACACATCTATGGAGAAGATAAACGAGGATTTATTTTAATACGAAAAAAGACAAGGAATCGATTAAAAACGAACATCTCTGAATTCAGCATTTTAATCTCAATTATTTGTTAATCATCAATCTATATGTGACCTCCTAACATCTTGCCCCAATTCTTTCAAAATGTATGAAAGTTGTGTCTTATCTTTCATGTTAAAAAAAACAACATCTTTTTGGGTACTATGAGATTTAGATTTGGTTTGGTGATATAATTCTTAACGCTAGGTATATGTGCAATTTTTATGAATTTTTCAGAATCTCGAAGTACCTTGCTATCCCTTTGCCTGAATCACATTAAAGGGTGTCTGATTGAGAGACATTTCCTTGACATACAGATAGCCACATCTATCCTGGGAGATATCTTAGAAACATTGTTTAATCTACAAGAAGTAAGTACCTGGGTGCCGATTGGACACAAAAGATGTAAAAAAGGGGGGGTTAGATTAGATGTGTTACTAACAACTTTCAAACCTTAATAGATTTTTCCAAAGAAGAGTGAACTAATAGTTTAGGTTTAGTATGTAGAGAATAAGGAATTAGATATTTTTATAGTAACAATCAGACTGGCTTTAATGTGATATAAGTTTCATTTTAATAATGAATTATCTTTATATTTTATTTTATTTTGTTGCTTAAATGATAGAGGATTTTACCTTGTTCAAAATTTATTGTTTCAAAATTTAAACCTTTGGGAGTAACAAAACTATCAAGTGATTGCTCAATAAGCAAATGTTATATACTGTAATTACTATTATTTTGAAGAAAAAGAGAATGAATTTTCATCAAAAGGTTTGTGTTAACCTAATATATGGAAAATATATAGACTCTAGTTTGGTGTGTCCTTTTTTGATGTTGTCTACTTTACTTTTCTTTGTGGGTTTTAAAGGCAATCAAAGTACATTGCTCTCTTTTTCTGCTTTTTTTTAAGTTTCAGAGAATGCCTCAATTTATTCACATTTTTGTTTTGTTTTGTTTATCATATTTGACCAAGCTGTTGGTTTTTAAAAATTATATTTTCCTGGATTTTTTTTCTAAATCAATATTCTATGTGTTATAGATAATGATAAGTTTTAAAACATAACTTCTATAGAAGAAAAGTAATTTAGAAGGAGTGTTACCTCACTTGCTTTTAAAATGCAATTTAACTTTTAATTGATTTTTTTAAAGAATAAATGTCTTAATGTTGATTAAGCATCTAAAATAAGGAGCTAACTTTGATTTTAGTTAGGTTTGCTATTTCCTGTTGAGTTACTATTTAGCTATGTAACAAAATTTAAAAATAATTTTCAAATGCTGCATATTCATGTACATGTATTTTGAAAATTAAATAGTAATGCATATATATGCTACTTTATAACAAATTAAACAACCAACACTAAAAAAAAACTGTGATGGAAATTCAAATAATTCATGATAACTGTTTTTAGAATGGATCAGAAGTAATGAACGGTTTTTAGAACTGAACAGAAGTAATTTGTGAATCACATACTTTTTTTTTGTTGCCTAAAATTTGTGTTATTTACTTTTCAAGTAGTATTTCATTTGATATAACATGCATAAAACTACTTAATTTGTAAATGTTTCCTTAAAACAAAAAATGTCAGATTAATAATTAGGGCAATAGTCTTTTATGTATTTTATTAAGCAATCTAAATTTTTATTTGCTGACTTATGAGAAAAGTTTTAAGGTCAATTGAAATTCAGCAACTGTTGGTATTCAAAATTCACAAGTTTAAATGCTACCTTGTTTCTTGTTTATTTTTACAGACAAAAGGTATATGCCAGGACATCAACACAGTAGCTTTATCCCTGTTTGAAGTTTTGGTGCAGAGTATTTCCAAAATGGCAGATGGAGAACTGTTTAATCCTCATCCGACAGCTTATCCACTGGTGACGGTGAGTTGTGGCTCTTAGATAGAGTTATCTTTCTTTGAATTCTATTTGCACAAAAATATTTTTTGAAAAAAATGTATTTGTTTTTATTATTACATATAACACAGTTGCTCATAGAATGAAAAGGAACCATTGCAAAGAACAATATATTAGACAAATACTGGTAATAAATGATTTTTTTTTAAAAATAATGACGATTTTTTTAGCATTTAGCATGGTTAAACAATATTTTAAACTAAACATACTCAATTAGTGTCAAACAAAATTAAAATTTTATATTAGATTTGACATGGCAATAAGATTTACTGTAAAATTTGAAGAATTAAATATAAATCTTTTTTTCCATATATTTGATTGGATCAAATTAGGAGTACTCTTCATTTTTTTTAACTTAAATAAGTCTTTTGATCTTTTGACATGCAACACTGAACATTAATTGGTTTTATTGTCATAAAAATTGTTAATTTAAAAAAAACAACAACATTTCATTGAAATGTGTAACTTTAAAGGTAAGATTGATTTTGTTGTTTCTACCAGCTTCGTAAACCGACAATATCTGAAATTAGTAGTCCATATGCTACTTCGGACAAAAAACGATCCAGTAAGGTGCCAATTCTAGTCGGTAGTCGACCAACATCAGAGAGCGGTCCTCCTAAAGACGATGCAAAACTTTTTGTATGTTTTTTTTTTCCATTTGTTGCTATGCTTTTCTGTTCTCTCGTTCTAAAGCTTAAAAGTCACAATAGAATGTTTATCTATATCTGATACTAATAATTTTTACTTTCAAATTTAAATCTCTACAACCTATACTCCAGAAGAAGGTCAATCATTATATTATGCAATAAATCAAAAATTTGAAGACAAAGAGACAGATTTATATAAGGTTTTAAGTCTTGTTTCCAAATCCCATCATTAATTTGTTGTATAATTTTTTAATGTTTCAATATTTGAAAATTGTATTCGCAAATTTTATTAATAAATATGTTTACACCAAATATTTGAAATGAAATGGTAGGTTTGAATGAATAACATATTTCCTTGTTTTAAACTCATTTAATACCATTCTATTAATCTAAAATAAAAATAAAATGTTGAATACTTAACTAATTATGGACAATCCTTACAGAAATTAATTTAATATATACATAATCATTCATATCTTTTTAATGTATATAGTTTTGTGCTTTATTTTTTGCCTGATATGTTACATGTCGGGTGTCAGAAGTGAAAGTGGGGAAAAATTTTTGAAGTTTTTTCAGCAACTACTTATCATAGCCACTTGATATTTGCATTAGCAGGGCCAATATTGTGGGATTTTATTTCAGGTCTATTTCTTACCTACTTCCTGTTTAATAAAATATGGCCATTTTTGTCTTGTTTACTTTGATGATGAATGAAATATGTTCATCTTAGAAATACTTTTGCAGTTTCATTTAAAAATACATTCTATTTCACGAAACAGTTTGTACTAATACATAACAGCTTTTTTTAAACAGATATGTGGCAATATTGATGTTTTAATATTATGATATTGCATCTATAAGAATCATTTGCCTTTCAAACTTGACATTTGCAAGATAGAATGTCTTAACAAAAAACTTATATAATTTTTTTTCTAGTTTTATAGTGTCTTTGCAAATTTGCATTCTTTTTATTTCCTCATACATTTTTGTTCACTGCATTCAAAATTTATCGATATTTTGTGCCAGCTTAATAGCAGAAATTTAAACAAATCAATTATTATTGTGTTATTTTGCTTTAAAAAATTATGTTAAATTTAAGAAAAAAGCATAAATTGTGATTTAAGTAGTCACTGCTTAGAAAAAATGCTTCTTTTCAATATTTAGGAGTATTGATCACAAGTTTCTCGCATTTATTCAATCACTTTATTTTTTGCTAGATTGTATATTGCTCAATAGAATTTGATCTTGTAGTTAAATGTATCATTGCTATATATACTTCTATATGCTTTATTTAACCTTTTACTTTTGAACTTCGACCTTAGCCTGATGAAGACAGGAGTAAAACAATGCCAGCCAAATCAAAAAGGTTGACGATTCAACTGGTGCCGTCACAACTTCAGTGTTTACCCATGAGTGATGACCTACCACAGGCTTTTTGCGTAATACTTTTCTGCATGCCAAAATTGGTGCATGTTGGTAATGCAATGTCTGCCCAAATAAATGTTGTTAAAGTACTAGTATTGTATGATAAATATTGTTTTTATGTGTAGTATTCAGTCATGAGAATGATATATGAAGATTTTTCTTATTTTAATACTAAATTTTAGAATATGTAGTGTTGATGACAAGATTCATATTTTTATCATAAAAGTAAAGCCAACCAGAAACTAAAATGCAACATTGTTCAACAATTTTAAATATTTTAAATATTTATTTTTAATTTTACAAGTTTAAGTATCAAAATCATATGAAAGAACAAGCAGTACTGATTTGTAAATTTCATTTTGAGGAACTATTACATGCAAAATTGTTTTGGGATTTATTGATCCCCCTACCAATGTCCTCAACACTTACCAAATCTTTGTATTTCTTTTACTCAGAAATTCAAGTCTTAAGGCTTATGTGAATCTATGTTGTAATCACTTTGAAATATATTATTCCAGCACCAAAGCATGTTCATTACTAATTTTGTTACAATAGCAGAAATGCACGAGAAGGAACAGGATATAACAGTTATATACTAACTTTTAATAGACACTTTTTTGGTAGTAGTTATGTGCAATGCAAATATTATTTTAGGTACAAATATAGGAGTGATAAACTGATGTTTATGTATGCATGCTATTTGTTGTAAAGTAATGGCAGATATATGATATTTGCATATGTCTGGGATGTTATCATCACATTACATTAAATTGTTAGGTAGTCATTTATTTGTTGTGTAATAGGGACATTTCTTCCCAAAAGAAATAATAATAAACAAACAAAATATCCAAATCATGAAATATTTAATTTGTCATCAATATTTGATGTGTAACCATTTTTTCTTGTACAATGTATCCAACAAATTGATCTTTAAAATTCAAGTAATGTATTGTGTTCATGTGTTCATTTTTTAGCCATTTTTAATGCTGTCAGACCATTTCTTTGCCATTCAATCACAATGCAAAAATTACATTTGTGGTTTTGTGCCATTTTTGTTTCTTTCATAAGATGTGACTTTTTAACCAGATATAATTCTTCTACCTATTAAACTCCGAGGCAGATCCATGAATTTCAAAAAGGGATGTGGGGGAGGGGGGGCACTAATTAGCTAAAGGGCAGGGAGGGTTTGTTCGTGCTTCATTGATTTTCTATATATACAACTAAATTTTTCCGACAAGGGGGGGGTCTGGATCTGCTTCTGAAACTGTAATTGTTACAATATTATAATGTTCATCTTAATCATCTATGATTTCATCTAATTATAGTTTAACCTCAATTCATTAACATGCAATTTGTCTCTCATATGCATATACCTCCATTCTTTTGATTTCTTATCTCTCTCCATCTTTATCTGTGGCCATTATCCTTTAAACACTCATCAAAATCTTTTTATTTCATAATAAAAAAATTAACAAACAACTTTATATACAAAAAGTTCTTGACAGTATACATTGTGTATTATGCCATTGTTAAAGAAATCATTTTGTGAACACATATTTAGGTTCTCTATGTATCATTTCTTAGCATACATTTCCATACTTGTTAACTTTTACATATAAGATATTTTTTCATATTTAAAAACCTCTGTATTCTCTTTAAGAATTGATAAATGTTTTAAAACTAAAATCCATGTGTATAGATGAGTTTTATGCCTGCCATTTTTGTTGCATTTTGATACCACCATTCCTTCTATTGAAGATGAGGTGTCCAAAGTTAGATTTCTTTTTTTCATGTGTTTCCTTTCATTGCAGGGTGAGATGGTTGCCTGTCTGACGGAACTTTTACGTCTCATGGAAGAGGAACATTATACTGCCGTTATACAAATTCATCCAAAGGGACCTCCATTAAAGGTTGGTTCAAGTTAACTCCTATTAGGGTAATATCTTTTAAACACATGAGGCAGGAAAGTTTTCTGCATGCTTTATTAAACTAATAGACCCAAAAGGTACTAGGTTCATCAGAAACATAAAATTAGAGGAAGTTCATTACAAGTCATGATTCTGAATTTCATAAGGCTACATATTCATGTACGTGAAAATTACAGTTAAGTCTTTTTAAAATAAAAAAGCCCTCAATCAACCCTATCTCTACAAAAAAAAAGAGAAATTTAAAACAACGAAAATCTTTTTGATCATGCAAAATAAGAGGCTAAGACAGCTTAGTCTTTGTTATTAAACTTAAAAAAACTGTTGCGAAGGCTTGATCAATTTTTGCAGCATTATTAAAAGCATGTAATTTTCTTTTCTATTCCAGGATTTTCTGACTCAGGTTTTACATACATTCCAAGAACTTATCAAACCAGAAATGCTGTCTTCTGATTGGACAATCATGAGAATGGAAACTAACAAGTGAGTAGCAGTAGTTTCTCCCATTCATATCAACAGTATCCAAGTGGTTAGAATTAAATGTGTAAATTTAATCACCTGGCAGTATTTAATTTCCGACTTGAGTTTTCCCACCATTGTAAATTATGGATATTTTCTCTTAAATTTCATGATAGATATAGGTTTTCCTTCAGAGAAAGTCACAAATTGAATTAAATTATTTCTTCACCCTTTGAGGTAGATAGATTTAATCCACTCCTGGCTGAGGACAACCTATATATAATTGACACAAGAAAAGAATGACAAAAACAAGATGTTTTATATTCCCTATTTTTGTAATTAGTGAGTTATCTCCCATTTGCAAGAGTTATCCTCCATTACAGTAGGTATATTACATTGCAATGAATGGGAAAAATTAGGTTTTTATTATTTATAAATTATTTAATGGACTTATTAGACCTAGTTAGGTTAGAAAAAACATGTTAAATACATTTTTGAAAATAACTATTATTGACTTTTAGAATTTTTTGACCAACTAAGAAATAAATGCAGATAAACTAAAAAAATTTCCCACAGTAACTAGTATAAAATACCGTCTGGAAAGAGATGATAAATCTACAAATGGGAGATAACTCACTATTTACGAAAAGAGGGAATGTTCATCTTGACACCAAAATACTTTGGCTGATTAATTATAACAAATTTGAGAAAAAATGATTGGTATGATTGAACTGATTAACAACTTAGAAAGGAAGAAAAAAAGTACATGAATTAAGAAAAAAAGAATGAGAGATGTATATCAATGTGCTTGATAGTAGGAGCCATATTTACTGAATAATTCCAGTTGGGGCTTTCAAAATACTCCTTTAATTTTAAACCTTTCTTTTTTTTCAGTGTGATATTTTCTGCAGTTGAATATTTCTCACAAGCTTTAAAGAACCACTTTTTAGATGGAGAATATTTTGATCAGCATGTGAGTATACTTAATACAAGATTGTAGAACAGGGAGATTTTGTTCAACATGAATTTCACATGAAGTTCTTGTTAAAAGAGCAGTTTATGTGAGTTTCATGTAAAATAAGCTAAATTTAATGTGAATTTCTTTAAAAAAATCTTCATCACTGATTGTTTTGTTTAATGTTCATAAAATTGTATAAAAATTTGAGAAAATTAAAAAAAATGTTTAGAACAAATTTTCACATGAATTTTTCATACAAAATGTTTCTTTGATTTTAGATAACCTTCATGTCAATTTGATATGAATTTTATGTCTACAAGCAAAATTTTCTTTTGTGAAAAACATCAAAATTTAAGTTTTGATAAAGCATTCATGATTCTAGACATTTTAGCTGAAGAAGAGTTTGCTTGCTAGATTTCATGTATTGAACATTAAACTCATGAAAAAGTTTCATTAAAAACTTACTGGCCTTGTAAATGGCCTAAATTGTTGGTAGAAATACCACACTTGAATAATTTGATACTGTAAGGCAGGAAATTTTTGTAAAGATCTAATTTTTGCTTTATTCATGAGGCCCGAAAAATCACTAAGATTAAAGATGGCTAAATTTTAGTCCATATATATTAATGCGCTCAAAATTTTGAAAAAGTAAAAAAAAATTAAGACCACTAGAATTAAATTACCACCTTTTGGATACCAATCATGAAATTTGCAACTTGCAAAATTACCCTCTATACTGTAATAAACAGTAAACACTTATACTAAAGGAATTGTTTTCTTAAAATTTCAGTTATGGAATTTGTACTTCAACTTAGCAGTGTCATTCATTGTACAACCAAGTTTACAGCTAGAAGAATATTCAGAAACAAAGAAGAACAAATTTATTGAAAGGTAAATAGGTTTAGTTGCATAAATAATACTAAAAGCTCCTGTTCATTTTATAAGAACTCTTGTTGCTTGCCAAAGAAAGTTGTGGGACATTAATTTTTTGGGGTCTGTCTATCTCTATGTGTGTATGTCTGTCACACCTCAAGTTCAACTTTACATAAAAGCTGATTTTGCAGAAAGTGGGATCTTTGTGAATTTTTTTACACTTAATAATCATAAAATGAAATTACATTGTAGCAAAAATTATCCAATTTAATCAAATATATACAGTGTATATATTCAGTGTCTTAGAGACGCATCTTCACCTTTCTCTTTTATTCTTTGTACAAGTATTATAAATGGATTACTTAATTTTCAAAATCAATACATTTACAGATTTTTTAAAGTACCTAAGGAATAAACAGAACCTGTAGTTTTTTACTGAACTGTAGACCAGAACTTTTAGAAGGTGTTTGGTCTTTAGTAACAGAAAATTACACACAAAAATTGTGTAGAAGAGCAGTCAATAAAAGGTTTTTTTATGCCCCTACTTCAAAAGTTGGATCTTTTGTCCCTCTGGATTTCCCAAATTAGTTTACTTTTGGTGGGAACTAAATTTTCTTAGTATGGTTTGGGAATTTTCTATGTATGGTTGGGGCATCATGTCTGTTAAGCAATATTCTTGTTTCTGCTAATTTCTATGTATGTTTTGTGTATTATAGATACCATGATATGAGAGTTATGATGGGCCACCAAATACAGACTTTGTGGGAAAAATTAGGCAAGTATTGTTGAAAAGATTTGTATAATAGTCTCATGAAAGAACTAAATGCTTGATGTTTATTTACAAATTTAAAAACACAACTATTACATGTATGTGAAAAAAGAGTACATGACAAATTGTTCATTTAGCAAATGCAATTTAAAAATCTGTCAGAAGCCTTCAATGTCATAGGACACCGTAAAAAACTTTGTGTTGATCTAAAAATTTAAAAACACAACTATTACATGTATATGAAAAAAGAGTACATGATAATTAGAATTGTTAAACCATTCACAAAAAAAAGAACCTATAAAAACATTATGTACAGATTTTTTTTAACATGATGGAGGTACATCTATTAGCCAAAATGTTTAGGATATGCATGTTTCAATGCATGTTTTCTTTTATAAAAAGTAATAATAAATAGGTTTTGACATAGGTGTTAACCCTCCCGAATCCTGCGGGAGCCTCCCGAAAATTTAAGCTTTCTCCCGTGAAGTGAATTACTCCCGTGCGGGAGATGCTATTCTCCCGACTTTTTAAGCCCTCCCGCATGAACTCCCGAAACTGTAAATCCTATTCATTTGTTAGTTTTCAACAGGTAGTCACAGGTGATTTACTCAATCAGCTGATTGAAAATCGATAATCTGTCCCTTGATTTACCTGTCCTGTTATCAAAACACATGTCAAGGTGTTAATAAGTGAAAGAAGAACCGTTAATTAGTCAAAATATAAACCAATTATAGCTACTGGCTTGAAATATTTATTGCTCCCAGGCTTAGAAGACCCTTTCAAAACATAGAAATACGATCTCCATTGTAAACAAAAAAATCAATAGAACAAAGGGAGAGCATTGGAAACTTAAATTACCTCCCCTTCCTATGTATAGATATTCATTTCTAGTTTGAAAATGTATCAAAAATTCATAAAAAGAAACGATTTAGGCTATGAATTTGTTCATGAATACATCCTAAATTCCATTTGAATGTTTTAAGCTTAATTTTAATTCCAATTGAACAAAAAATTAATAAAAATACCTTATTATAAAAAAAGAAGAGCTTTGGGTGGTCAATTGATAAATCCAATTCTTTCAATAAATGAATGATAATGTATAAAATATTTATAACTTTTGCTCTCAATTTTGAGAGCGCAAACGCCGCTACGGTAAATCTCCCTGAAACTCAAAGTAGTTTCAGGGAGATCTCCCTGATTGGAGTCCTAAAAGGTTAACACCTATGGTTTTGAGCAAAAAAAAATTTTATTTATAAGTAAGCAGACTTGGTAAGTTTAGCATTTTGCATAAATATCAGATAGAAGCTTGCCAAAATATTGAAGAAATGACATGAAATACATTTTTACATTGTCAAATTTTCCACAATATTACTACTTATAATGCTTTTGGAAACACAAATGTGGTCATCTTTGATTGGAACATTTAAATTATTCTTTAATATCTGCTTTTAATAATTTTCATTTCATGGTTTTATAACATAGAATGTTTCCACACTATTTTCAGGAACCAACAGACGTTACTTCATTCCATCCATGATTGGACCATTCCTAAAAGTAACTCTTGTTCCAGAGAAAGAACTAAGGGCAGCAACTCTTCCTATCTTCTATGATATGATTCAGTGTGAACAGAAAACCAGTGGCAACTTTGTAATGGTTAGTTTTATATTTCTATGAAAGAAGGTAATATGTTACACATTAATATATGAAATTTATATATGCTTTCCAATTTAAAATTTGGGGGGGGGAGTATAAAGGAATCACCATGTCTGTCTTTTCCATTGGTCTGTCTGTCTATACACATATCTTGTAAGCTAAACTCCACATAATCTGCTTGATGAGTTATGATCAATCCAAACTTTACAGAAAGGTGGTACGACATAGGTAGATAGTGCATTTAGAAATTTCATTGTGCTAGGATAGCATTCAGGGGAAGTACTAGTAATTTGAAGTAATTAACATAACATGTAAAAGTGATAAACACCACATTTGTTTATATATTCTTAGGTAGAGAAAGAGATAATAGAGAAACTGGATATGTTTATCACAATGGACAACCAAGGAGATGATGAGTACAAACAGCTATTCCATTTCATGTGAGTATCTCGTATGTGAAGGTAGATCTATGTGGTTAGTAGGCAGGTAGTGGGTGAGGGGATGGGCAGTTAGGGGGTGACAGGATTGTTGGCATTGATAACCAAGGAGATGATGAATACAAACAGCTATTCCATTCCATGTGAGTATGTCTGATGTTAAGGTAGATCTATGTGGGTGGTGGGCAGGTAGGGGGTGACAGGATTGTTGGCATTGATAACCAAGGAGATGATGAATACAAACAGCTATTCCATTCCATGTGAGTATGTCTGATGTTAAGGTTGATCTATGTGGGTGGTGGGCAGGTAGGGGGTGACAGGATTGTTGGCATTGATAACCAAGGAGATGATGAATACAAACAGCTATTCCATTCCATGTGAGTATGTCTGATGTTAAGGTTGATCTATGTGGGTGGTGGGTGGGTAGGGGTCAGGGGATTGATGGCATGGATAACCAAGGAGATGATGAGTACAAACAGCTTTTCCATTCCATGTGAGTATGTCTGATGTTAAGGTTGATCTATGTGGGTGGTGGGCAGGTAGGGGATGGGCAGGTAGGGGGTGAGGGGATTGATGGCATGGATAACCAAGGAGATGATGAATACAAACAGCTATTCCATTCCATGTGAGTATGTCTGATGTTAAGGTAGATCTATGTGGGTGGTGGGCAGGTAGGGGATGGGCAGGTAGGGGGTGACAGGATTGTTGGCATGGATAACCAAGGAGATGATGAGTACAAACAGCTATTCCATTCCATGTGAGTATGTCTGATGTAAAGATAGATCTATGTGCGTGGTGGGTGGGTAGGGGTCAGGGGATTGATGGCATGGATAACCAAGGAGATGATGAGTACAAACAGCTTTTCCATTCCATGTGAGTATGTCCTGTGTAAAGGTAGATCAAAAGGGAGCAAATATGTTTTATCAAATTTTTATTAAGGGGATACGTTACTTTGGTCGACCATCTTACTTTTCAAAACAAATTTGCATAATTAATGTTAATACCATGACACATTGAAATATTCATTTGAAATAGGGGGTCATGGGTCGATTTTTCAAGTTATTTCGCTTTGAAATTATCGTTTTTGGCGGGAAATTTATATAGAAATACATGTAGTGTGAAAAGATCCAATATTTAAAAATTTTTGTAATTCTCCGTTGATTAAAACAAATTTTTTTCATTACATTTCAACCAAAAACTAACACAAGAAAGTCCAAATCTTTCTCTTAACAACGATGTATATTTTGGCATAGGTCATGGACCATCTTTTTTCAAGAATTTACATCAAAGATATACAATAGCGTTAAATTCAACGCTGTTCAAGTAAAATTGACGTTGCGTTTCAAATCGAAAATTGGCGTTTTTCTGTTTCACAGGTAAATTTTATCGATAACGTCGTTTTTAACGTAACGTATCCCCTTAAGAAGCTAAAATTTCCGCAAAAGTATAAGGAAAAGTGGTTGATAAATTTAAACCCTCCCTTTGAAATTAATTGGAAATTTGTCCATAACTGCAATTTTTCAACAACGAGATACAAAACTAATATGGTTTCAATTTCGACTAATTCATAGAATTTTAGCAACAAACCAATATCTGTATAAAATTGGAAAGACCAATAACCCTTTGTGCTCTTTCTGCAAGACTGATGATGAAACCATTATGAACTTATTTTACGAATGCAATGTCGTTAATGAGTTTTTCGTCAGCTTTGAGAGATGGATATATAATAGATCATCTACTTTACTTAACATCACAAAAGTGGAATTAGTGTTTGGAAAAATTGGAAATAAGTTTATTGTCCAAAATCTTCTTCTTATTTTTAAATTTTATGTCTATAAACAGAGGTGTAGAGACAAATTACTCTTTCTCCCTGCTCTTAAGGCAGATATTTACAGCTACTACAAGCAAGAGCAATATAGTTCAGTCAATGGGAACAAGGTGTCCTTTGACAAAAAATGGGAGAAATACAAACCTTTGTTTGAAGAATAAGAAAAGAAACATATAAGAAGTGCTACAATTAAATTTTATATATCTTATAAAATAAGTTTGTTGGAAATGCCCATGCTCTAGCAATTGGTAATATTCATCAATAACAACTTTCTGAATGAGTGTGAGTGTGAGAGCTTGTCTTTGTATTTCATATATATTGTAAAAATGTCTGAAAAACAATAAAAATTATAAAAAAAGATCTATGTGGGTAGTGGGTGGGTAGGGGTCAGGGGATTGTTGGCATGGATAACCAAGGAGATGATGAGTACAAACAGCTATTCCATTCCATGTGAGTATGTCTGATGTTAAGGTTGATCTATGTGGGTGGTGGGTGGGTAGGGGATGGGCAGGTAGGGGTGAGGGGATTGTTGGCATTGATAACCAAGGAGATGATGAATACAAACAGCTATTCCATTCCATGTGAGTATGTCTGATGTTAAGGTAGATCTATGTGGGTGGTGGGCAGGTAGGGGATGGGCAGGTAGGGGTGAGGGGACTGTTGGCATGGATAACCAGGGAGATGATGAGTACAAACAGCTATTCCATTCCATGTGAGTATGTCTGATGTTAAGGTAGATCTATGTGGGTGGTGGGCAGGTAGGGGATGGGCAGGTAGGGGTGAGGGGATTGTTGGCATGGATAACCAGGGAGATGATGAATACAAACAGCTATTCCATTCCATGTGAGTATGTCTGATGTTAAGGTAGATCTATGTGGGTGGTGGGCAGGTAGGGGATGGGCAGGTAGGGGTGAGGGGATTGTTGGCATGGATAACCAGGGAGATGATGAATACAAACAGCTATTCCATTCCATGTGAGTATGTCTGATGTTAAGGTAGATCTATGTGGGTAGTGGGCAGGTAGGGGATGGGCAGGTAGGGGGTGACAGGATTGTTGGCATTGATAACCAAGGAGATGATGAATACAAACAGCTATTCCATTCCATGTGAGTATGTCTGATGTTAAGGTAGATCTATGTGGGTGGTGGGCAGGTAGGGGTGAGGGGACTGTTGGCATGGATAACCAGGGAGATGATGAGTACAAACAGCTATTCCATTCCATGTGAGTATGTCTGATGTTAAGGTAGATCTATGTGGGTGGTGGGCAGGTAGGGGATGGGCAGGTAGGGGGTGAGGGGATTGTTGGCATTGATAACCAAGGAGATGATGAATACAAACAGCTATTCCATTCCATGTGAGTATGTCTGATGTTAAGGTAGATCTATGTGGGTGGTGGGCAGGTAGGGGTGAGGGGACTGTTGGCATGGATAACCAGGGAGATGATGAGTACAAACAGCTATTCCATTCCATGTGAGTATGTCTGATGTTAAGGTTGATCTATGTGGGTGGTGGGTGGGTAGGGGTCAGGGGATTGATGGCATGGATAACCAAGGAGATGATGAGTACAAACAGCTATTCCATTCCATGTGAGTATGTCTGATGTTAAGGTTGATCTATGTGGGTGGTGGGCAGGTAGGGGATGGGCAGGTAGGGGTGAGGGGATTGTTGGCATGGATAACCAGGGAGATGATGAGTACAAACAGCTATTCCATTCCATGTGAGTATGTCTGATGTAAAGATAGATCTATGTGAGAAGTCGGCAGGTAGGGGATGGGCAGGTAGGGGGTGAGGGGATTGTTGGCATGGATAACCAGGGAGATGATGAATACAAACAGCTATTCCATTCCATGTGAGTATGTCTGATGTTAAGGTAGATCTATGTGGGTGGTGGGCAGGTAGGGGATGGGCAGGTAGGGGTGAGGGGACTGTTGGCATGGATAACCAGGGAGATGATGAGTACAAACAGCTATTCCATTCCATGTGAGTATGTCTGATGTTAAGGTAGATCTATGTGGGTGGTGGGCAGGTAGGGGATGGGCAGGTAGGGGTGAGGGGATTGTTGGCATGGATAACCAGGGAGATGATGAATACAAACAGCTATTCCATTCCATGTGAGTATGTCTGATGTTAAGGTAGATCTATGTGGGTAGTGGGCAGGTAGGGGATGGGCAGGTAGGGGGTGACAGGATTGTTGGCATTGATAACCAAGGAGATGATGAATACAAACAGCTATTCCATTCCATGTGAGTATGTCTGATGTTAAGGTAGATCTATGTGGGTGGTGGGCAGGTAGGGGTGAGGGGACTGTTGGCATGGATAACCAGGGAGATGATGAGTACAAACAGCTATTCCATTCCATGTGAGTATGTCTGATGTTAAGGTTGATCTATGTGGGTGGTGGGTGGGTAGGGGTCAGGGTATTGATGGCATGGATAACCAAGGAGATGATGAGTACAAACAGCTATTCCATTCCATGTGAGTATGTCTGATGTTAAGGTTGATCTATGTGGGTGGTGGGCAGGTAGGGGATGGGCAGGTAGGGGTGAGGGGATTGTTGGCATGGATAACCAGGGAGATGATGAGTACAAACAGCTATTCCATTCCATGTGAGTATGTCTGATGTAAAGATAGATCTATGTGAGAAGTCGGCAGGTAGGGGATGGGCAGGTAGGGGGTGAGGGGATTGTTGGCATGGATAACCAGGGAGATGATGAATACAAACAGCTATTCCATTCCATGTGAGTATGTCTGATGTTAAGGTAGATCTATGTGGGTGGTGGGCAGGTAGGGGATGGGCAGGTAGGGGTGAGGGGACTGTTGGCATGGATAACCAGGGAGATGATGAGTACAAACAGCTATTCCATTCCATGTGAGTATGTCTGATGTTAAGGTTGATCTATGTGGGTGGTGGGCAGGTAGGGGATGGGCAGGTAGGGGTGAGGGGATTGTTGGCATGGATAACCAGGGAGATGATGAGTACAAACAGCTATTCCATTCCATGTGAGTATGTCTGATGTAAAGATAGATCTATGTGAGAAGTCGGCAGGTAGGGGATGGGCAGGTAGGGGGTGAGGGGATTGTTGGCATTGATAACCAGGGAGATGATGAATACAAACAGCTATTCCATTCCATGTGAGTATGTCTGATGTTAAGGTAGATCTATGTGGGTGGTGGGCAGGTAGGGGATGGGCAGGTAGGGGGTGAGGGGATTGTTGGCATTGATAACCAGGGAGATGATGAGTACAAACAGCTATTCCATTCCATGTGAGTATGTCTGATGTTAAGGTTGATCTATGTGGTTGGTGGGTGGGTAGGGGATGGGCAGGTAGGGGTGAGGGGATTGTTGGCATGGATAACCAGGGAGATGATGAGTACAAACAGCTATTCCATTCCATGTGAGTATGTCTGATGTTAAGGTAGATCTATGTGGGTGGTGGGCAGGTAGGGGATGGGCAGGTAGGGGGTGAGGGGATTGATGGCATTGATAACCAAGGAGATGATGAATACAAACAGCTATTCCATTCCATGTGAGTATATCTTATATGAAGGTGGATACAGAGGAAGGCCCAGGGAAATCTTAGTTGAACTGATTTAGGATGAAATAATCTGATTTAATTGTGTGCTGATTTTGACCATGGTCAACCATTTAATGACCATGGTCAAATACTCTGGATCATTGTTTACCATGATCAACAATAAAATGACCATGGTAAAACTGCAGGTTTAATGTGTAGTAATGAAAAGAAGTGAATTAAGCTCCATTTCATTTTGGACAGGCTTTCAGTTAATTCAGGCTTTGGTTAAAAGTCAGGTTTCACTGTATATATATGTATATATATAGAAAATCAATGAAGCATTGGTACATTTGTATGTCAAAGGGTACAAATTTTAAAAAGCAAATTGCCTGGATCCACCATTGCTTAAAAAAATTGTATACTTGGTCAGTTTGGACTTAATAATGAAAAATGGCATTACAACTTTAAAAAGATCTGTTAGAATGTCTTGTAAGTATAAGGTTACAAGATACTAAAACTCACAACTATTAAATACCATTGCAAAAAGCTTTTTTGTTTGTGTGTAAATCACTTGTAGAATCAAAAATCTAGGCAAATAGGAGTTATTCCCCTTTACAGATAAAATGAAGAAAAATGACCGATTAAAATATCAATGATATATTTTACCTGAACCCAAATCTATTCATCAAAACATTTCACAGCTTATTGTGACATTTTAGTTTCATGATTAGAGACCTTTAAGTTTTGATTAACAATTTTCTTTCATTTACTTTGCATAAAAACAAACTGTTGCTTCAAATGTTTATGCTCTTTCATGTATATCACATATTTGGATTTCATACTGCTGCCAATCGACTAATGTATTGGTCTGATGGTGTATTCTAATTCATTGTTCAGTAAAAACAATCTTACAGTCTTGTTGAGTGCCTACTTCCTCTCTTTTGGGACTTTGTTTATTATCAAATCTTTTTTTAACACCTTCAATTGTTTTCACATCTAAATTTCATTTGGGTTCATTCATCAAAATAGTTTGATATTTGGCATGATTGGTACATTGCCCTTCTGTAAAAAATGTGCCTGTTTGGCACTAACATTAATGTTTACTGAAATAATATCCTATGTTTTTATGTGAACTCATTAACAAGTACTTTTTAGCTCACCTTACCCAAAGGGTCATGTGAGCTATTGTCATCACTTGGCGTTCGTCATCGGTCCGTTGTCCTTCGTCCGTCATCTGTCGTCTGTCCGTTGTCGGTAAACTTTTTAAAACGTTAATTCCTCTGACACCATGAGTCCAATTGCAACCAAACTTAGTATGGTTGTTCATTAGCATTCGGTGCTTAGAACTGATGTAGGGATTATTGATTTGTCGTAAAACATGGCCGCCTTGGCTAAAAATAGAACATAGTGATAAAATGCAGTTTTTTGCAAATAACTCAAAAATGGCTACAGATATCAAAATTCTGGCATAGGTAAAAGTGATCAGCATTTCAAGATCTACTTACCCTGAAATTTTGAAGAAAATCTAACAACCCATGTAGGAGTTATTGCCCTTTTTGTGGATTTTTTTGTAAATTTTGCACCTGTTTAGCTCAATATCTTGAAAACTATTCAAGATATTTGAGAAATTTAAATTGCATATTGTTAAGTACATCAAGATCTACTAAATAGGTAGTAGGGTCAACGTTGAAAGACCTTTCCTTTTAGAAGTTATTGCCCTTAGAACATCAAAATTGAGCATTTTAACAGCATTTCCTCATTGCATTGAAAAGGTTAACTCCTCTGACACTTAAAGTCCAATTGGAACCAAACTTGGTTTATTAGCATTAGGTGTATAGAACTGATGCGGGGATTTTTAATTGGTCGTAAAACATGGCCCCTGTGGCTAAAAATAGAACATAGGGGTAAATGGCAGTTTTTTGCAAATAACTCAAAAATGGTGACAGATTTTAAAATTTTGATTGGAACTAAAGTGATCAGCACCTCAAGATCTACCAGCTCTGAAATTTTGAAGAAAATCCAACAACCCATGTAGGAGTTATTTTCCTTTTTAGCTCACCTGACCCGAAGGGTCATGTGAGCTATTGTCATCACTTGGCGTCCGTCGTCCGTCCCCCGTTCGTCCATGGTCCATAAACTTTTTAAAACGTTAACTCCTCTGACACCATAAGTCCAATTGCAACCAAACTTGGTATGGTTGTTCATTAGCATTTGATGCTTAGAACTGATGTGGGGATTTATGATTTGTCGTAAAACATGGCCGCCTTGGCTAGAAATAGAACATAGGGGTAAAATGCAGTTTTTTGCAAATAACTCAAAAACGGCTACAGATATGAAAATTCTGGTACAAAGGTAAAAGTGATCAGCACCTCAAGATCTACCTATCCTGAAAATTCAACAACCCATGTAGGAGTTATTGCCCTTTTTGTGGATTTTTTGCAAATTTTGCACCTGGTTAGCTCAATATCTTGAAAACTATACTAGAAATTTGAGAAGTTAAAATTGCATATTGTTAAGCACATCAAGATCTACAAAATGTGTCTAGGGTCAACGTTGTAGAACATAGAAAATAGAACATTAGGTTAAATTGCATTTTAGCTAATAACTCAATTTTAGATTTTGATTGAGAACAAAAGGGATCAGCACCTTAAGATCCGCCATATTGTCAGATGACCCCCTTATTAATCTTATGACCCTTTCAACGTCAATTAGATTTTGCCTAATAACCTTTACCTCAGGCACATATGTCAGGTGAGCGATTCAGGCTCCTGGGAGCCTCTTGTTGTTGTTGATTATTTGCAAATATTGCACCTGTTTAGCTCAATATCTTGTAAACTATACAAGATATTTGAGAAATTTCAATTGCATATTGTTAAGCATATCAAGATCTGCAAAATTTGTAATAGGGTCAACGTTGTAGGACCTTTCCTCTTGGGAGTTATTGCCCTTAGAACCTCAAAATTGAGCATTTAAATTACATTGAAAACATTAACTCCTCTGACACTTTAGGTGCAATGGGAACCAAACTTGGTTTTGTTGTTTATTAGCATTAGGTGTATAGAACTGATGTTGGGATTTTCAATTGGTTGTAAAACATGGCCGCTGTGGCTAAAAATAGAACATTGGGTTAAACTGCATTTTTTTGCTAATAACTCAAAAAGGGTGACAGATTTTTGAATTTTGATTGAGAACAAAAGTAATCAGCACCTTAAGATTCACCATATTGTCAGATGACCCCCTTATTAAACTTATGACCCTTTCAATGTCAAATAGATTTTGCCTAATAACCTTTACTTCAGGCACATATGTCAGGTGAGCAATTCAGGCTCCTGGGAGCCTCTTGTGTTTTAATATAGTGTTTGGGTCTCTTCATCTGTCCGTCAGTCTGTCCCAAATGTTGCAAGAATCAGTTGGGACATTATATCTTTCGATCTTTTGGACATGTACCATATTCAACTCATTGGTTAGAAAGACATTTTAAATTGTATTTTACTATTGCTTGGAATAGCTTTCATTTCCATTTTTGTTTTGATGGTGTATACATTACTGGTTTGCTGTTTAGTCCTGTATTGTCTTGTCTTCAGTATGTCTTGTTGTTTTTTTTTTTGTTTTTTTTTTTTTGGGGGGGGGGGGTTGTTTGTTTAAAGGAGAGGTGACTTAAAGATTCTAATTAATTGTCCCTTTGTTATGTTTCAAATTGTTTTAAACATAGTTTTTCTCAAAAACTTATGACATTGTAATAAAAAGCATTTGAGAAGTAGGTTAAAACACAACAGCTCTTTATCACCATATTTAAGTTCATTTAAATACCAGTTCATCTGTTGACTACAGTTATTAAGCATGATGGTTTTTAGTGATTTAGGAAGTTCTCAAGTATCCAAATGTTTAATTGAATATATTCACTTTCTTACAATCAACATACTTTCTTTTGGCACCTATCAAAGGCATTTAAAATCCTGATGAGAAATAATTGTTCAATGAGGTATCTAGCTGATTCCAGAAAATCATTCTAAATAGCTTGCACATTGAAGCTTATTAATTGGTGGTTTCAGCTAATTTGTGTGAAATTATCCAGAATAAATTGTTAAGTTATTTTTGAACTTGCTGGTGTTATTGTGCTGGCTGCCAAATATAATAGATCAGTGATGATGTTCTATCCTGGTTATCAGCCAAAAGTTTTGAAATGTTTAATTTATGAAGACCTTTCACCAGAATCAGAAAATCGTTTATGTTTCTGGTTGCTTCCATATTTTGTTTTTAATGCTCATTTAAAGCATAAAATACAGTCAATTTTAAAATTGTCTTCATGGGATTTTAAGGAATTATTCAGCCTCTTTATCTGTCTCTTAGTCTGTTTGTACATTCATCTGCCATTATATCCAAAAGCACCTGCTTATAACTGCTTGATACATTTTGATGCAACTTTACATTAAGGAAGTACCGGTACATTGTATATGGAGATATGCATGTAGAAATTTCATTGCTCTCAGAAATCATTCAAGACTTAAGTTTTCCAATATTGAGTTTAATATGAAAGCTCAGTGAGCTTACTCATTGTGTACTTTAATAAATATTGTTAATCAGTAATTTTATATCACAAGAAAATTAGTTAATAAACAAATAAACTTATATCATTTGTGTAATGTACAATAGGTAAGGGGTTGTTGATGGGAATATGCTGAAGCTTTTGAATCTTAGGGTTTGTTTGGGGAAACATGTTTAATTTTAGTCTCTTACTCTCTGCTTGCTTCAGTCAATGGCATAATCATTAAACAGTGAAAAAAATTCTTATTGACCATGGAATTTGCACTTGTTATCCTTAGCTACAACATCAAAGTTCAAAAAGGTTACAAGTACTTAATTCTTGTTTTTCTTTCCCCCATGGTTCATTGCTTAGATTGGTTTGCCACATGAGGCCACACATTAAAGTGCAAGATCAGACATTTTTTGTGCATTTTTTCAAAGAGTCAATTTTACACACATTAACTTTTCTGTAAAAACACTTTTAATGTCAATAAGTTCAGTGGACACAAATTCCATGTAAACTCTGTTGGACAAAAAATTATATTGCAATATTTACATACATGTATTTACTTGTAAAGATGTGAAAAATGTAGAACATGTATGAATGTTTGATAGAATAGTTTGAAGTGAAGTCACTTTATTGTGCTCTTACAGTTTGACTTCAACTTAATTGTAATTATTTTAAGAGAGAGAGAGAGAGAAAGGGAGAAAGAAGATTTAATGTTTTTTCTTTTGTTATTTTCATCTGATAAAATCTTTTTTTTTTCTTAAACTAAATTTTTATTCTTTAGTTTGTACATTAGCTATTTTAATCATATGAAAAATCAAATTAAAATCAAAATTTTTAAATTCAAATTTTAAAGGAAAATGACAAAAAGTGAGAGTTTATTGAGTGATTTAATTGGTCACTTCACATTTGACCTTGGGTTTAGATTACTCTTAAATAAATATTGGTACAAACACTTAGAGGTGGCAAAAGATTACTTTTGGGGCTTAAGGAGGGGTCAAAATTACTCCTGTTTGTTTATTGATTGCAGCCTTGGCTTCCTGTCTTTAGTATCTGCACATGTCAAATTGTTTATTCAAATGACAAGTTGTTTATTTGTTTTTGGTAGTGCAGTCAATATATTTTGGGTATAATGGGTCAATGGTTATAAATTTTGCCATTATACATGTAGAATTTGAAAAGCCAAGATGAAGTTGAAGAAAATTAGGTTTGAACATATAAAGAATATTATTCACAAATATATTTTGTTTATCTTTTCAATAATTTCCGTATAATAGAATTAATAGAGAAAGGAAAGGTTTTATTTTTAGGAAAATTTATTTTGTTAGACATTTTAAAAAAAGATGTGCATGATGTTTTAAAGACAAATTACATAATAATATGAAATCTTTTAAAAGTGTCTTATTCAACATTTATTTGAACTATCTTTCACCCATGCCTTTTCTAATAGTTAATACTAAATTACATGCAAACCTAATATTTAAATCATTTAGAATTTGTTCAACAAAAGCATCTTTTATATATTTTATACTGTCATTTAGTACATTTTTTGACAATATTCCTTTTAAAATCCCAAATTCCTAAAATAAAGATAAAAGAAAGAAAACAATATGATTGCAATATTGTGCAACATGCAACAATAATTTCATAAATGTTAACAATGGTTCTAAAATTGTATTTTCATCTTGCATTTATTTTTCACAATAATTTCTTTGTTCTCTAATTAGTAAAACAGGAAATAGTTATAATTGGTATCAAGGCACAAAATCTCCAGTCTTTTGTTATTTTTATCAATAAATCTCCTCCAGTCAATTATCAATTGATAAAGGTAAACAGTTATGGATTCGTGTTAAAATCACCTACAGCCGATTGACACCTTTTGAAGTAATCGGTCTGGTGTTTCCCCTTAAAGGTATCATTATCTTCCCTTTAAATAATACTTAAACAGGGACTCGGTTTATTTTTATCTTTAGAAATTTTTAGGTCGTGTGGATAGCGTCAAAATTTTCAAAATTTTGATTTTTAAATCGTCAATCGGTTGTCATGAATAGCTGTGGTATAGATTTTATGTTATATTCAAATTAGGTCTATTTTTCGTTGGGGCAAAGTGATCTTTGTTCAAGAATAATCGGCCCTAATTGTATTGACATTAGGATAACTTTTGTGCTGTTGACATTTTATGGACATTTATATATAAAACTAAATGATGGCACCTGAAAAAGGAACGAGGGAAAGACTTATACGATCATTTAGCTTCAGTCACAGCAGACAAAAAAGTCTTAAAAAGCAAAGATTGTCAAGGTAAATCATTTTATTATTTTTTTCATTTTAAACTTTTTTAGAAGTTGAGTCCATGTGAAGTGTAGTTCAGTAGTTTAAGTATGATTTTTAGGATCTTGATTTTTTGCTAAATTTCTATTAATGTAAATTTGAGCTGACTAGATACCATTATAAGATATCAGAAAGTTCAATATTAAGTACAAAAACACCTTTTTTGAAGATTATAGCCCTGAAATTTTATGGCATTCTGAAAAACACCATGGATGTTACTTATAAACAGATATGAATGTAGGATGACATCAGAATAGCAAGATCGTTTAATTTCAAAGAGAAGCTTTGTATCTTTCTTTAAGAAAAATCTACTTATGAAAAAAGTTCTTTCATTACAAAACACAAGTTCTGTTGAAATATCTTCTTTTATACTTTGATATGTATTTCCTGTGATGAGCTGAGAAGCATCAAAATAACTTTTTTTAACATAAACCATCTTTTTAGTTATGACATACTTTGTACCATAGCCAATTTAGTTTGAGTTTGACCATGTGAAGATATCAACATCAAACGGATGTGCATTTTGAAAAGCTGCCAGAAAATTCATATTTTACATGAAAATTATGGTTAATTTTACAGGCAATTATCATATTAAATTGTTTAGGGAGAATGCTGTATGGATGTGCACTTCATAGATTGATATGAATTCTTATAATTGCTGTGCATTTTTTACACTATGTATATAATAGCCAATTTCATAAACAAACTTTAAGAATTTAGTTTTTAAGCATCTGGAAATTAAAAGGTTAAAGTAAATTGGGGTCTTGGTTTGCCTGCTTTACAAAAAACAGCTGAATTATGTATAGTTGCATGCTTCAATTCATTAGAAATGTCAAGCACTTTTCATATTTACTTAGATTTTAATGCACTAGAACCTTTTAAGCCAATTTGTCTGGAAATTTGGGTTCTAAGGGGAAGTAGGGATTTTTAGATTACTTCTTTTTTTTTTTTTTATACCAGTGAGGCTTTAAAATTTTAAAATTCAGGGTGTTGTGGAGATAGAACCCATATATTTCATATATATCAATTTCTTGTTGGTTTGAAAAGATTTGTTTCCAACAATTTCTTAGTTTTCAATTTCAATTTTCTTAGCTGTAAATTGTTTCAAATTGTATGGTTGAAGTAATTTCATTTAAAAAAGCAAATTCTGATGAAAGGTACTGATAGGAGACTGATACTGATTATATTAAGGTCTCAGAGGTTTATATTTGTGCTAATATTGAAATTGACTATTGTGATTTTTTACTTCAAATCTTATTCCTGTTTTGACCAAAATAAAAAGAAATTATGTATTTTCTTGCCCAAGAATATAACACTAGTTTGAATATAAAAAATCAGATTTAATATTTGAAAAAATGCTTAATATTATCTGTTAGAGAATACCATAAATTCTAAACTTTTTAAAACTAGTTTGCATTGTATGATACATGTTTTGATGCTACATCTAAAAGCTCAGTGCATCAGGAAAAAAGATGAAAAAAAAGTTTCACACACTTGTTCCACCTAATTTACTCTGTAACATTATGTAAGAAAGATTTAATTTACAATACAGCAGGGTCATAAATAGAAGGTACTTCAAAGGAATTAAAAATTAACATGAAAAACAGAAGAATTTTCAATAAAAGCCAACAAGATAATGATTTTTGCCTGAGGGGGAGGAACCTATGAATTTATAGGGGGTCCCAAACATGTGGTTCCACTTAACAGGAAGATTAGAGTTTGTTTTCCCCCAATTAGATTTGCAGGATGAACTTATTATCAGCTTAATCTTAGAAGAAGTTGAATATTTTGAAGTCATTTGATTTTTCAACCATTTGTAGAATTAGAATTAAAAACTTGGGCAGATCATTTTGAATTGTGTAGTTTGATTGTTCTCTTGAGTGTTCTGTGAATGGACAAATGCTTTGGAAAGTGGATAGATGCAAAGGATTTTCTTTTCATATTCAGAAAACTGTGATTATACCAGACTTTCCCTAAAATGTCATATTTTTCGTACATAACAATTTGTCAGACTGTGACATCATTGAAACATCTACCTGGAATTAATCATTTGGTTCCATATATTTTGATTTGTTGACGATTTATTTACAAGGGTATACAACATCTACCTAATTTGACATAATGTTTATGTATTTGTTTGGACAAATATTGAGTTGACAAATTATTTGCCACAAAAATTTGGAGGGATATGTTATGTAGTGCTGGAAAGAACATTTTTCATACTTTTCAAATATTCTTGAGAATGAGAATTTAGGTATCAGTGGATTTGATCATATTATTTTTGTTATAAAAGAGAAAGCATATTTTTTCTGTGAACTTTAAAACTGTGAATGTACATGTAGTAAAGGAGAAAATAGTAATACAGCAGGCTTGACCACTATTATAGGAGTCCTTAGCATCTAAGTTGATTTGAAGTTACTGCAGTAATTGTCTCAAAATGAGCTGAAATTGACCAATAGATTGATTCCATAGATTATTGCTGCCTCATTACAGCAACAATTTACTTAGACATTATTGTTTCTCAGTAGCAAATTAGATAGCAGTGGAGCATATATTCTGCAAGACATTCGGAATTGTCTTTTATAGATTAATTTCCAGGAAAAAGGACTTAATGACTTGGGTTGAAGAGGGCTGAAGAGAATGCACCCTTAAATAGGGGTCATTCTAAGGTTAATGAGTGTTTGATGGACTGTACGATTGTGTTAAGCATTAGTTCTATGTGACAGTCAATTAGCTTGGCTGTGATAGTCTTTGTGAAATAAACTGTCATGACTGTCTCCGAGGAATAAGATGACACTATGAAGATATTGGAATCCTTTGTTTTAATATGATATTGATTTTTATGGAGTTTATAAAAGTATACTTTCAGCCTTTAAGAAATATGATTTCTGTGATGCTGTGCTAGTTATACAAATATAATATGATTATTTCTTTCTGATATGTTTTGAGGATATTAATCGAGAATGAAATTTTTTAACAGACTTTTGGAGCGAGTGCAGTCAGAGCCGACACTGAAGGACACTGGTTCCCAGTTTATTGTGTCTGTTACCAATCTGTTGGAAAAGTTACTGGACTACAGGTAAGTGTTCTTTACTTACAGATTATTATTAAGTTAGTTTCATAGAACTGTTATTTCTAAAACAGTATTTTATCCTAGCAGAAACTTTTGGGTCTGCATATTTTTTTTAATCTGTCCCTTAGAAGGAGGAGGGGGAGTTCTGTTTGACCTAGTTAATCTTATCCTTCCATACTTACAAACCTAGCACTTTATTTCACAGTACCTGGATATTATGTATGCTATTTAGTATGAGTACTTCCAAACAATTTGATTTAGCTGATTATTGAGAAGATCTTTCAGATGCATATTAAATACATGTACTATCATGAGTTCCTGGACAGGTGTAGTAGAAGAGTGCTAGACCTGTGTATTAGGTTCAATATTTGATGTGGAAGCTTAGTAGTTATACAGCTTGATTCCTTGTTTAAGGGCCCTGCATCAAGGATGTGGAAGCCCTTAACATGTAAAGTTTTCACTAGGTTAACAATTGTAAATGCTAAAGCTCAAAACTATCATGACTATGAGAAATTTTACACATCTTTGTTTTAGGAATATTGCCAATAATAAATTAATGAAAAATTTGGATTTTTTTTGCAAATGGTGCCCTTCTGTTGTCAGTAGTCTAGTTTTCATATTCAAAATGTGCAAATGTTCATTACATATAGTTACAGTAGTATGCAAGTATAGAAAATTAATTAGAAAGTTGACAATCGAAAACTGAAAACTACAATGTACAATATATAACAAAGGAAAAAAAGAAACAAAACTTTTTGTAAAGCCACATTAAAAAGCTAAAGATAAGGATCTCTAATAACTGTTCTGATGAAAGAGAATAAACATTTCAGTAATAATAGGAAGCACTCACTTTAAATACACAAGTATTGACAGCAGGGTTGGCAAAGTATTGACCGCCCGGGTTTTCCCACCCGGGAAAACCCGGGTTTTCCCGGGCTGGGCAATACCCTTAAAATCATCAAAGTGGGCAATACTGGGTAATAAGAATTTATTCAGGAAAAAAAATCCTATTTAATAGTATTATATGCTTCAAAATTTTTCCTCATCTACAAAATTCATAAATTATTTGTATTTGACATTACTTTTCATGCATTACTTCAATAATTTGTATATTTGCACTACTTTTTTGCTATAATTTTTTTCACTGTCATTACAATTTTGACAATCATGACAATACATGTTGTTTAATCTATGCTAATTATTTATGAAACCTCAGGCTATAAAACAAAACAGAATTGTGAAACCATATACATGAAAAGATTAAATAAGGATTAGTAATCAAAACATCATAATTTTGTCTAATTGCTAATAGGTAGGGCTTGTGTATTCATAAGAATGAGACATACATGCATTAAAAAAAACATTGAACTTGTACAAGGCCATATCAGGTTATTCATAGATCATTTTGCATTTCTATATATGGAAAATTTATCACATATACTACATGTACATGTATATCTTTTTAATTAAATTTTATTCTTTCACTCTCTAAATCTGTTTTTAATAGTGTTTTCATTTAGATTTTACTAAAAAGTGTACATACACATCTTAATACTGATTGTTATGTAGCTATTTGATGATATTTTAATAAGAAAAAACATATTACCCAGTAATGCCCAGTATTGCCCAATAAAACCCAGTAAAACCTGGGTTTTCCCAGTATTTCCCGCTGGGGTGGGAAATACTCTTAAAACCCGGGTTTTTGCCAACCCTGATTGACAGAAGATAAACTTAGATATAAGCAGTTACAGATGTTATATTCTTTTGAAAAATAGATAATATCTAAAGTTTCAAGAGTGAAAATGAAATTCAAATGTTTCTTTATGTTTAACATTAAAGGAGACTGGACACGATTTTTGATATTTTTATATTCGATCTTATTATCATCATAAACAGTAAAAAAACACCATAAAACTAATCGATTCTCCTGAATAAGGTCATAATTAGAGTAATTAGCATCACATTTTATCGCTTCCGCCGATCCAGAAAATTTTAATGAGATAGGCGTCACGTGACCTGATGACGCAATATGGGCCAGTTGTCGTTTTACTGCATAAGAAATTAATGGCAATTAATGCATTATGATATCGTTTTTTGATTAAAAAAAAGAAAATATGGGAATTTTTTTCTGAATTTCCATATTCAGCCATGGATATTGAAAATACCTTAAAAGAAAGACCCATAATTATTTAGAATAGCGACTCAAATATAGGGTCTAAATATACTCAATGGCATATGCAGCTTCCGACAAATTTAATTTGCTAATGCTGCAAATTAGTTTATACAAATTTTAAATTTTAAAATTTCAATAGGAGTTCATTAAATGCATCATATTAAAAGTAATTGTGCCTATATATTCATTCAATTCCAATATAAAACATTTATCAACAGTGTTGTTAAAACTTTTTTTTGTGGGGGATAATTACATGGTATTACATTTCTATACGATTTAGACAACTGAGGTTTAAGTTTTATACGCGCTGATGTTTAATAACAGTGATTCCGAAGGTATTTTTACTTTTCCCGGACCGAACATACATTTTGGTGGATGTTTGCTAACATTTCAATTTAAAATTCCTAAAATCTTTGCTGGACCGAATCAGTATTTGCTGGACTTGTCTGACGGCCTGACAAAGCTTCGGAATCACTGTAATAATTCAGTGGGGCGTTCAATATCACCCAAATTCCCATTCTACTTCATGCAGCATATAAATTTAAACCATTTTGCAGAGTATATTGTTAGCTTCTAAAAAAAGGTTACAAATAATAGTGACTGTATTGTTTTATTCTTTCTGTGTGCTCATGTCCCGATATCTATTGTGAAGTCTCTACACTGAACAGAAGAACGCGACAATTTAGGTTTGAACTGAAAAAAAGAAGGAATGTGTGCATTGATGCCTCCGCTGTCCCAAAATAGGAACTTGAAGTCCATGAAGTCCGGCAGGTCTAAAAATCCCTAAAGACTTACAACGTACATATTTATTCTTACGGATCTATTATTTATATTTAATTCAAGGTAAACACAGGATCAAACAAGAAGAACTAGACGAACTCTAATTAATTTATGATGCAAATTGCAAATTTACACTAGTGTGAGCATTGACCGCTTACTTCACATTGGGTGATTGTAACACCCGTTGTAAATTCACAGTACTTTGACAGGTATGACACCTGCGGTGCGGAAGTCCAGTATGATCACTGAACCTTCAAACTACTGCAAGTACCTGCAGCTTCAATCAACATGAAATAAAGTAATACACAAACCACGGGATGTATTAATTTACAACCCTTATTTTATGCCAAATTTCGGAATGTAACGTTTATCTGAATTTCAATGAAAAAAATATAAATAAAAGATAAAATCATAATACAGTAAACCAGAGATAAAATCAAAATAGAGTAAACCAGAATATCAGTCTTGATTAAGTCTTTTTTTTCTTTTTGAACATTGAGCTCTGGAAAAGGGCTTTTGTCTGGGAAGGAAAAGACCTTTGCCCGTTGGGTGCTAAATAACGCAAAGTTAGCAAGCAGTTTACATTTTTTCACAGAGTAAATGGGTCCGCGGCCGGTTTACGTTGCAGGGGCAGATTCAGACATTTTCGAAAGGGGGTTTCACATTCTGGCTCCAGACCTATTTTGCTTAACTACATGAAAATAAAAAAAGAATTCGGAGAAAAGGGGGGTACCGAACCCCGTGTATCCGCCAATGAGTCGTAGTAATGTAAAAATGCACAGAGCAAACTTTATTTCTGCCGCGACGACTAACAAGCTTTACAGACTAACTGCTCTAAAAAAAATCTAATTCATGAATTTTTTTCAAAAATATTTCCGATCCCCTATTTCTGTTGGTTACTTCGGTCAAATATATTCATAAAAATGCATTTTAAAGAACTGTCAATTTCATATTAACAACTCTTTTGATTTTTTTATTGACTATATACCACTGTTTTAATATGCAATGATGGACCAGTGGCCCGTGTGACGTCAAGCCTCGTTTTGGGCTCAATCGCCGATTATTTTTTGCATATTTCAGAGGTCATAAACAAATGCCTAAAAAGTGGTGTTTTAAGGTGTATATCAACAAAACAAGGGCGTATTTCATATTTGATAGCATTTTATGACAGATTTTTATCATAATTTAAAAAAGTGAAAAATCTTGTCCAGTCTCCTTTAATACCCCTATACATAAATTATACAAGATTTCCTTAGAAATCTTACCAGTTTACATCTTAGGAGAAAAAGGTGATCCAACACTCTGAGACGGTGAATTGGCGGTAGGGGCAATGTTAGGGTGGATACCTAATGGTATTCAACATCTTGTAAACTCGTATTTGGTCGCAAAGACTCGCAAACTACTCACAATTAACTCTCAGGTCTTACAAACTCATGTGTGAAATCGTCTGATCTCGTATAAGTTTTTTTAACTTGCAAAAGTCTTAGGAGAAGTTTTGACATTTCCTCATTTACAAAGAAATCGTTAATAGCTCTTAAAAGGTTGGGAAAAAATATCATAAGAACTCAAAAAACTATTTTTTTTAAGACTTGAAAGAGAATATACTATATGTGAAGGGAATATTATTGATTTGTGAAAATTGTAAAAACAAGTAATGCCATTTATGTATATAGTACATGGTTTGCACTTATAGGCCTAGAGCAATTATTTCTCTTCTCTCTGATAACATATATACAGTATCATAAATTTATAAAAAAAATTGTGATTCCAAAACTCCTTTAAAAGCATTGCAAGCATCTTAAAGCATGTTAATTGAAAGCCTGCATGAATTTGAAATTGAAAGCTGGGAATCAGTAAAGCTAATAACAAAATCCAGCTGAGATAAACAGCTAGCTAATAGTACCAATTAGTTCAGGGTATTAATGTCACATAACTCTGTATAGTATATAGGACAGTGTCAATAAACAAATTATTTGCTAACTAGACCCAGTGTCAGGATTTATAGGACAATGCCAATAAACAAATGATTGCTAACAAGGAGCAATTATCATGTCAGCCTCCTGCTGTCAATACACAAATACCTGAAATAACTACCATTAAATTGAAAGATACATTTTAGTGAAAGCAAGCATTTGACCTAGGTTCTTTTACAACCTACTTTTTAAGGTCTTTGGCCATCTATTTCTTGTTAACTGACTTCATCAATTTTCTATGTTAGTGGACGATTGATGAAAACTTTTGCAACAGTTTTCTCAGCAACTACTATTTATCACAGCAACTTTCATTTTAATTCATTTTGATTTTAGAACTGTCACAATTGTCTTCTGCATCATACAAATGTTGAATCCATACAATATATTTTTTCTTTCATTGCAGACAAGTCTACGATGGGGATGAAAATCGTGACAAGAGAATGCAATGTACCTTCAACATACTTGTAAGTACATCTAATGTGTGGCATGCTGGAGGCATATTGTGTTGATATATTTTTTATCTGAATTATAAGACTAGCATGGAGTTGTACTTTTACTCAAGGCTATTCCAGTAAAGGAAAATATGTCACAAATTTAATAACTGCTAGATTGATTATTACTGCTGCTTCATTTCATAGGTCAAACTTTTATACAACACTGCTAAAAACTGTTGTCCTTGTCCTGGATTGCCTGTTAATTCAGTGTTGTCACAATAATGTTAGTTCTAGATGTCTGATTGCTATGAAATTTTACATTGACCTTCCTTATCACAAAACCATGAATGGGATTGATTTTTGGATTACATGTATTACTTTATTTGACCATTCTTCAGGACTGTCAAGTTTTGATGAGATGTTTGTGTGAGATTTGCAAAAAAATTGAAATTTCAGAGGAAAAATTATAAAAGGTCAAATAAATTTGCTGCCTAACTGAGGATTAAATGTGTGAGTCTCATGCAACTTGTGTGACAGGTCTGATGCTTTATTCTTGGACTTTTTCTTAATTTAGCCATTGTTTTTTTTATCATAAGACATCTGTTTAAAGCAGACACAGAATTTATTGAATTGCTTCCTCAATATTTGATTCACTCAGCTGTTTTCCTCAATCTTTCCTTGTACAAGAGAGTATATATTTAGGTTTCCTTATTACAAAATGTAGTGCCAAGATCGAATGTAGTCATTAATCTGTGTTCTTGATTCTTGGTGCATTGTATTAATAACATATCACATTTTCATTTAGAAGTAAATAGTTTAAGGCTTTTCTGTCACTATTGACAATCCTGTAATGATAACAAATGTCAGCTTTGAGACCTCTGTCAATTTTAACAAGATATGAAACCAAAAATAGTCAAAGAAAAGGAAGAGTTGCTTTAAATTATCATCTTAAAAAGTAAGATAGGCACATTTATTATTAGACAAAAGATATTGCATAATAAGGAAGCAATTCATTTCAGAGTGCAGCAAAGACAGATGTTTGGAGGTGATGAGGCCTGATTAGGCATAAGGCATCCAGGACTAATGTCTTGGGAAGAATCATTTTTTTGTTTTTGTGTGTGTTTTTTTTTTTTTTTACAAATTGGCTCAGAAATGAAAATTCATACATCATATAGTCATTGAGTCTGAAAGTTACAGCTCAATATTTACTTTGCTTGAATTTTAGTAATAACTATTTGATCTATTTGATAAAGATGTACATATGAGCTTTGTTATTGTATTTGGTCTTTGCAAAATATCAAAATGATTATAAAACTATTGATGTTGGGGATGAGATAGAAGAAATCCTAGCAATGTGACCTTTTATTGGTAACCAATACATAAAAACTTTGAAGGAGACAGGAAGTAAAAGCTTTGTTTTCTATAGACTATCTATTACAAAGTAGATCTAATTTCTTTGAAGTTTTCTCTATTTATATAAAAAGGACTCTGATACTCAAACTGGTTGTTGTCTGAGGATACAATTTTAAAATGCCTATTCTTTTCTTTGATTCTGTTTGTGCAGTTATTATTCGTACGCCCCCCCTTTAGTTGAAAAATTTTAAATTTTTCTGTATAAAATTGACCAAGAAACTTCAAATTTTCATCAAAATCTGACATTTTTAGCAATTACGCTCCCCCCTTTCATGGACCTCTGGATCCGCCCCTGTTGTGGTTGTCTGAGGATACTGTTTAGAAAAGCCTGTAATTGTTTTCTCTGATTCTGTTTGTGCAGTAATTATTCATGCTCTTTGAAAAGAGAGTAATCCTGTTTCAATGGCTGGAACCTGTTATAATTCATTGCTATCTTTTGCTTTGGGATATGCATTTTTTACCAAAAGCTCTCTTAAAGGAAAGTAACCCTGCTTCACTTGTTACAATGGTTTCAATTTTTCCTGGGATATCAATTTTCATTGATTTCGGACCAAGTGCTGACCTACAAAAGTAGATTTCCCATGAAAAGGAAATTTGTCATTGCTTTGTATGCTGCAGATTTCATGAACCATGAACTGAAGAATCCAAGAACTTCCCCTAAAAAAATTGATGAATCCTCAGTATTTGTTTACTTGCCTTATTTCTTGGCTAAGTATCTATGCACATTGGTGATTGACTTGAAATATCACTTTGTTTTAGAGTTTTACCTGCACAGTTTGTTAGACTTTACCTCTATGCAAGGGCTTTATTTGTGCCAATCATAAATCGGATAACTAATGTGGCATAATTTTCTTGGCCAATGTAACAAATCATCATTCCATACCATGTTTTACTGTATACCTATCTTGCCCAATAATCAGAAATTGCTTTGTTTTCCTTCACTATTAATTAACTATTGACTATCTAGGACAAAGTTGGTCTGATTTCTTTGAAGTTTGATAGTTATCTCTGGTGTTTCCCATCTGAGGACCTTCTGCCCCTTTAATCTCCAGGGAATATGTTAGGAAGGTAGAACATCTACGGCATACTAGAAAACGCGGGATGGACTCTTGGGATGGACTCATGGGATGGACCCATGGACTCATGGGATGGACCCAAAAATGGGCCCAAAAATGGACTCAAAAATGGACCCTATTTTTTTTATCTTATATATAAGCTTGAAAGTTAACATTTTTATTGCAGATAATTTAAAAGGAAACACCTGCTGTAAATCATTTTTTCAGCTCTTGTATTAATTGTTATATCATTTTAAAGTAATGATAAAACCAGGGATAATTGAAAATTGCAATAAAGTACATCTCAATGCATTTAATATTGGTCAATCCTTTATGTTCATAAAGATTATCGCCATCTCAATTGAAAGTAAGCTCAGTGCTTAACAAATAGTTGCTTTTCAACCATGTAGAAAAGTTCAAATATTTTTTGTGTTTCAAATTCACAATTTAAAATATCAAAGGGGAGAGTGTGTGAAATCCATTAATGTTTTAAATATCTTAATTGCATTCTTTTCACATCAAATGTTATGTAGATGAACTTTGTTACAGTTAATGACATAGATAGGCATTGTAAAGACAGCACAATCTGACCCTGTTGACCACTAGCTGATACATAAATTGATGCTGATGAAAGATAAGAACCTCAAATGTTTACATTAGCTCTTCACGTCCTCTGTATGTATGTCAGTTTTGTGACACTTTTCCAACATCAAACAATTAAACTAAATAAAGTTATATCAGCTGCACCAACATTCATTTTGTTGTTTTATGTCTTTTTTTTTTACCGTTGATAACAATTAAGAGTTTGTATGAATTAAAATTATCTTATTGATAATAAAGGATACTAAGTGTGTATATTCATTTGTTTTAGTGTTTTTTCATATCTGGGCACCCCAATATCATAAAAGAAACAAATATATTTTTGAAAGTATATAGATTCGAATTAAAAAAAAAGAAGAATTAATAATGCAAGAGTTCTTTTGGTTTTATTTTGTTTGTTTGTTTTATTTTTCGGGGGTGGGGTGGGTGGGTCAGGGGGGGGGGTCCCACGAGTCCATCCCATGAGTCCATATTTGAGTAAACTGGATATAAAAATAAGGTCCATTTTTAAGTCCATTTTTGGGTCCATTTTTCGAGTCCATTTTTGGGTCCATTTTTGAGTCCATTTTTGGGTCCATCCCATGAGTCCATGGGTCCATCCCATGAGTCCATCCCGCGTTTTCTAGTATGCCAACATCTACACCTGTGCACACCAGATAAGATAGAAATATTTGTTTTGTTGTCAATCAGAGGTTTAACTAACCGTGCTAAACAGTTGTTCTGATTTCAACATGTAGCTAGCCCTGGTAAACAGTTGTTCTGTTTCAAGTGAATCAACATGGTTTTAGGGAAAAAATGCACTAATTTACAATGATCAAGAATTGAGGAATTTGATAATTTTTGATATTGTTTGAAAGATGTCACCAGGCATCTCAAGTATTACTTTACTAGGTTTTCTAGATGTCTACAGATGTAATAGAATATGCCCAAATAAGTTTTTAGTGTCTAATTTGTTATTGCCCAAATAATTTGATGGAGAGACATGTTGTTTTTGTCCTGTTTGTCACAAAAGTTATTCCACTCAGCTCCTCAGAAACCTCTAAACAGATTTTAATTAAACTTGGTTCATAGCAAGTACACAATAATTATGCATATTTACCATGAAATTGTGATCCTCAAAGTTTTGTGTAAGTTTTGATGCATAAGACATGGGGCCAGTTGGGAGACATCATCATGATCATTTTTATGTGAATTTTCAAATGATTTTGGTTAAATTTTCTTTAGTTTCTTGGTGTTTGTAGTCTGTTGCATTAACCATGGCCAAAAAAATGTTGCTGGTTCCCAATATTTCATGTTTTTTGACTGTTTTCTTCCGAACTGTATGTTCAATAGAGCTCACCTAACTTTGATCAATCTGTGTCTAGTGAGAATAAAATATTTCATAGCAATTGCATGTCATTTGTTTTACCTGAAATCATTTGTCAAGGTTTTGTCATTAAAAGGTAATGCAAATTAATGGAAACATCATCATTTTCCTCTCCATTATAATTCAATTTTAAGATGTCATCTGTTACACAGTGATTAATGGCATTTACCATTGATTTTTATGCCCCCGCGACGACATGTCGGGGGGCATTAAGTTTTACTCATGTCCGTCCGTACGTACGTACGTCCGTACGTACGTCCGTACCAATTTCCGTCAAGCTTTTCTCAGGAACCATACATGAGAATGATTTGAAACTTGGAAGAATGGTTCAGTATGACAAACTATACGTCCTAAGCGATTTTGAGACCTGTCAGACATCTTCTTCCTGTTTGGGACTTAGGCCAATGTTAAAATATGTGAACATGACTATGAAAATTTCCGTCAAGCTTTTCTCAGGAACCGTACATGAGAATGATTTGAAACTTGGTAGGATGGTTCAATATGACAAACTATACGTCCTAAGCAATTTTGAGACCTGTCAGACATCTACTTCCTGTTTGGGACTTAGGCCAATTTTAAAATATGTGAACATGACTATGGAAATTTCCGTCAAGCTTTTCTCAGGAACCGTACATGAGAATGATTTGAAACTTGGTAGGATGGTTCAGTATGACAAACTATACGTCCTAAGCGATTTTGAGACCTGTCGGACATCTACTTCCTGTTTGGGACTTAGGCCGATGTGAATATTATATGATAATTTCTGTCAAGCTTTTCTCAGGAACTGTATACCAGAATGTTTTGAAACTTGGTAGGATGGATCAGTATGACAAACTGTATGTCCTAAGCTATTTTCAGACCTGTCAGAAATCTACTTCCTGTTTGGGGCCAGCGGGGGCATCCGTGTCCCATGGACACATTCTTTCTTTATTTTAAATTTTTTTGCCTTAATCGTGTTAATTACTACATGTACATGTAAAAACCTGTACTAGCATGCAAATACATCAGGTTCATGTACATGTTTAAGTACCAGTTTTCTTCCCAACAGCAAAGGAGTGAAGCACATTTTAAACAAATTACAGTCAAAACTACAAATGTTATTAAACAAAAATATGATTTCTTTTATTAGAAGCATGAATGATAAATTTCAGTAATTAAGATCTCAAGATAATTAAAACATTATAAAAGCTATTGAAAATTTCTAAAATTGTCTTTCTTACCAAATTGGTTGAAGAAATAAGTGATGATAATGCTGATTGTTGTTCTTAAATTGAAATAGTTGATTTATTGATCGACTCTACCTTTTATGACTGAATGATAGATATTTATTGATTAAAACCATACTACTGGTAATAATCCCTCTAAACAAGTTTTAACTTCATAAAAATGACCTCACCTTACAGGTGTGCAAAATCAGCATCACTAAATAATAATGGTTGCTGATGTCACCAAATTCCCTGAATGAAATCAGCATCAAAGGAAACAATCTTTTGAGGGCCTGTACTTTCTGTGTAGATTCTTGTTGGAACATTGTCTCATGAACTTTTAATTTGTTATCAAGTTCAACTCACTTATAATGGTAGATCAAAAATGTATTGTGTAATTTTGCTTCAGTTGTTCTTCTCTTCAACTTATGGGAAACTTCTACATATTTTAGACCTTGATTTTTTAAAACTTCAGAATTTTTACCGAGAGAACAAAGACAAGAGGAGGGAAATGTACACACAGTACATCAAGAAGTTGTACGATCTCCACACGTCATCGAGAAATTACGTAGAGGCTGGACTGACCCTTCAGTTGTACGTCCAGTTATTGGAATGGAAGAACGAGGAAATACATAGCGAGATGGGACGCCCCGCTGAACAACAGTGTGAAAGGAAGGAAAAACTTCTGAAGGAAATCATAGAATGTTTTGACAAAGGAAAGGTGAGGCTACAAGTTTATTGATTATTTAGTAAAGATCATCATTTCACTGTGAATTGTGGGAATGAAACAGGAGTTTTTTTGCCCCACCAACAATGGTAGAGTATCTGAGTATTTGTCTGTTTCCTTAAAATCAGAGTTACCTTCAGGTTTTAGTTACTTTTTCTTTAGGAAGTATGGATTTATCATAGCACCACTTTATACAGATATAAAGTATGCATCATAGTATGAACAAACCAAAATTTTTTATCATTTTCTCAACTCAATGATTAAGTGATTGCTTAAAGAAGGACATATTGAGAAATTCCTGGATGATATTAAAAGTCTATAAAAAATAAAGATATATTTTTGTAATGTTGAAGTATGAAAAAGTCCAAAAAGTAAAGAGGAGTTTAAAATAATGATTTATGCTATTTTAAAATAAGGTCATGGTCATGTTGTCATTAATAGAATTGATTTTGAGTTAAGCTAACTGTGATAACTTTTCATGCTTTCAGCTTTGGGAATATGGAATCCCAGTTTGTAAGGATCTGGCTAGTTACTATGAAAGTCATCACATGTATAGAGAACTGAGTAAAATATTGGTAAGTACTGCTTTATAACGCTGCTGATTCAAAAACAAATATTTTGAAGTAAGAGTACAGTGGCTATATCAGTTGAATGGTAACATGCGTATACATATGCATCACCCATTGTGAAAGTAGGGTTTATGGCATACATCGCCAGTCCATCCATTTGCACTCAGTTGGTGAAACCTTGAACTTAAAAATGTAAAAAAATACATCTTTAAAACTATAAACAATATTATTATGAACTCTAGTTTATACAGTTATATACATTATGAAATTAACTTAAGGGAAATTCAGTGAGGCGTACAAATGTTCTTCAATGCTGTACATTAATTGTTTAAAATCTTTTTCAGCAAAGAGAAGCGTCATTTTTTACACAGATCCTTGATGGTGTAGCAGTACCTTCAGAATCAGGATCAGAACCACCAAAGTTCTACCCACGACAACAGCCCTCCTATTTCAGAGTGGCCTATTACGGCACATCCTTTCCACCTTTTGTACAGGTTTGTTACTAAAGCTGATGATTATTTTTGTTCTGCTAATGATATAATTCTGTTACTGGACATTTAAAGTTTTAATTTATTGAAACGTCTGTGAATACTTTCTGTTTGTACCACTCATGTGTACACTACCTTTCAATATTGTAAATTGCTGATTTTGCAGGTCTGAACATTGTGAAACTTTGTACAGTAAGCATAATAAGCATTATATAACAATGATGAAAAAAAGCAATATTTAATAAAAGGTTACCTCAGCCATGAAGTCACATCTATATGTTTGCATTATTATGTCACCAGCAACTTGTATTTTCTTCTTATTTTACAGAACAAGGCTTTTATCTACAGAGGAGATGAATGTCTGAAGCTACCTCATATCATTAACCAACTGACACAGGAATTTCCTGAGGCTGAAATACTCAAATCTAATGTTCCTATCGAAGAAAGCAAGAAATATGGACCAGCTCAATGTATCCTTTCACATGTTAATGATTTTTAAAAAAGATTGAATGCATAATTAGTAATTATGGCAGGAGTCAGTGATGAATTGCCTTTTTACAACTATAACTTCATTCAAAACATTACATTAATTTGATGCACACACCTATCTGTGCAATATCTGTTATGCCAATATTTTTAAGGTTCAATTTCATTCCTTTCAAATTTAGTTTAATTTTTTTTCTCATTTTCTTAAAAATTATACAAGTCCACTATTTGTCATTGGTTATACGTAATTTGAGTTAAAAAAAAAGATTGACACTATGTATAAAACAAACATTGAAAATGAAAAGTAATCATGGTTTTAACATAGTTGCTAGTTTTTTACCCCAAATTTTGTGTGTGTGTTATCCTTAATTTTACAAAGACATTCAAATCAGTGGTGTGAAGCCAGTAGCTGATCAAAAAAATCTTTTTACACCTGATCAAAATGTTCCTCGAGAGGTTGAGAAGTTTTATGAGAACAATGACGTGGATACATTTCAGATGGACAGATCTTTTCACAATGGCAAGAAAGATCCTGATAATGATTTCAAGGTAAAGTCCAAATTGACCAAAATGAGGCTAAATGTTGTCAATATAAATAAAAAAAAAAATAAAAAAACATGAAGAGGGGGTTACATGCAACTCAATTGTCATGACTTGGTACAAGAAGTAAATTGTCTGTCTGTCCGTTGGGATACATTTAGGTCACAATTTCACAAATAAACAGCTCACAGCATCTTTCTAAATTTTGTTGAATTAAGTATTCACCTTATACATAATTTGTATATTTTTCATTAGACATTTAATTATTTTTCCCGTTGAATACAGTAGTAATTGATTTGAAAGTTTATTTAATTGTAATTTAAATTGTAGACATTATGTACAGAAAGAACAACTATGAAAACAAACCACAAATTTCCTGGAATTCTGCAATGGTATGAAGTAGTTGAAAGCAAAACAACAACCTTTAGTCCTGTTGCCACAGCTATAAATGCCGTCAACAGTGCATGTCAGGAATTAGATGTTAGTATTGAGTTGTGCCGAAGAAGCTGCAGTGAGAATAACATGAAAGACCTCTCTCGTCAATTAAACGGCATGATCACTGCACAGGTCCAAGGAGGGATACCTAAATATCAAGAGGTAAGTGAGTCTTTTTAGAATTATGTGTTGTTGGGCAGAATACACGAAAGTGAAAATCTGTTGTTTTAGAAAATGGTGGTCTCAAGCTGCAGGCAGTTGGGCAAAATATTTTCATGACAGTTTTCCCAGCAACTTCTTATCAAAGGACCTTAATATTTTGTATGCAGCATCAGCATGAGGTATCGGATACAAAAACTAATTTTACTGCTGATGATGACAGTAATTACTTGCAATGGAATACAATGGAATGAGTAATAAAGGTACGCAACATCTTATAGAAATAGCAAATTCAAAATTTGGGAAAAGCCTTGAACTAAGTACATGACAATGTTATTTTCAATTTTAGGCATTCTTCTCTGATTTTATGAATTCACATCCAGAAGAAAGAGATAACATTCAGCAACTGAAGGACAGGATCAATGTTCAGGTAAGTCTTCACAGAATTTTAATAGCATGATTTGACAAACATGTTTCAAAGCACATTTTAAAGTACAAAAATGTATATGTATACCTCATTTTATTAGAATGTGAATCCCAATAACACTGCACATATACTCATTGGACATAAGTTCAAAAACACACAGTCTGAATTCACAAAAAACAACCAGACATATGGATTATATATTTATAGATCCCTCTTCAAATAAACAAACTACATGTATAAATAATTGTGTTTATAATCTAGTTGGATATTTAAAATTCTACATCATTTTTTAAAGAATATAGGCTGTTTTCAATTGTGGATGTTTTAAATTTAGGTTTATATTGGTGGTTGTGTCCTGTACACTTATTCCACATCTCATTTTCTTCTTTACTTATAATTTATTGTAATATTTTGAATTTTTAATATATTTCAGATAAGTTTGCTGGACCAAGGTATTCAGGTGATGAAGAAAGACAGCAGTGGGGGTTATGGCCCTTTGATTAGTAGTCTTGATGAGGAGCTTAGGCGACTGATGAAAAGGGTTGGATACAGAAAGGAAAAGAAAAATGTAGGTTAAAGTGAAAAACTGAAACAATTTTACTATGGAAGGGAAATTAAATTTTGTCCTTTAAAAGTGGAAATTAATATTAAACAAGAAGTTTTAATTTGACATTTATTCAATTCATCCCATAGGCTAGTGTGAAATTGATGTGTCTATGTGTGAGCATATAAATTTATGATGCAGTTTAATATTGTTCAAATTATAAACAAACATGCAAACAAAAAAATTGTTATAATTACAAAGAGTATTATTTTGTAATAACTGTAATTAAAAAAACATTAACATTTTCTGTTCACCTAGTTTAATATCTTAAACATTAACATCTAACAATATCTTATAACTGACAGGTTTTCTCTGAATCTGTAACCTTTCATATATAATATAATCTTATTATTTACATCATTATACATGTTATTTTGTATAAATATTTAAGGCCATTCATAATGATCTGAAGAAATGGGACTCAGGAATGGGCAGTTTTATAGAACCAAGACCAGGAACACCAAACTCACAACACTCAAGTGGAAGGTAGGGATTCACAAAAGTCCATGATAGGTCTATACAATGTTTATTATACAAAAAGAGATATGGAGTCGATATGCATGACACAAAATTACAAGTTAAGTCAAGTAAACTTTAAAGTAGGGAAATAAAGGTAAAAACAAATTATAGAACTTTACCTATTTTCAAATGTCCATGAAAAGACAAAGCAAGGAAAACATACCGGAAAAATTTGAAGATCGCAATTGTCCTGACTTGATACAGGCATATTAAAAGAAATGGTGGGTTAAACCAGGTTTTATGGTTTATGAAACTTATAGCAAATAGCATATAAAACTACATCGTGATAGAAGGTTATGAGATTTGGAATAAGTGTAAATAACACAACCTACATATATAAACAGTTATTTGAAAATACACATTGGAGAACTGCCAGCAGCCATCAATGTGACCAGTGGTTGCCGCTCACTGTTTTGCAGCTGGTTATATTGAGCAAAGGAACATCTTTTCTTTATCTGAAGTGGAGCAATTGATGTGTAAACAATTCTCATTTTCTTATTCCCGCAAAAAGTCTTTATGTGAAAGTTTGTTTCATAAGTGATTGAAGTTTCCCGTGGTTTTCTTCTATACTTAGAAAAATTTTGAAATGTTATTGTAAATTATGTATGCATTTTTTAAGCTTTCCCCAATAACTTTTGTTCTATATTTTTTCAGTAACCGATCATCAGTGATATCATCTGACTCACGGTCCAATGATAGAGATGACCTGATTAACTTGTCAGAGACGGTACGTAAAGGGGGTGGACTATAGACAGTGATAAAGATGGATTCAAATGTTCAAAAGTGGACCTTTTGTAGGGGGAGTAGGGATTTAGGATAGGATAAAATTTTCTTTCATCAAAATCCACAGAGTGGGATTTTATAGAAATAATTTGCAACTGTTCAGCCCTACCAACAATAGTAAATTTTTATAATAAAAAAGAAACAAAATAGAAAGTACATTAAGAGTTGTTTTCTAAAAAGTTCAAATTTTAAGATTTGAAAGCTTGATAACTTTTGTTACATTTTTATTTATATAGAAATAACCCTTAGTGACTAACTTGAAAACCAAACATTCTGGCATTAACATTTGTAAAGTTTTAGAGATAACATGCAGTTTAACATTAAAGTCCACTAATATTCAGGTGTACAGTTGAAAAGGGAAATTTAAAAATGTATATTTATTACATGTTTGTGCTTATAATATAGTATAGCTTTCAAAATATTCACCCCTGTGTATGCTTCAGTATACCCTAGCAAGGTGCATGTGGCTTCTGAGTTGTATTGTGGAGTTCTTCTAATCACTTCATTCTGTATTGAAAGTTCAATGTTATGGCTACATTCAAATGTGCAGCCAAGTTTTAGTTGTCTTAATACATGATTTTTTAGTTCATTGCTTTTCCGGAAAAAAATATTCAATTGTACTGACATTATCACATGACTTTACCAGTTAGTGAGTCAAACTGGTTTGCTGTCCAGTAGACTTATGCAAAAGTGTTTGTGAAATTATGAAAACAATTATATCTCTGTCAACGGCAAATACTTTTATTGAAAGAAAAAATATTCTTACACAAGAAGACTGATTGCCAGAATTGAAGATACATCTTTAATAAACAACAAAGCAATATTTATTTTGATCTATTTGCTCTTTGATGCACTGGAAGTTGTCTTTCCTAGAAAAAATCGTAATAACAGAACTTTCTTGGGATTCACCAGCCATTACATGCTATCTCCAAATTGATGTATTGAAGGTCATCAATAGAACTTATTATATCCTATTTTACAAGGACTTTTAGTTATTTTTTTAATGACCTTGAAAAAAGTGGAAGTGAAAATATACATTTAAAAGTAAGCTATGTTACCTGTACAGAAAGTATGAAAAAAAAGAAAAATAACAATGAAAAATGACCCCCCTACTCTGCTTCTGTATGCAAATTTTCTGGAACCCTACTGCTACTAGTTATTCTTGATTCCTTCACATTTGAATGCTTAATGCATGCAGTGTGTAACTCAAGAAGAATCTTATTTTATATTATTTAGAGTTAATTTTCATTTACTTAATGTTATTTTATTTTTAAAAATGCTAGCAAACTAAAATGAAATACTTAGTAATCAATGTATTAAGATAGTAATAATATTTTTGTCATAATTATATTAAACCCAGGTTTATTCTCCAACTAAAAATGAACTAACTACTTGGTGAAAAAGCCTGAAAATTAAAAAATGGTAAAAGTGTGATGGCATAATTATGTTGCCGCTTTTGAGCTTGCAGCATAACCTCAGCAAAGTATAAATATGATTGTTTTAAAAGTGATTTGATAATTCAGATGTTTTTATAAACTTCTTAAAATTTCTGTTAAAAAAGTATTAAATTTATAAACTTTACAGGAAATTATGAATTATTATTTAATTTTATTCATTTAAATTTTGTAGTGTTTTCATTTAAAAGTAAAATTCATGTTATTAATTTTAAAGCATGCTAAATAAATGAAATATTATTTTTAAAATTTTGTATCCACAATATTTGCACATATTATGCATGTATCACACAGGACATACCAATCATTATTACCTCCCCTAGTCGTGTGGATAGACGGCGCTACAGCCACCACTTTCCCTCCCGGAAAGCGTTCCATCAACATCATAGTCGTAGACCCTTGTCTCTGCAGTTTAGCGATCACGTCTTTATACAGGTATACACATTGAGATGGGTTATGACGACTGTGGCATGGATTTTGTGGCAATGGTTGTTGATTGTTGTGGCATTGTCCAATTTGTTGTATGATGTGTTCACCAATTAGAAAAAGGATGTATTTCAAATTCTTGTTGTGTTAAATATAATCCAGATAGTAATAAAGTTTAGATAAACAATTTCTCACTTTTTGGACAGGACAGTTCCTATTTTTAGCGGTGTGAGATTTTTCTGTCTCACACCACCCCATGTGAGATAGCCTCGTGCAGTTTCCAAGGGACGTAACTCTATTGTTTACGTCACGCTATATTTTGTAAACAAATCCACATTGTACAATTTACGGGTTTAGTGAGAAAAATAATCAAACACCGATGATTAGGGCAAGATAAGGAAATCTCCGACACCCTTGGGTAAGATTTCTTTACATCTGCAACTCGGCAGAGCCTCGTTGCAGACTTGAAATCTTACCCTCGGGGTGTCGGAGATTTCCTTATCTTGCCCTCACACCGGTGTTAGATTCTTATAATCTTTACAATAACACTGAATTTTTTGCTGTCTCCATTTTCCATTTTTTTACTAAATAATATAGTAACTTCAAGCTGTCAATAATTAAGGAAAAGGATATTTTTAATGTTGATTCATTCATATGCTACAAAAGTTAAGATGCTTAAAAACATTTTTTCCCCATTACCCTGAACATGGGTTATTATACCCCCCGCAAACAAAGTTTGGGGGGTATATAGGAATCACCCTGTCTGTCTGTCTGTCCGTCTGTCCGTCTGTCTGTCTGTCCGTCTGTCCGTCTGTCTGTCTGTCCACATACCTCTAAGCGCAACTCCTCCTAAACCCCTTGATGGATTTTGATGAAACTTTACACAAAGGATGTACACCATATGGAGATGTGCATGAAGAATTTTGGTTGCTATCAGATATCATTCAAGGGAGATAATTGGACTTAGACTTTTTAAACTTGGTGTTCAATGGGAGACCTCGTAAGCACAACTCCTCCTAAACCGCTTGATGGATTTTGATGACACTTTACATGAAGGATGTACACCATATGGAGATGTGCATGAGGAATTTTGGTTGCTGTCGGATATCATTCAAGGGAGATAATTGGACTTAGACTTTTTAAACTTGGTGTTCAATGGGAGACCTTGTAAGCGCAACTTCTCCTTAACCGCTTGATGGATTTTGATGAAACTTTACACAAATGATGTTCACCATATGGAGATGTGCTTGAAGAATTTTGGTTGCTGTCAGATATCATTCAAGGGAGATAATCGGACTTAGACTTTTTAAACTTGGTGTTCAATGGGAGACCTCGTAAGCGCAACTCCTCCTAAACCGCTTGATGGATTTTGATGGCATTTTACATGAAGGATGTACAATATATGGAGATGTGCATGAAGAATTTTGGTTGCTGTCAGATATCATTTAAGGAAGATAATTGGACTTAGAATTGTTAAAGCGGGGGGTATCCTCCGTGAGCTCGCTCACAGTATTCCTTGTTTTTTGCTTAATTCATGATCTAAAAATTTTTGTGAAAAAATCCCTCATGAGAATGGCTTATTCTCTTGGCAAAGAATATAATAATCAGAAGAAACACCAAATTATCCCCCAGACGAGTTGTTACGTTAACAAAAATGCGACAATATCACCCCGCCAAAATTTCCATATTTATATAGTATTTAAAACTATATTTAAGTAATTTGATAGAAGTTATGAAAAGTATGTTTAGTTTGAAAAAAGACAACACATTGCTTTTCTCTCTCTGTTTTGGTGTTGTGCTATTTCTTTACTAGTATGTTAAACCTTTTGTTTGTGAAGGAACTTTGAAGCATGACCCTTATTTGCATGAACATTGAAAAGGAATATTTGGCAATAGGTATAAGTCACTGACGGAAGGAAAGGCACAACAAGTTATGCCAAAATGAATGTATATATACTCATGGAAAAAAGAAACTTTGCATGTCTATTGGAAATCAATTGTACCTATATTTCTCTTAATCAGAAAATCGTAAAAAATACAGTTATCAGGTTGAAATTTTCACTTAATGTCGAGTGAACCATGCAGATCATTTTAAGGTAAAAATCCGAAAAAAATTTAATTCCAGTTTCTGAGATTCCAAAACCCACTTTTTTAACCCAAAAATGAAACATCAAGATTTTCATTCCAAATTTAACCTGTTAACTTTCAACCACTAAAAAGAATAACGTTTTTGGTGAAAATCAGCTAAGAAAACTTAATTTAAAAAATGTGCATTGTTTCCAAAGTGTGATTTTGTGAATTTCAAATTGACACTACCTGATTTCAAACTGCAAACAAAACATCTTTTAGGGGTCTAAAAATGAAATTGTTTGTCCAGATCTTGAGAAAAATGATTTTGCAATACTTTTGTTATAAAATGTATCAAATACTAAATAAAATTTTCAATTTGTGTTTTTTATACGACCGCAAAAAATTTGCGGACGTATAATGGTATGATGCTGTCGTCGTCGTCGTCCGTTAACTTTAGTGTATACACGATAACTTTAGTTCTAGTTATCCAAATGCAATGAAATTTGACAATGATCTTTCTTACCATTAAAGGATGGATGGGATTGATTTTGGGAGTCCCCCCTTTTTTCGTTTAGAAATTAAGGGCCAAAAGGGGCCAAAATTGCAACTTTTGTTTGTTCTTACAATAACTTTTTCAAAATCTTCTCCTCTGAAACTACTGAACAGAATTCAATGAAACTTGGTATGATTGATCATTAGGGTATCCTGCACTATAGTAATGTTTCGATTTCTGATTCGTCAAAAAACATGGCTGCTGTGGCTAAAAATAGACCTGGGGGGTCAGACTACTGTTTTTGGCTTGTAATTCAAAAAGTATAAGAGATAGATGAAATCTGATGCCACCCTACTTCTTCAGGATCAAAAGGTCTACAAAAGTCTCCATTTGGTCGAAGTTGCCAGAAGACCCCTTATAGGGAGTACGGCCCCTTAAAGGTGAAAAATAGCATTTTTTCATGTTTTTGCCCTATAGTATGAAAATTATTGCAGATAGCAAAAAGCTGTTGCTTGCTTAATTGTTCAGCTCATTTAGCTCTACAAAAAACTCCATAGGGACGAAGTTGTCAGATGACCCCTTATAGGGGCTACAGCCCCTAAAATAACGTTTTTTCCTGTTTTTGACCTATGAAATGAAAACTATAGCAGGTAGAGAGAAGCTGTTGCTTGCTTAAATGTTCAGCTCATTTACACAATTAAGAATTAATTTTTGCGACCCCCCCCCCTATTTCCCCTATTACGTAATTAGGGGCCAAATGGGGCCAAAATCGAAACTTTTTTATTTGTGGTCTGATTTTGAAATTTTTTTTTGCAAGTTTATTCTTGTCAGGTAGCGAATCCAAATTTGAGGAATAATTTTTGTGACCATCCCCTTTTTCACTTGTTTTGTAATTAGGGGCCAAAAGGGACCATAATGAAAACTTTTTTATTTCTGGTTTTCTGGTTTGTTTTTGAAATTTTTTTTTGCAAGTTTCTTTTTGTCAAGTAGTGAATCCAAATTTGAGAAATTATTTTTGCAACCCCACCCCTCTTTCACCTGTTACATAATAAGAGGCCAAAAGGGGCCGAAATTGAATTTTTTTTATTCTTGTCCGATTTTGACAATTTTTTTGCAAGTTTATTCTTGTCAAGTAACAGATATATTTTTGTGTCCTCTTTTTTTTTTACTGTTATGTTATTAGGGACCAAAAGGGGCCAAAATCCTAACTTTTTTATTTTTGGTTCGATTAAAAAAATTTTTTTTACAAGTTCATCCTTGCCAAGTAGCGATTCTAAATTTAGGAATTGATTTTTTGCAACCCCCATTTTTTTTCGCTCATTACCTAAGGGGCCGTTATCATAATTTAAAAAAAATTCTGGTTCGATTTTTAATTTTTTTCCCAAACATTATTCTTTTCAAGAGAAGAATACAAAATTGAAAATTTATATTTTTACCCCCTGGGTTGAAAGTCCACCAGAGAAGCATGTATCATGCTGCGCTCGGCGAAGCTTTTTATTCAAAGTGATGCACAGTTTCTTTTTTCCTTTAGTATATATAGATACATTCATTTATATATTTTACATAAATATTACGGTATGCAACTTATCATCTGCAAGGCTGCACACATGACATTTCACCAAGTGGAGACCCCTTGACTATCCATAAAAGTCCCCAAACTAATCACTCTTCATTGAATCCGCCCAAGATTCCTATATATTAAACCAAAGTGGATTTAATACTTTTTGTCCCCACGCCCATAAGGGCTTTCCCATTAATATATTAGGGTTATGTCATTTGATAAGGATACAAAATTAAGTGATGCCAACAACATACCACTCTTACACCTGTCATGCGACCTTGACCTACATAAATGATATGCGTGATTGGTTTCATGAATGTTTGCAATTTTGTTAGGTTCTGCATCTTTATATCTAGAACCATGAAATGTCTGGTTGTTTTTCGTGGAGCAGCTACAATTACATAGTACAATGTAATCTAAAGGCGAGACAAAACATCAGTTTTGGTATATAGCTAGTGTGTTGAAGTTGTGATCTTGAAGTGGAATTAGTATCCTTAAACACATAAAATACCATTAGAGTTGTGTCTAATTTATTTGTTTGATTGCATATCTGTTTTTAATAGTCTACAGAACTTTAAATGCCATCATAATGTATCAATAATATAGTTTAGTATTTACTAATCTTAAAATTAACTAAAAAACATGTACCGGTATTTGTAATGTATTCGTAAAAGTACCATGTAAAGCAACAATTATTATCAAACTTGTATAGTCTCCTCATTTGTGTTCCCTTCATTTTGTATAGTTGCAACATAGGGATCACAACTTGTGTTAAACATTGAGTCACAGTTGAAATGCATGCATTTAAACTAAGACATTGAGTTACTTTTAAAGACGGAAACTGTTCCTTCTTCTTTAAAGTTATAAAATTGCAGACCATTAGAGAATCATTGGCCCAACTTTATTTATGTTTTTATGCCCCATCTAACAAGATCTTTTTGCCCATTCATCCCAAATATTGCAAGATGGGTCATGATGTCTTTTGACATATTCTTGTTCAAATTGATTTGTTTGATAAGGGCTTATCTTAAGGTATATGCACTCTTATTGGGAACAACATTAATTTTTTGTGATATAAATGTTATTTAGGTTTTTTGGCCTGTTTCCTCTTTGTCTAAAGTCTAAAAGTATGTCTCCTCACCTGTTTTTTTTTTTTGGGGGGGGGGGGGGGGGGGGCGGGGGCGGATTTTACAGAGTGAAAAAATCTGGGCTATAGAATTGTCAATGTTGGGCAGCAGGCAGGAAGGAAGTTATTGTAGCAGTTTTCTCAGCAACCACTTATTACAGCCATTTGATATTTGGTAAACAGCATCAGGGTTGGATGCCATAATGTGGGATTCAATTTCAGGTTTAGTGAAATCTGGTCATTTTTTACTATGGAAGATTTTTAGACTTCCTTTTTAAAGCCATACAGTATTTACATTTAGATTTTATCTGTTTTACAGGGTGACAGCACAAGCCCAAGTAGACCTTCTGTTGAACCTAAAGGTTTGTAATGTTTAGATTCTATATATTTTACTTTTACCTTTAGTAGAACCAACCCACCTCCTTCCCCTTTAGAAAACAATAGATCTAATTATATGAAGTATGAATAAACAAATAAATTAAAAAATAAGATGAATGTATGTACTGTACATATTGTGGCAATCAAATGACTTAGATGACCATACTGATAAAGACATTAATTTGATCAGTTTCTTTTTGCTGTATCAAAGAAAGAACACTTCATATAACATTGGTAAACATTCTTTTGATTTACTTCATCATTTATGCAAGATTGGGCATACTGAAATATTTTCTTATGGTTTGGAACATATAGATTATAGTAAGATATTGAATATGTATGAACCAGGCAATAAAATGTGATCTAAAAAAAACTGCAGCCTTCAACACATTCCATTGGTTGGTGCTTAGTGCTTGCCTTATTGGAATTTTCCACAGATAGAAAAATGGTACTAATATTTCTTTCCAGCCATTTAAGAATTTAACTTCTATCATTATAGGTTTAGCACCAGGAAATATTGTTTCTTTTGACAAGCCTAAGGTGCGGTCCAGTTCTGTAATGCACGTGAAGCCTAAAAACAAACCTCCAATCCCTGACAGGACGAAGAGGAGAAACACTTCAGGTATATATGTCCAAAAAAAAATTACAACACAGTGTCTGTAAAAAAAATTGAACTGCATGTATTATTTTTGTCTCTAAAAACCTCATCAAAAGTGGTCGACCTAAAGATGAAATACAATGTACTATAAAAATCAAAGATGATTCTACTTATGACATCAGGCCTTCAGCTATAGTCTCCAACTTTTCTTGAAATATGCTTCTTACTAAAATTTCTTAATTGCTTAAACCCTTAAACTATTCGACTTCCCTAGACTAGTCTAGAAAGATTTTATGCACTTTGAAATATTAAAAATTGGAAAAAAAAACAATCTTTGATTTGATTTTTGTTGAGTTATAGAAGAAGCATAGAGGTACCAATGGGGCATTCGAGTGTCAAAAGTCTGAAAGGGCAACATTGAAACCAGTTAACACAAACAAAAACAGCACAAAGAAACCCAAAACACACACACACAAAAAGAATGGAAATCAGCAAGGAGAACTGAAGCTGTGAACTCAGGTGCTCAGGAAGAGTAAGGGGTTCCTGCCTGCAATAAGACACCCGTCGTAGTACAGTTGAATTCACCGTGTTCTAACATCAATGAAATTAATCCTTCAAGAGCCTCATTCACAATGTTGTAGTTAAACTGTATTTAATTATCTATTTTGCTATTTTGTAGACCCCTTTCCAGCTCATGTACCTCAACCACTGCCAATTCCCGCCAGTGTTTCAAATAATTCTATACAGGAAGAGGATGCCCCTCCAGATATCCCAAAGAAACATTCAACCTCAAAGGTAAACTCTTAGACACTTGCATATTTACATTGAATAGGCATTGTAAATGTATTGAAAATTGTTATTGCTAGTTTATATTGATGAATAGATGAATATAGTTTGTTTTGTTTCCTGTATATGCATTTGAAAAAGGATGATGTATATAAGAATGTATGCATGAAGATTTGTTAAAGAATGTTAATGTTTATGGTTATACAGTTGGGGTTAAATGGTTGAAGTTAATTTTTTTAGTTTTAGAATTTTTTAAAACTTTTTTCTATTTATGTAAGGGCTATTCCAGAATTAAATGTGTGGGAGGGGGGGTCTGGAGGCACTTTTTTTTTTACCCAACCACCTATCTAATAAAAATTAATTTTTTATCATTGTTTTTTAACAAAATCTTTCTCAAACACCCACCACCCACCATATATGTTATATAAGTTCCTCCCCCCCACATGTAAAATTATGGAACAGCCCTAATGGGCCTTTTCAGAATTTGTCGAAAATTTGCTAGAATTTGTCTCAAAGACCGTATAAGTGTACTCAAAAAATGATATTCTTAAAATGAGATTAGAAAAAAAATTATGTATTGCAACACATTTCCTGAAAAGGTCCATAGAGTAGTTGATTTAAAGATTAGATATTAGTTACCGGTAGTGTGTATTACATTTTAGTAGTTTTTCGCTTATACATGTGACAGGTTCAATCGTTTGTACCACGTATATCTGTGTTCTCCCCTTCTGGTCAATTATCCAAGAATCCTATCATATCCTCATCTACTGAAAATCTAGTAAGTTACAAAGGTATATTTCCTAGTAGTAATACTCTTAACGTTTTTTGTAAAAATTGAAAATACTGTACAGCGGGAAATTTTCATGAGGTTCCAATTTCACTTTATTCGTGAAGTGGCAAAAAAAAAAAATCGCTATAAATTTAAGTCCATATATTTCACAGTTTTTCTCCATTGAAAGTTTTTTTCTGAAATCTCGACAAATTAAGACAGCTAAAAGTTAACAACCCAATGTCGTGGAATGGGTAACTTGCTAGAATTATCCGCTATACAGTATGAGATTTGTTTACACTTTTGCAATATAAGACATGAAAAAGTACTGTAAAATATTCAAGTTATGAGTATTATTACTAAATTACCATTGCCCTGCATTTCTGACATTCCTTGAAGCTTATAAGCTGTGAAAGTATTGTTGGTGGTTTTTTGGAGATACAAATATTTGTGGTTGATGTATTCTTGAAATTTTAAATCTTGCAAAGCTTAATAGTTTTAATGTTATGAAATGAATGAGCATGTATATCATCAGCCCATGAATTGTAGCCTTTTTGACAAACCACAAAAAATGGAATCCAAAATATTTTTTCACAGCATTAATCATATTCCCCTTATCTTATTGCTTCACAAAATGTTGTTGAAAGAAATTTAGACACAAAATAATTTAAAGAAGTCACTATTTTAAAGCACAAATTTTGTTACATTTTGTTACTTTATCACATAGATTTATTAATAAATCTTGAATTTCACAGTTAATAAATAAATTTAATAATCACCAATAGAAGAAATAGGTATTATAGTTTCAATTTATTATTTTATTTCACAAAGCATCTTGCTGGTACTAGAAAAATTTTTGCATGGCATTCTTTAATAACTTGTATGTGATCTATAAATTTTCTAGAAACCATCGGTGAGTTGTTACACCACTTGCAACTGCAAAAATGTATACATGTTATAGCAAATCTACTTATATTTGACATTAACAGTTTTGGGTCAAAATGAATTTATTTTTGTCACCCCCTCCCCCAAAACAAAGTTGTGGGTATAAAGGAATCACCCTGTCTGTCCATATCACTTGCAAGGACAACTCCTCCTTATCCACTAGATGGATTTAGATGAATTAACATGTAGGAGTACATCATAAGGCGGTTTGCATGAAGAAAGTCCATCGTGCTTCAATATCATTCAGGAGATATAATAAGACTTATGTTTTTGCATTGCCAATATAATGAGTCAAATATAAAAGGGGTGTACTTTTGTTAGCTCACTCTTAAGAATCGAATATAAAAGGGGGTGTACTTTGTTAGCTCACTCTTAAGAATCGAATATAAAAGGGGGTGTACTTTTGTTAGCTCACTCTTTAGAATCGATTATAAAAGGGGTGTACTTTTGTTAGCTCACTCTAAAGAATCGAATATAAAAGGGGTGTACTTTTGTTAGCTCACTCTTTAGAATCGAATATAAAAGGGGTGTACTTTTGTTAGCTCACTCTTTACAATCGAATATAAAAGGGGTGTACTTTTGTTAGCTCACTCTTTAGAATCGAATATAAAAGGGGTGTACTTTTGTTAGCTCACTCTTAAGAATCGAATATACAGTCGAACCTCGTTAACTCGAATTCGAGGGGACCATTGAAAAGAATTCGAGTTATCAGAGGTTCGACTCATCCAAGTTACGAGAAAACTCAAATGGAACCTTCCGTCGCTTGTTTTATGTATATATCTTCCTTTTCTAGTTTGTTTGTTTGAAGACGTATCATTGTGTCAAGAGATTACTTTGTGTGAAATAAATTATTATATAAAACATTTTTGAAAATTTATTCCAATCTTGAATCAACATCATATGATGCAATCATCCATTCAAACATTGAAAATACAAAATCTGTTACGAAACGAATTTACACGTGTGTTGTAAGTCAGTGGTCATTGTGGAAGTTAAGTTGAGTTTCTTCTTGAGATGACGCCGATTTATTTTATTTTATTGAAAATAACAATCAATCATTGTTATTAATGTATTGAAACGAAAACATCATTAAAATACCGGCTTTAACAATTAAATTCGTCTCCTCAGATTACAATTTACCACGATGTGTAAAACGCTTGGGTGATCAGATCAAACAGTTTCACATGAATACACACATGTCCAATCATTAAATAAACAACTCATGATCATGATTAACACCTTTTGAAGCCATACAGCGCGGTCACAAATCAATTAAAATGACATCAAAGAAATTGAAAAGTCTACTTCGACTAATCAGGGTAAATTACTATTATTTTCAAAGCGTGGGGACTGTCAACATATTTCGACTTAACCGAGATTTCGAATTATCAGAGTTCGAGTAATCAAAGGTAAAAATGCATTGGGTTAATGGGAATTTTGCCGGGACTTTCAAAATAGTTCGAGTAAACCGAGTATTCGAATAATCCGAGTTCGACACATCGAGGTTCGACTGTAATCGAATATAAAAGGTGTGTACTTTTGTTAGCTCACTCTTAAGAATCGAATATAAAAGGGGGTGTACTTTTGTTAGCTCACTCTTTAGAATCGAATATAAAAGGGGGTGTACTTTTGTTAGCTCACTCTAAAGAATCGAATATAAAAGGGGGTGTACTTTTGTTAGCTCACTCTAAAGAATCGAATATAAAAGGGGGTGTACTTTTGTTAGCTCACTCTTTAGAATCGAATATAAAAGGTGTGTACTTTTGTTAGCTCACTCTTAAGAATCAAATATAAAAGGGGGTGTACTTTTGTTAGCTCACTCTTTAGAATCGAATATAAAAGGGGGTGTACTTTTGTTAGCTCACTCTTAAGAATCGAATATAAAAGGGGGTGTACTTTTGTTAGCTCACTCTTAAGAATCGAATATAAAAGGGGGTGTACTTTTGTTAGCTCACTCTTAAGAATCGAATATAAAAGGGGGTGTACTTTTGTTAGCTCACTCTTAAGAATCGAATATAAAAGGGGGTGTACTTTTGTTAGCTCACTCTTAAGAATCGAATATAAAAGGGGGTGTACTTTTGTTAGCTCACTCTTTAGAATCGATTATAAAAGGTGTGTACTTTTGTTAGCTCACTCTGAAGAATCGAATATAAAAGGGGGTGTACTTTTGTTAGCTCACTCTTTAGAATCGAATATAAAAGGGGGTGTACTTTTGTTAGCTCACTCTTAAGAATCGAATATAAAAGGGGGTGTACTTTTGTTAGCTCACTCTTAAGAATCGAATATAAAAGGGGTGTACTTTTGTTAGCTCACTCTTAAGAATCGAATATAAAAGGGGGTGTACTTTTGTTAGCTCACTCTTTAGAATCGAATATAAAAGGGGGTGTACTTTTGTTAGCTCACTCTTAAGAATCGAATATAAAAGGGGGTGTACTTTTGTTAGCTCACTCTTTAGAATCGATTATAAAAGGTGTGTACTTTTGTTAGCTCACTCTGAAGAATCGAATATAAAAGGGGGTGTACTTTTGTTAGCTCACTCTTTAGAATCGAATATAAAAGGGGGTGTACTTTTGTTAGCTCACTCTTAAGAATTGAATATAAAAGGGGGTGTACTTTTGTTAGCTCACTCTTTAGAATTGATTATAAAAGGTGTGTACTTTTGTTAGCTCACTCTGAAGAATCGAATATAAAAGGGGGTGTACTTTTGTTAGCTCACTCTTTAGAATCGAATATAAAAGGGGGTGTACTTTTGTTAGCTCACTCTTAAGAATCGAATATAAAAGGGGGTGTACTTTTGTTAGCTCACTCTTAAGAATCGAATATAAAAGGGGTGTACTTTTGTTAGCTCACTCTTAAGAATCGAATATAAAAGGGGGTGTACTTTTGTTAGCTCACTCTTTAGAATCGAATATAAAAGGGGGTGTACTTTTGTTAGCTCACTCTTAAGAATCGAATATAAAAGGGGGTGTACTTTTGTTAGCTCACTCTTAAGAATCGAATATAAAAGGGGTGTACTTTTGTTAGCTCACTCTTAAGAATCGAATATAAAAAGGGGTGTACTTTTGTTAGCTCACTCTTAAGAATCGAATATAAAAGGTGTGTACTTTTGTTAGCTCACTCTTAAGAATCGAATATAAAAGGGGGTGTACTTTTGTTAGCTCACTCTTAAGAATCGAATATAAAAGGGGGTGTACTTTTGTTAGCTCACTCTTAAGAATCGAATATAAAAGGGGTGTACTTTTGTTAGCTCACTCTTAAGAATCGAATATAAAAGGGGGTGTACTTTTGTTAGCTCACTCTTAAGAATCGAATATAAAAGGGGTGTACTTTTGTTAGCTCACTCTTAAGAATCGAATATAAAAGGGGGTGTACTTTTGTTAGCTCACTCTTAAGAATCGAATATAAAAGGGGTGTACTTTTGTTAGCTCACTCTTAAGAATCGAATATAAAAAGGGGTGTACTTTTGTTAGCTCACTCTTAAGAATCGAATATAAAAAGGGATATCCTTTTGTTAGCTTACTCACAGTATTCCATGTTTATTTTTTAATGTCCATTATTATGGAAGCCAATGACTGAACTATTTGCATATATATTTCATTTATCTAAAGGTTAGATTTAGATAATTTCATTATGACTCATAGAACTCTATACAGTAAAATTCACATTATATCCCTAATTTTAGCATTGTAACAATCTATTAATTGCATCAAAATGAACTTATCTTTATTGCCTTTTTTTTCAGGTATATTTGTGTAATTTAATAATAATCTACTGTATATCTCAATTCACAATTTATATATTTATAACATATCATTTTCTTTGTCTTAGCAATTTTTTAAACAACAGAAACCTCATCTTTCTTTTTTAATTAGGGTGTCACATAGATGATGCAAAAGCCCTATAGTTTTACTTTGTCCTTGGGCATGGGTCTATCACTCGACAATGTTTTTTATGAACATTTACTCCAAAACTGTAAGGTGTAAAATTCTGATATTTTACATAGTTATTAAGAACAATTTAAGAATTTGGATATTAGAATTTTATGTAAATCATAAATTAGAAAAGAAAACAAATATTGTTTAGTATACAACCACTTAGCTTTGATATTTATCTATCTTTAGATAAAGAAATTTATTTGTTTTTCTTGCATCATAACAACTTAGGGCTATTCCAGAATTAATTGTATGGAGGGGTCGGAAGGCACTATAATTAAGATTGTATGGGTGGTGGTATTTTTAGATATTTCTCAAATGCAACATAAAGGGAAAAAAATTAAAATTTTATGCATGGTGGGTATATAAAAAAAGTGCCTTCCGACCACCCCCCCCCCATACATTTATTTCTGGAATAGCCCTTAACACTTACTACTATATATATGCAAAGCTTGATGTTCTACACACATATACTGATATTTTTGAAACATTTAACTAATTTGTACATGCATTTCGATTGTTTTTAAGGAAACATTTCATAGATGTAGAAAGTATAACAAAAAATCAAATATTGTTGAGTCATAAAGGAAAATATAGTTTTAGCAATAAATTTGACTTATATCGAAATATATATCTCTTTATTACCAAAGTAAATAACTATAGGCTTACAATTCAAAATTACAATTTTAACAAAATCTTGATTTTGGTCACTCCTTGAGTTTTTTTCTTTCAAAGATCTTATGATTTGTGATGAAAGAAAACTGTCCACCTGATAAAATGACAAAAAGAAAACCATAAGTCTGTGTTCTTGTTTCCCAGATACATGATGTAAAATATTTGGGGCGGACCAGACTTTTCTAGGTTTTACATAACTTTGGGTCTTAAAAACCATGAAGTTGTATTAAGAATTTCTGGACACTTTATACAGTTTCATTTTAAGGTCTATGTAAACAGATAATGTAGGGGTCAGTGTGCAAAAAAATTCTTCAGTATTTAAAGATAAATGTTTGAGGAGCTCCAAAATCTGACTGAAGTTCATTAATATGACCATGAGAGTGACCATCCTTAATTTATCTGAAAACATGAACTATTCTTCTTTGTTCCATAAAATAAAGGCTTTTTTTTAGGACTAAGAATAAATTGGGCTTGTTTCAATTTGCTTTGTATTGTTTATTATTTAACTTATAAATTTTCTTGTGAAGTCCTTGCTAACACAAGCTATTGTATGTCAATGTATATTTGAATAAAAGAACTGTGTATGTAATGTTTTTTTTTATGTACATTTGTTTATAAATCTTATCTTTTTTATTCATTTCAGTTATTTACCATGGAAAAGACAGATGATTTCTCTGTAACAAACACACCCGTTCCACCTCTGCCACCAAGAAAATCTACGTCTAAATTATCCCCACGAGCATCAACCATATCGTCAAGTTCTGGAGAGACCGATTTTACATCTGGGTCCAGCCCAGATCCTCCACCCATGCCAAGGCACGTTTCCATGCGCATGCCCACCATACCCAGTGCTAGAATTCCTTCAGACTCCGATTCTAATAGTAGCTATAATAATTTCAATCTCTTGACAATGGAGGAAAATAGTGATTCTCGTAACAACAATGGTCAGACCATGAACATACCTTCAATGCCCGGTAATAAACCTGTCAATAGTGCTCATCATTCGCTTACGAAAGACTCGTTACCCCCACCTATCCCCAGCAGACCAAATCGGTTGTCAAGCGCATCAGTGACTTCTACAACCTCCTCATCTTCCTCTGGTAGTTCAAGTCTAAATCCGGAAACAGAATCGTTTAAATTCTAAAATCATAATCATCACGTAGATGCTTTTTTGTGAATTAGACAGTATATATATGGAAACATGATTTTTTATGTGTTTGTGCAATTATAACATTTTTTGTGACTTGAAAAGTTTTGTACATCATCAATTTACTGCAACTTTACATGGTTCATTTTCAACTTGGGACAAAATAATTTTTTTTTACATTATAAGTACATCTACACTAAGCTGATTTATCTTATTTACTGTAGATAGTTCAATAATTAAGAAAATATTCGAAATGACTAAGGACATCAAAGATTTTTTTCGGCCCAAATATTTTTGAAAGAAACAAAACTAATTAGATTTTTAACAACAAAATTAAATCTACAGCTTTATTGCAAATTTGGTTGTTATTTGTTGTAATCTTATTCTTGATGGTTGAAGGTTCCTAGTTTTTATACGACCGCAAAAAATTTGCGGACGTATAATGGTATGATGCTGTCGTCGTTGTCGTTGTCGTTGTCGTCCGTTAACTTTAGTGTATACACGATAACTTTAGTTCTAGTTATCCAAATGCAATGAAATTTGACAATGATATTTCTTACCATTAAAGGATGAATGGGATTGATTTTGGGAGTCCCCCCTTTTTTCGTTTGGAAATTAAGGGCCAAAAGGGGCCAAAATTGTAACTTTTTTGTTTGTTCTTACAATAACTTTTTCAAAATCTTCTCCTCTGAAACTACTGAACAGAATTCAATGAAACTTGGTATGGTTGATCATTAGGGTGTCCTGCACTATAGTAATGTTTCAATTTCTGATTCGTCAAAAAACATGGCCGCCGTGGCTAAAAATAGACCAGGGGGGTCAAACTACTGTTTTTGGCTTGTAATTCAAAAAGTAGAAGGGATAGATGAAATCTGATGCCACCGTACTGCTTCAGGATCAAAAGTTCTACAAAAGTCTCCATTTGGTCGAAGTTGTCAGAAGACCCCTTATAGGGGTTACGGCCCCTTAAAGGTGAAAAATAGCATTTTTTCATGTTTTTGCCCTATAGTATGAAAATTATTGCAGATAGCAAAAAGCTTTTGCTTGCTTAATTGTTCAGCTCATTTAGCTCTACAAAAAACTCAATACGGTCGAAGTTGTCAGATGACCCCTTATAGGGGCTACAGCCCCTAAAATAATGTTTTTTCATGTTTTTGGCCTATGAAATGAAAACTATAGCAGGTAGAGAGAAGCTGTTGCTTGCTTAAATGTTCAGCTCATTTACACAATTAAGAATAAGTATTTGCGACCCCCCCCTTTTTCCCCTATTACGTAATTAGGGGCCAAATGGGGCCAAAATCGAAACTTTTTTATTTGTGGTCCGATTAAAAAAAAATTTTTTGCAAGTTTATTCTTGTCAGGTAGTGAATCCAAATTTGAGAATTTATTTTTGTGACCATCCCCTTTTTCACTTGTTTTGTAATTAGGGGCCAAAAGGGGCCGTAATCAAAACTTTTTTGTTTCTGGTTTGTTTTTGATGATTTTTTTTAATTCTTGTCCGATTTTGACAATTTTTTTGCAAGAGTAGAATACAAAATTGAAAATTTATATTTTTACCCCCTGGGTCGAAAGTCCACCAGAGCAGCATGTGTCAAAAACCTTTGCCAGTCCACCATGGGCTGCATGTGTCCAGAGCAATAGACTATCCATATTGGGCCTAAAATGTACAGGGTTCAACATGTTGCGGTCGTATCATGCTGCGCTCGGCGAAGCTTTTTATTGGTTGTTCAAATGTGTATCTTTATTCTGTTGGCTTTATTTTTTGTCAATTTATAAGTCAAATTTAGTCTAACACTATCATTTAGCAGGGCTGTCAAGTTTTTATGAGCTGCATGCGTGAGTTTCGACGAAAAAATTGAAAGATCAAAGAAAAAATATTTAAGATCAAAGAAATTTGCCACTAAATTGCCGACTGGATGCGTGAGACGATGCAAATCTCACGCGAGTTGCGTGACACTTGACAGGTCTGATTTAGTCATATGAAAATGTTATCCAAACAACTTAATTGTAATTTGGTTTTGATGTATATCTAACTTTATTAATTATAAAATTGTTGAATTGGTGCATGATTCAAAATACAAGTGCAGGCTGTTTAAAAATTGATGGTTGTTAAAAGTATGCCTTTAAATTGTATGTTTGGGGTAGCTTACATGTAAATAACTTCACTTTATGGGACAGTAGCCAGATTTTCACTTTTGTTGTTTTCTAATGAAGTCAAGACTTGTGTCATCCATCAATCAAGACATTGTTGTTTTTGTTGATATATTAATGAATATTGCCATAATCATAAATCAATGTTTTGATAACATTAGTTGTGTTTCTTTGTGTTATCTTTTGTAACATGTACATGCTGTACTAGAAAAATCTTTAAAGAAAGAGGTTTACAGTCTTGCCAAATGTTTTGGAAGATTCCAAGTATTCTAAAACATGGAACTACTCCAGCATTTGATAAAATATACAAAGGTCAGAAATTGCAATACATTGTAAATAATTGCCATCATTTGGTTTCCATACAGATTAAGAATATCACTTGCAATAAATACTAATGCCATATTTTATCATCTTTATGCTAAAATATTTCAAACAATTTTCTTTTTTTTACATTTTTATTTTACCTTGACAAGCACTGTAACTATGTAGACCAATTATCTGTTTATTTTTGTACAAAGATGGCTCCCTCAAAAACCAAAAACGTCCCACATCATTTGGAGGCATGGATCATATTTCCCCAATTTCTAAGTTCCTTTTTCAGTTTCTATTTTTAAATACGAGTACAAAAAATATATATATAGTTGTACAATAATATGCAAATTATGTGCATACTTTTCACATTGGTGCAACATAAAAAGGAGGTAAAGTGTTTTTTTCAATTGAAAAGACATTCACTGTTATGGTGCTAAATAAAAAAAAATTTGTTTTTAAGATTTATCAGCTAGGATCCTGTAGACATGTTATGCATGTAAAACTTATTGATTTACCATGACAGTATTGGATTACCATTGTTTTTATAGATTTATGATGATTGTAATATAAGTGTAGTAAAAACTGTAAATGCATAATAGACTTTTTTAATATATAAAGTTACTACTTCATTTTGTTTTCAAGACTACTTTTATTGTCTCGCCTGCGAAGCAGAGCCGGACATAGGTGTTACTTTACCTGCGGCAGCGACGGCGGCGTTAAATTTTTGGAAAAGTTTTATGAGCACCTCCATATCTCAAGAACTATAGGTCCTGGGTTAATGAAACTTGGTATGCATATGCCCCAGTAGTAGCTTAGCACAGTTGCATCACCATCTTTTGACCTTGACCTTGATTTTTCGGTTGAGTGACTTTGACAATTTTCAATACATAATATGGAGTAGGCATTGCCTAAATGCGAGCATAGCTAAAAGGGACTACGTTTTGTTTATATAATGTATTTGGGGCGAGATGGTATGGGGCGATTAAGCTTCGAGACACGTTAGTTTCGTACGTGCATATAACCAAGACGAAACGAGCAGCTTATGTGTATTTATTATTTTAAGAATATTATTTTCTTGTAAAAAGCGCAATTTATTATTTTTTTTAAGCCCTATTTCTTTTCTTATAAATTATTTTTAACATTCACTCCGGACCTGTAAAAATAATAACCCTTTCCGGACCATAAAAAATCTAAATCAGCATTAGCAAATTTCTCGCGGAAACAAATACCGTAGAGCTCTCCGCTTGCGAGCTAAGCTCGCTATTATAGCAATGGAAAAGTTTTGTGAGCACCTCCATATCTCAAGAACTATAGGTCCTAGGTTGATGAAACTTGGTATGTATATGCCCCAGTAGTAGCTAAGCACAGTTACATTCTCATCTTTTGACCTTGACCTTGATTTTACGGTTGAGTGACTTTGACAATTTTCAATACATATAATAGCAATGGAAAAGTTTTGCGAGCACCTCCATATCTCAAGAACTTTAGGTCCTAGGTTGATGAAACTTGGTATGCATATGCCCCAGTAGTAGCTTAGCACCGTTGCATCCCCATCTTTTGACCTTGACCTTGATTTTTCAGTTGAGTGACTTTGACAATTTTCAATACATATTATAGCAATGGAAAAGTTTTGTGAGCACCTCCATATCTCATCAACTATAGGTCCTAGGTTGATGAAACTTGGTATGCATATGCCCCAGTAGTAGCTAAGCACAGTTACATCCTCATCTTTTGACCTTGACCTTGATTTTACGGTTGAGTGACTTTGACAATTTTCAATACATATTATAGCAATGGAAAAGTTTTGTGAGCACCTCCATATCTCAAGAACTATAGGTCCTAGGTTGATGAAACTTGGTATGCATATGCCCCAGTAGTAGCTAAGCACAGTTACATCCTCATCTTTTGACCTTGACCTTGATTTTACGGTTGAGTGACTTTGATTATTTTTATTGCATATATTTGCAATGTTTAAGTTTTATAAACATCTTTTGATCTCAAAAACTGAAAATCCATGTAAATTCAAAATATAGTGGAAGTAAGAAAGAATAATTGTTTCTGATGGTGCCGGCAGGCGAGACATACTTTACTGTTAACTCTTGTTTTTTAAGAGGTTGGGAGAAGCCACATTATTTGGTCTTTTTGATACGATTTAATTGATGAAGTCTGAAATAATTGACCCACAATTAATCAGTTTAGGTAAATCAAAAGAGTATTACCTTGAGCTAAGACTAGAAATTTTTTTGTACAACCTTAAGATACATGTATCTCAAATTATTTGTCTGCTTCTTAAACCAAACAAACTGCAAAGAGTACATGTACATGAAATATTTAATACTTATTTACCATATTGAATGTACAGGTTCATGTACATGTGCTTTATCGTGTGTTAACAAACTAATCTTACATTTTGTTTATTTATTTGTATTTATTCAATACATAAAATTATGCTTTGGTCATACAAAATAAATTTTAAGACCATTTTTTTCAAAAACAAATGATGGAGGGGAGTTTTCTACTTTATCTTTTTTATTGGTCCAAAAAGTAGATGAGGCAACTTTTTACATTGTTGACACTACATAAAAGAAATGCAGCATGGGATTTTTTGTTTTTATTCTAAAAGAAAAGCATTAAAAAGGGACAATGAGGTTTACTCAGGAAGGGACCTGAGAAGCTAATTATTTTTTTTATTTGGCCTTAAAATGTATGAGAATATGTCTTTTGAATCATAGTTTTTTTTAGAATACTAATACAGAACTGCATGGTGCTAAAAAGCTATCATATTTCATGTGAAAATGCTTCCTCCAATATTGATATAATGGTCTTATGCTAATTGAAGCTTATAGAATTAATAAGACTTTTATATTGTAAACCTTAAATAACAATCATGGAATTCCACTCAACAAATTAATAAATTGTCAATGAATCGTCAAATATCTTGAATTGTTATAAAAAATATTCTGATTTCTCATTGTTTACCAAAAAAGAACAAAATTGCATGAACAAATTGTTATTTATCATTTGAATCTCTGATATTTTTTTTAGATCTCTTTACTTAATTAGAAATTAATTGAAACAAGTATCTCATTTATTGGCCAGTTGTTTGATAACCCTGTTATTTTATTTATTCAAGATCTTCATAATGTTTATGTTCTCGTTATTCGAGTCCTCTCAATGATATTTTTTTCTTTTTGATAAATTTATGTAAATATTATTTGAGAGATGTAGTATATTTATATTTTCTGTGTATTGTATTGTTATGAAAGTTCATGGAAAAATAACTACAACAAATATTTAAAGGGAAAAAATAAAGGCCCTTAGGCCATATAAAAAAAATATATGTGTTTCTGGTTTCCCCGGGAACCTACCCTAGATTTTCAAGCCCACCCTAGCCTTTTCATTGCCATTTTAGCTTAAGCACAGATAAACTTTATACAAAAATGTAACTACTCCCCATTTTTACTGGTAAAAGAAAATATATTGCCTACTTACCTACCCTATTTTTTTTCAACCATGAAACCAGAAACACACATTCTTTTTTTTACCTTTATATTACACATGACAAAATAAAGATTGATTGATAAGAACGTTTTGCTTATTTAGATATTTTTAAGTAAAGAAACTAGATATATGCTTAACTTTACCATTAATCTGTATGCTTGAATTTCATAAAATTCTTATTTCTAAAAGTATTAACAAAATGTATTTCAGTAGCTATAAGCAGATGTCATGTTGATGAAAATTGATATTTTTAATGTATTTTGTATGTTTTAATAAAACTATCATGTTGTCATTTATAACTATTTATATAAGTTGTAAATAAATCTTTTTTGTTCATTTTTAATCAGTTATTTATATGGAAGTTTTTTTTATCAGCAAGTTGTTTAATTTTAATATTTATGTATAAAATTATACATAGAATGGTCAAAATATATGTCTTTAAATATTGGACAATAAATTGTTAAAATTAAATATTAGTGTTGTTTAATTTGAAAAAAAAAGATTCATTAAAGGGTCGATATGTGGGAATCTTTAAAAGAAAAAAACCTTTTAGAAAAGTTGAAGCAAAATTAAAAAGATACAACCATTTAAAAAAAAGAGTGAAGAGACAGTGAAATTATTATAACAACAGAAAGAATTAAGGAAAAAAAGACTGAGGTAGGATAAAAACATACTGAAATGAACACATATAGTAAAATCAAATAAGTTTAAGAGGCATAAGAATTCAGACATTTATAGTAATAAAACAAACATTTTACACGTGTCTAATTGGTTAATAAAATGGTAATACCCACATTGGTTTGGAAGGATGAAGTAAGTACAATAGTTATTAAAATATTCTTAAGGATGATTGCTGGTCTATTTTTGAGATTTCTGTCAGATTTTCGGAATCCTCTAGATTTTACCATTAAAGTAGGGATAATTTTTTTGCCCAGCAACCCCCTAATTTCTTTTCATAATAAGGTTCATTAGGTCATTGAGAGCTTCAATACAAAGTTTTATAAATTTCTTGATATTATTTCATAGGTTTTTGCATTAAAACAAGCTTAATGCTAAACCTATGAAAAAGCAAGAGAAAGCCTTTTCCCGCCAATTTTTGAACGCTTATTATCTCGAAAACAAGTTCGGCAACCTATGAATTTTATGACCTTATTTTGTACCTTAACCTTTGGTCTATTCATCAAATATATAAATTTAGATACCTTGTTATTTCCAAACTGACCAGCAAACATTCTTAAAAAGGCCAAAGTGGTCTAATGTATTGGATTTAATACCAGGCTATGTATCACTGGTCAATTACCACTACCGGTTGTTTGATCTATTCTTGGTTTGTAATTTACAAAAAATGGGACTTTTCAACCTGTATGTTGTATGTAATTAGGTAATAGAAGGTACTCTGGTTTCCTCCACCATTAAAACTGACCGTCCTTTATGGCCTATGTGTGTTTGAAAAGGGCATTAAGCACTTACACACACATACTCATTAAAAAAATGCTATTTGAAAAGTGATAGATAATATCAGTATAATACTTAGGTGAACATGAAATATTTATATCAACAGTTAACACACCTGGTAAGCTCACCTGCATGATTTCATGAGAGATGAACAAAACTCACCTAGCCTTCACATTAAGCTGGTTCCGGTCATCCATTTGAATGGAATATGTTTTTTTTTCAGGTAAAGCAAAAGTGAACAAGTTTTCTATTTTTTATTTTTTCAAATTATAAAATAGAATTTAAACTTTTTATTATTAAAAATATACTTACCACATATATTCTGAGATGGTCCCTTAAGCACCAAAACAGCAGGAAATACAAAAGACAAAAACACCTTGAGGTGACCCCCTGACTGCCTTTTTACGACATCCCTTTGCTACATCCATTCAATTTCAAGTTCAAATTATCCAACAGGGGATGAAGGGGAGGAAAAAGAAATGGGTGGGACCTATAATTCATAGTGGTAAGTATTTATTTGATCAAATTAGTTTTATGTAAAAAAAAAATTATACAATAAATACATTACCACTACCACTATAAATTCTGAGAATTTCAGAATCTAACGCACAGCGGAATCCCCTGAAAAGTATTGTCAGGGGGGATTTATCTTGTGTGCAGCTACTATGGGTCCAAGGAAAACAAACTATCAGCAGATGAAGTCATAGAAGAACGCAGATAATGGTTAGCGAAAGAAGTTTTACACCAACAAACCAGCAGATAAATTATCAGAAACTGGAGCTAAGTTAAATAAAGCCCATGAAGATGCTAAAGCTCTGACCTCATGTGCATGAATGACGAGCCAAAAGTTGCTCAGGACTTGTAGGCCAACAGAATGGTGTCACATATTCATCTGGAGATGGATTTGGCAGACAAGTCAGAAACATTTTTCTTCACAGGAAGAGTAGATGAAGAAGAAGCAGATAGATGCGTCGCTGAGTCCTATCAAGAAAGATCTCAAGAATTCTGATAGGACAAAGTAACATGTCAGGAGAATCAGAAGGAAGGGCAGGAACCACTACTGGTTCTGCACCTTCACCAGGCAATTGTTTTTTAGCCAAAAAAAAAGATTGGACTGTTAACAAGGTTACAAAAGACTCATCCCTTGAAAAGCGGAGACAAGAGTCAGATACTGAAATGGCATGACTCTCACTCCTGCCTGACGCTAATGCCAACAAAAACAATATTTGTAAGGAACAAACTTAAGATCTGCTTCAGAAGCTGGCTAAAATGGAGAAGATTGAAAAGTGTTGATAAGACCAACCCTATAGCACATTGAGGAACAAACTTCTTTTGTTTTGATTTCTCCAAATCATAACCTTTGATAGTTGAAGGAGATAGACCCTTAACTTCAAACAGGAAAACTAAAATATCAGCTTTCTGCTGTACAGATATCTTGATTGGATCAATTCAAGTTCGGTAGTTTTTAATTACCGGTACCATTATTCCCTGTCACCAAAACAAGCACAGAATACTGGTCATTTGGCATCATAGACTCTCTCTCTGTAGACTGTCGGACAGACTTAGAGATGTGTCTGGAAGCCCATGAAGAAAATCCTCTCTGAGACCCTCCAGGAGAGTAGCCAGTCGTGCAGATGAAGAGATTCTGGATCAGGATGTAAAACTTTTCCTCGAAACTGAGACAGATTTATTCTGGCTGGTAGACAGAGAGGAGTTGTACAGGATAGAAGTAGATCCGTGAACCAAGCTTGTCTTGGCCTAGCTTGTGCAATAAGGATGATCTTGCAAGATTCCCCGAGATATCTTCTGGAAAACTTGAGATAGGAACCTGAACGGGTGGAGCGTAGGCGAAAATTTCTACTAAAGAGAGAGACATAGCGTCTACTGCCAAGGCTAGAGGATCCAGAACTGGAGAAGTTCTAGCTTGTGATGTAGAGCTGTTGCAAAAACATCTATGTTAGGACGCCCCCAATAAAGGGTTATCGCATTGAATATAACTGGTAGAAGTTCCCACTCTGTGTTCACAGGAGATAGAGATCGACTGAGAGAATCGGCAGGATATTGAGGTGACCTGGAATTTGTCGAACTGTCAACAGAACATGATTATCAGAACATGGAAGTAGAACCTTTTTGCAAAGAGCAAATAAACTTTGACTGTGTGTATCTGCCTGATTCCTGAGGAAAGCATCAACTGTAGTGTTGTCTGTTGCTAAAAGGACAGATTTGTGGCGAAGAGAGTCTAGAAATGAGTTAGCGCTAAAATCAATGCTCTCATTTCTAGGAGGTTGATGTGATCCTGCCGTTGAGAAGGAGTCCACTGACCTGATATTGACTCTTCCTCTAGATAACCCAACCAATCAGACTGGAGTCTGTGTAAAGGGTCAAAGATGGGACAGATACTGAAAATGGAACACCTTTCATAACATTCTCCCTGGAAGCCAGTGACGATGAAGATAAACCTGTAGAGGTCGATTAAAAAGGCGACCAAGAGGTACTATATCTGCTAAAGAGTTCAGGTAACCGAGAAGCTGAGAAATTGGCGAGATGATACAAGCTGGGATGACTAAAGATTGGAAATTATGTGAAGAAGATTCAGAAATATTTCCTCGGGAGGATAAACAAGTAAATCTGTGTGCTAATGCTCACTAGTGATACCCTCCCTCCCAAAACTAAGCCACGCATACAAGTTTAAAAACTCAGTAAACAGGAAGTAGTTATACTAGGAGTATTAAATCGTATGGTACTATAGGATAAAGCTGTATACAAAATGTTGCTTGGGAAACTGTGACGAAAACTTTGCATTTATGTTTATTATGTTTAAAAATCTAAGTATTCGGTAAACGAGAAGTAGAATACGTAGGAGCATAAAATCGGTAGGTACCAAATGGTCTTATAGGATAAAGCTGTATACAAAATATCAGACCTCTATCTCTTGTAGTTGTTTGGGAAACTGTGACGGAAATTTTGCATTTATGTCCATTATGTGTAAAAATCTAAGCATTCGGTAACAGGAAGTAGACTACCTAGGAGCATAAAATCAGTATACACCATATGGTACTATTGGATTAAGCTGTATACAAAATATCAGACCTTTATCTCTTGTAGTTGCTTAGAAAACTGTGACGGAAGTATTGTTACGGACGAACGGACGGACGGACGAACGGACAAACGGACGGACAAGGATAAAACAGTATACCCCCCTCTTCTTAGTAGCGGGGGTATAATTAACCCCAGATCTGTCATGTAATGCTCCCCCAGAAAAATGTAATTCTGGGATGGGATCAACTCGGATTCTTTCGAGAAACTAGGAAGTCTAAGCTGAGATAAGGCTGAATAACCTCTTGGGTCTGAGTAGACAGCTGCAGACGACAAAAGTTCCTGATAAAGGAATTGTTTAGATGGGAATTAATCTGACTAGGAAGGGAATGCAGATAAGAAATGATAGCCTGGAAAACACTGGTGAAAACCAAACGGGGCTGTAGAAAGGCTGAAAGGTACACCTCGAAACTGGTAAACCCTGTTGTACCATACAAAGCAAAGATATTTGAGAAACTGGTAAGCTATGGGAATGTGAATTACAAATACCAAAACGCGGGTATAAAGATTAATTTGGATATGCTATATATCGATAATTTCGATAATTTCAAGGAGTAACCTCCCATCAGTAGCATTTAAATCAAGACATTGGAAGGTCAAATACCTTAACTGTTGAAAACGAACAGTACTCAAAACCAAAACGTTCGAACAAGGAAGCCAAATCCAGCACCGAGGATATTGACCATTACTAGGAAAGAACTCTGGTGCTTTAAACAATTTTGAATTTATATTCGGAAATTTCAGCGACAAAAATATTAGAAATTTTATGGTAAATCGTGTCAGACAAGTCTGACGACCAGGCGTGTGATTACCCTCGGGGACCTCTGGACCACTATCAGCGGTTATCGTCAGTGGTTTCAAAATTACAAATACCAAAACGCGGGTATAAACGGTTAATTTGGATATGCTATATATCGACATTTCAAGGAGTAACCTCTCATCGGTAGCATTTAAATCAAAACATTGGAATGTCAAATACCAAAACTGTTGAAAACGCACAGTGCTCAATACCAAAACGTTCGAACAAGGAAGCTAAATCCAGCACCATAAGCATCTTTCAGATCCAAACTTGTTGTATAGATATCCGGTTCGATACAAACCCCGATGGAGCATTTGTTCTCCATTTTGAAATGGTGAATAACTAGAAAGATGTTCAGGGTACAAAGATTTGGTCACAAAGAAAAGATGAGAATATAAACCTGGAATCAGAGAGAGATCCCGACAACTTCTATTGCTTCCTTCTGAAGCATGGACTGAACCTCCTGAGAAAGAAGGACAAACTTCTCCTGATTGGAAGTGTGAGAAAGAAACACTGTTTGAGTAGACAGAGGTGGATGTTCGTGAAATTTCAGATGAAGACTCCCCACCTAATTACTGACAAGACCCAAGAATCTTGGGTGATTTCTTCCAATCGTTTCAGAAAATGGAAAAGTCTCCCCCTACTGGAATATTTGGAGATGGAATAGGAAACTGATCTTATCCAAGGGGACTGTCAGTAATAACTTCAAACACGATTTCCTTGCTTCTAACCACCTGTATTCTTATAGAGAAAGGATGCGGAGGAGTTAGCTGGCTGGGCCGGCTTTCTCCTCTTAGGGGCAGAAGGGGCTGACACAGGGTAAGAAGTTGCTGATGTGGAAGGCGCAGACTTAAAATCCACAGTGTGTTTACCCTCAGAGAGCTTGACACTGACATTTACTGGCTAAGGAAGCTTCTAAAGCTCTCCCTGAACTTCTTAAGCAGACTTGCCGAAGATCTTGTCATTCAACTTGGAATACATTTAAGATTCCTAAAGAGGAGAAGGTACTGAAGCTTTCTCGAGCAATTCTCCTGGCTACGCAAATGTAAAGTTGCCCAGAGAAACCAAACAACAAAAGAGGTTTACCTGAAGCAGGTAGGACTTCGCCTCATTATACTCCTCGCTTTCTTTTCCCTACAACAAAGTACCATCAGCCGCAAGAAAAAGTTCGGCACCTCCAAGAAAATGGGAAGCACTTCGAAGAAGATTCTCAGACTTATGCCACAAAGATTGAGAAAGCTTTAGGCCATCAACATTCTTAAGGTTTAAGGAAGTTGCAATGAGGAGCATTCTTCCCCATAGAAGATACGTGGACTTCATAGTCTTGACTGTTGAACCTTTGTGGAAAAGAATTACATCTCTAGCCTGCAAACTTTGAGGAGCATTAATGACCTGAAGCACGACACCAACATGATTAGACCCAGAAAAAGAGGAGTGAGAGGTGGAAGAGTCCTGAGACAAAACACATGAAGCCTGAAAAGTGGACAGTTTTCTTGACCTAGGAGGGGAAGAAAAGGAATAAAAAAGACCTTTCTCTCTCAAGAGAGCTCTCTTCTAATTTTACGTCTTTTTCCTTACCAGAGCGAGCTTGACAGCTGGTATTAGGAAGACCATTGCCAACAATGTCAGCTTGGCCATCCTTAGGAAGGTCCTCATCAAGTTCCTGATCTTCATCAAGAAAAGAAACTTCCTGATTACCAGGAGCAACTGGCATGATATCCTCGGAATCGTCAGCTACTGATTTCCTCGGAAAAGCCGGGGTACCAAGGCTACCAGGCAACTCCTTATGGAAATTCCCAAGCCTCTCCAGCCTATCTGAAACCTGTTTCAGATCCTTGCCGAGACCCTTCTTAAATTCCCACAATAGTTGCGTCAGGTTCGGGTAACTGCACAATAAGGTTTGATCCCGTTTTTCCTTGTACACCTCATTCCTCTGCTTGGGTTCCTTTTTTTTGTACACAGCAATGTGTCAACAACCACACACAAGTCTAGTGTAACTCACACTATTACCAGACCTATTGATACCATGGTAAGTAATGTAACTGCCCCTAAATTTTTTACTGGTCTGAATATTATGCCTCAGAGACCTATCCTTCCTCCTGCTGCCTCAGGTTGGTATATCCTCAGTGGCCCACTCCTTGTGATCCTTCCTTTTCTTGGGGTATGTCTCCTAGAGGTCCTCCCTTAGCTGCACAGCCTTTTCCCTTTAGGTCTGCTGACGGTCCAGTTTCTGACCCTCGGAAAGTTGTTTCAGAGTAAGGGATTTGGTTGTGGGTAATACCTGAAAATGTCGTAATGAGTTCACTCTCATTACGACAAGATTTCGCCTTGTTCATTGATATTTCGTGGTTTTCGTGTTTCCGTGTTTTATATTTTGTCTGTTTGGTTTTTTTTTTTGTCCTGTGCTTGTTTGTGTTTGCTGGTTTTGTCTCTGCCCTCTCGGACTTTGACACTCGGATGCCCCATCGGTACCCCTGCTTCTTTCAAAGTTAATATGACGGCCTAAAACATTTATAGACAAGACGACTGAAGTAAACTATAATTGACATAAAATTAAAAACGAAAAAATATGGCATATGTGCCAGAAAGACAGAATCCACATATTAATGATTACAGCCAAATTTCACTGCGTGTGACGCGCTTTTCTGCTGGATTAACCTTCATCAGACACGCTAGGAGTAGAAAACTTGGAAAGCCGGTAGAATACTAGATTTGATAAAACATACACAGAAGCCAAAAATATTACAACAATGACCAAACAAATAAATGGACATAAATTTATCAATTTTTTAAGAAATAGCCAAACGTTGTCAAATTTTGGAAATATGTAAACTGAGCCTTCCAACACATAAATATATAAGAGCATACAACTGAAGCACGGAAAGCTTTCTACGACCTCCACACGGCACTAAAGCCAAACTCTGAAATAATACTAAAAACGAAAAGATATGGAATATTTGCCAGAAAGACACGATCCACATATTAATGTTAATAAAGTTGACAACGGCAAACTGAACGAAAAATATAGCATCAATAAACAGTTACTTGAATGAACATAAAAAATGATAATTGAAGAGAACATCAAAATTAATGACGTCAGAGGGGAGCATTAAAAATGATAATGGCGATTTTTAGTGAATTTATGATGTTCTCTGCAAATTTATATTCCAATTCATTGTTTGATGTATGCAGATGATATAGTGATTTTTTCAACTTCGTCGGAAGGACTTCAGTCAAAATTAAATAAACTACATATTTATTGCCAAGATTGGTGTCTTAATGTTAACATATCAAAGACAAAGGTTCTGATTTTCAACAAGGCAGGCAGGCATCTCAAAGAGTCCTTTAAATTAGGAAGATCAGAAATAGAGTGTGTCTCCTCATATAGATACCTGGGTCTTCATTTTACAAGCTCAGGATCTTTCTCATTAGCCCAATCAGAATTATATAACAAAGCCCTGAAAGCCTTTTATAAATTAAAATCTGATCTTCTCTCACTTAATCCAGGTATTGATATTTCAACACATGTATTTGACCACACTATTAAACCTATTTTATTATATGGATCTGAGATATGGGGCTATTTTAACCCCTTCACTCAAAAATTTAAAGAGGGCCTCTGCCCTCTTGATAAACTCTATAATAATTTAGCATGTGATAAACTACATATAAAATTCTGTAAATCTATTCTTGGAGTGCATAAAAAAGCTACCAATTTTGGTGTTCTTTCTGAACTAGGAAGAACATCCATGCACTATGATATTATCAAAAACATGGTTAACTATTGGCATAGACTTGAAAATTTAGATTCCTCCTCAAACTTTATATTATTAAAACATGCCTTTATTAATTCCCAAAAAATCTTTAATGAAAGGAAACCATCATGGTATGGCTCTATACAATATTTACTGCGATCCATTGATAAAATAAATGAGTTCAAATTTTCTAGCACTCAAACATTCAAAAATAATAGCAAAAAAATTATTCATAATCATTTTATAGATTTATGGCATATTGAGAGAATCAAGATTTCTAAAGGAAAACTTGATACTTACAGTTTTCTAAAAACAAATTTTGGTTTAGAAAAATACTTACTTGTTTTAAAAAATAATGAGTCAAGAAGAAATATAACTAAATTAAGAATATCTGCTCATAAATTAAATATTGAGAAAGGTAGATATCAGGGCATCCCAAGAGAAGAAAGAAAATGTACAAGATGTAACTTAGGAGAATTAGATGATGAGAGACACCTTTTGATTTCATGTAATCATACTAAAGATTTAAGAGCATGTCTTTTTGCATCTGCCAAGTCATATTGCAAGAATTTTACTTCATTGAATCTTGACAATCAATTTTTGTGGTTAATGAATAATGAAAATATTAATATACTTTCATTGATTAGTGACATAATAAAATTCTCAAATGTTTAACATGTTTAGGTTGTGGCTGGGTCATATGGTTAAGACACGTGGTAGACATATCAATTGGAATATTTAAATTCATTAATTATCTACTGGTCTGTTAATATTATATATCTAAACCGAATATAAACAGGAAAATCCTTTTGTTCATGTCTATATGCATCGTCCCATGGTGTCTTTTCCACCTGACTCACCTTCAAGCTATTGACATATATTACCTTATATACATACCAACATTTAACATAAACATGCTATGTAACATGTTCACTTGATTAAGACACAAAGAAGACTGGTAACTTTGAAATTTATTTTTCCATTATTGATATTTTTCTATACATGTATCTTGTGTGTATTACCACAACCACTGCATAAAATTATCCTATTATCATTCTACTCAGTCTTAATGCATTGTCCTTGGTGTCTTTCTCATCTGAACATTTTGCATGACACTGTTAACCTGTTTTGGTCTAATATATTATGTCAGCATTTCTTATATATACTTATTTGTTTCATGTTCTATCATCAATTAACTGTAATTGTTATGTTTTGTCATCATGCCCTCTTGGGCCCTTAATTGGACTTAATAAATTTATCTTATCTTATCTTATATGTTGCAATGGTCTTCCGTACTTCAATAGCTGATCACGTGATCTTTGTTGTGATGCTTAAATGACGAGGACTTACGATAAATCATTGAGAATAGTGTATTAAATTGTATAAAAAACAATAATATAAAATGATAGAATTTAATAATCTACATGTCTCATATCATTACGCAGTCTGGGATTAAAATGATAATATGGAAACCAGTAGGTAAGTATTTACTAACATGGTAAAGGTACATTGATTAACGGTTTCAGTCTACGGCCTACCACAAGGGCCACGTATGTTTCTTTTAAATAGATCATAATGGGTATTTTAATTGTTTTATGAACATAAATAATTGTTCAATATCTGTAAATTGTATGTTTATCAATCTTTGAAATAAAAGTTGTACAAATCACTTTCCCGAATCCTGAACTTTTTGGAATTTCAATTACCTAGAAGACTTTACTGTTTTTATTTTTCAGTCAGCATCGTGTTTTGGCTCTTGATTTCTAAACTAAATTTTGGAATGGGTGAAAACGACTTGCGCTTGAGTAAGTATATATATGTTGATGATGGGTATGGTCTGCCGACAAAAAGACATTCAAGAAAGGACCAGGGCTGATAAGGCCTGTTTTTGGCCTCAAAATATGGCTGAAAATTAAAAGTTCTAGTATTCTTCATTCACTGTGTTATTTTCTTAGGCAAGGGTTATGGACATGATAAACAATGGAAATTATTTCAATCCATTTCATCTATATATAGAAAATGGCATTAAAAGTTGGAAGATTTTCAACATTTGGCCAAAATCAGCGATTTTTACATTATTTTCATGCTTATTTTGTTTTCAATAGTAGTGTGTACAGCCATGTACCAAATAGATACTTTGGGAAAATATTTTTCAGGACCAACTTAATTTGTTACCAAAAGGATTTTGTGGTACATGGGTGTTGCGGTCACTTCCCAAACGAGAATTATTAAAAATATGCTGAAAAACAGCCGATTTGGTCAATTTTGTGCAATTTGTTCAATTTTGACGTCACTATGACGTCACAGTATGGTCAAAAATATCAAATTGTCTATGAAGCATTAAAGTACTGACATTGAACTAAGTCTTGTCACAATTTTTACTTGAATTCCAACAAACATATTTTTTGGGCCAAAAATGGCCCTTATCAGCCCTAGTCCTTTGATTTTTTAGAACCAAAAGTTCTTGAAATGGAAATATTATTATATATTTATATATATAGTAATAAGCACAGGGTCGCCCGCTACTAGTCATCATTAGTTCGTTCCTGTAAATTTAAGAATTTTTTTCAAACACATTCTTAATAAAATATTTCGAAATCATGGATCCGGTTTGTAAATTCAAAATCCTAAATTTCAATATATCTATTATACTGTCACGTATACTGTATAATTCAAAAGTTGTCATTGTTTTCAGCAGGTCAGATGATTTAACTGTAAATAGTTCGCAGCAAGAACTTTCTAAATAGAATTTTAAAAGTTGGAAGGCTATACCTCTTTCAAAACATAGAATGTTGGCAGGCTAGGTTTTTTTTTAATAGATCAGCATTTCAAATGCCGTAAAAACTTAATTTGAATGAATTCTGTATTGGAAATTTGATTGGTTATCTAACAACTTATGTTTCTGCTATTTTTTAAGTTGAAAAATGCCACATTTTTAATGTGCCTGTCCTAAGCCAGGAATCATTATCAAAGCTTATGTTGGCATTTAGTTGTATTCATGTTTTTTGTCAAGAAGAGGGTCTTTCATTGCATTTTAAATAGGATAATTGGTAGTTTATTTTCAATCCAGGGGCCAATTGAAAAACAGCGAGGAGCGTCCGCTGGTCATATTGAAGGCTGCTGGCTGTTTTCCATTGTGGATGCTTTAAATTTACGATTATATTGTAGGTTGTGTCGCGTACACTTATTCCACATCTCATTTGCTTCTTTAGTATAATTTATATGGAAACAAAGTGACTTTTAAATATTATTTTCTACATCCAAAGTACATTATATTGAAATAATCAACAATTATCATGATTATTATAATAAAACAAATATAACCCTTTACATTTCGGTCATTTCGGTTTTTATCAACACTGAAAAATATATATCGACTTAGGACATCGTCACCATTCGATATAGGTCTTCTTAAGTCGATAATTTATACTTATTGACTGGGTATGAGGGAAATAGGTAGATTTTTTTCCCCGAGGTGTAACTATTGCCTGAGGCGTAGCCGAAGGCAATAGTTGTCTCCGAGGGAAAATAATCTATCTATTTCCCAAATACCCAGTCAGTAAGTATTTTATTATACCGAAAGAAACAACAGATGAGAACGTTTATAATATTTGACAATTTAAAAATGCATATATAATAATAATAAAAAATCAATCAATTTTTAAAAACGTACTAAAAAGTTGCATTGAAAGTACTTATAAAAGTTTAACACGGAAAACACGTGCAATTAATTATATGTAGTGTGACGTAACATGAATAAAATATATCAATCAAAATGAAATAAAGAAAACGATTGGCTAAAGGCGGGGCTTAATGACGTCAGAGGGCAAATATTTGTGGCGAGGGCAATAGTTCGGAAACTATTGACCGGTCAATAGTTCAAAGCTAGCAAACAGAAAAAATAGTGAAAATATTGTATATGAATTTATTAAAGAAAAACACTACCTCACTGAAAGGCTATACATGTAATTACTTTACAAAACTTTTATCATGACTTTAGTTGCACATTTTGTATTTTAAGTTAATAATGGTCAAATGGCAAGTATCATCCAAAACCTTTAGGACTCGCCATTTGAATGACTGCAAATTCATATCTCGCTTTGCATCTAAAAATTTTCACTACAAAAAAAAACAAAAAAAACAAAAACTGTACCAAAAAAATATTTTTGTAACGCATCTTTTCGTGTTGGGAAACTCATCAATGCGTACACCCAAAACTTTGGATTTTTTAGGAATAAATGTTTGATAAATATGAAAGAACCTTAGTGAGCACGCTCACATACCCCACGCGTTCTGCTATTTGCCTATATAAATTAACCTGGAGCTCGTAAACTTTTTGCGAATTAAAAATCTGATATAACATACACAGTAGTTACATATGTTATGTTTCTTGCAAACTACGTTTTGTTTAATTCTTTTCAGTAGTTTCAGAGGAGTTGCGATCACAAACTGTAATCATGATTTTCTGCAAAAAAGTCCAAAGGTCCATAACTCCAACAACAATTTGCCAATCAAAAATTCCAGATAAAATGCACAACTACATATGGTGTTCTTCTCGCATACCAAGTTTCGTTAAATTCTGTTCAGTAGTTTAAGAGGAGTTGCGATTACAAACTGTTATCATGACTTTCTGCAAATTTCTAAGTCCAAAGGGCCATAACTCCCACAAAAATTTGCGAATCAAAAATTCCCAGTAATATGCACAACTACATATGGTGTTTTTCTCGCATACCAAGTTTCGTTAAATTCTGTTCAGGAGTTTAAGAGGAGTTGCGATTACAAACTGTAGTCATGATTTTCTGCAAATTTCTAAGTCCAAAGGGCCATAACTCCCACAAAAATTTGCGAATCAAAAATTCCCGGTAATATGCACAACTACATATGGTGTTCTTCTCGCATACCAAGTTTCGTTAAATTCTGTTCAGTATTTTAAGAGGAGTTGCGATTACAAACTGTAATCATGATTTTCTGCAAATTTCTAAGTCCAAAGGGCCATAACTCCCACAAAAATTTGCGAATCAAAAATTCCCGGTAATATGCACAACTACATATGGTGTTCTTCTCGCATACCAAGTTTCGTTAAATTCTGTTCAGTAGTTGAAGAGGAGTTGCGATTACAAACTGTAATCATGATTTTCTGCAAATTTCTAAGTCCAAAGGGCTATAACTCCCACAAAAATTTGCGAATCAAAAATTCCCAGTAATATGCACAACTACATATGGTGTTCTTCTTGCATACCAAGTTTCATTTAATTCTGTTCAGTAGTTTAAGAGGAGTTGCGATTACAAACTGTAATCATGATTTTCTGCAAATTTCTAAGTCCAAAGGGCCATAACTCCCACAAAAATTTGCGAATCAAAAATTCCCGGTAATATGCACAACTACATATGGTGTTCTTCTTGCATACCAAGTTTCATTTAATTCTGTTCAGTAGTTTAAGAGGAGTTGCGATTACAAACTTTGATCACAGACTGACGGACGGACGGACGGACGGACGGACGGACGGACCAGTCAAAAACATTATACCCTTCGCAACTTCGTTGCGTGGGGTATAATTAAACTGGAAGAAGTGGTAACCATTTTATCTTCTATTGTGTTATTTCAGTGGACTTTAAAGATTGTGGAAAAACTGTTTATAACATTTACGATACTGGTGGCTACCGATTGGAATGGTCCGCTGATTCATCTACAAAGTATACGACGTATACCTGTCGTTTCCATGGTTACGATGATGATTACCAGGTTTGCATCAAGGCCGTATTATGGGACATAGAATATGAAAATACACTTTACCCTGATTATGGGGACCATGCTCCACCAGATATTACAATGGAGTACTATACTTACAGCCCGTTTGAAAACTCAAAAGATGATTGGTTCAGGTCACAAACGGTAAAGGTATGTAATTCAGAGATAAAGCCTAGTAGGTGGCCCTAAAATTGTCCTATTAAATATACTAAATATTTCTTATAGGATGGTCCTGAAGCAAAATTGTCCACATTTGCTGGACATGTCTGGCAGGTCCAATAATTAAAAAAAAGTATGTGTATTTCTTGTTTCATTCCCACCAAAATACGGTCGGTAGAAAGGCATTATTATATCTTATTTTATTTTACCTTGAGTAAATGGGGAGTAAATTTCAAGTTTAACGGTGCTTTAGCAAAAATGGCAATAAAAAGTATAGGATTGGCATGAAAAACAAGGGTAGGTAGGGAAGCCAGAAACACACATGTTTTTTTTTATATTTGGCCTAACAAACGTGAGCAACACGAAGAAACAAACAACATAAAAGCACACGAAATCAACAACACGAACTCATTACTAGAGTAAACATGGATGTTCTTGAAGCGCAATAAGTTGCTTAAATATAAAAGTGGGGTCAGACTTCAGATTTTGTCATGATATAAATCAAAGTATGGAAGAGAAGGCAAACATTTCATCTTCAGCACATAACTAGTACTCGACCGGCTTTATTTAGTCGAAGTTGTTTCAAAGGGGTTGTGATTCTTAAAAGGCTATACATATTAAGCATACTTTCATGTTCTGAACTATATAAATAAATATATCGCATAAAGAGAAAAGCTGTAGAATGCTTGCTAAAACTTTTAGTTCATTTAGCTTTACAAAAGTTCCCATTGGATCGAAGCTGTCAGAAGACCCCTTATATATGCGTGGATTAAGAACCTTTAAAGGTGAAAATGGCTTGTTTATCATCTTTTTAGACAAAAACATGAAAACTATTGTAGATAGATACAGGTTTTGTTCAGTAAAATCTTACGCTTATGAAGCTCTAGAAAAGTCTTGATTTAATCGAAGTCATCTGATGCCAGAAGTATTTGTTTTTAATTGGAGCCAAAACTTTTTATACTTCGCAGTGATCATGACTAAAGTTTTAAGATTGTGCTTTTTCACCATTTCTTTCAAAATTCCAATGGGAAATTCTTTAGCATTCTTTGTAAATTTTACAGATTTTTATTGGACATTTCAAATTTGAATGTGTAAAATAGCCCATTGCCCCACCTTATCCCAATCACTGCTTCGTACTTGTTTGATGAAATCTGATCTTCAGGAGATTCTGTTATTACTTATTCTGATTGAAATTTTGTATAATAGACCTTTGGTACAATTTATGGATCAGACCCTACCGTGGAATGGTGCCAAGGACAACCAGACCCTTCAGACGAACATGTTGCAATCAAATTGAACATAAGGAAGGGGTCACCAAAAAGACGAATTGTACTCAGCGTCACCGGAGACAAGCTACCGTCCGACAACTGTATGTATTCTAAAAAATAAATAAATCATAATTAAAGAATTTACATTTACAAAATCAAGATTGGTGTAAATATTTAAACTATTTCTATATAGTGTATACGTATATATTAGATCCGTGTATGATACATATCTAAAGGAGTTACCTCTGATCAGTAGCATTGATTATTATTTGATTTTTTATACGACCGCAAAAAAAATGCGGACGTATTATGGTATGATGCTGTCGTCGTCGTTGTCTGTTAACTTTTTAGTGTTTCAACAATAACTTTAGTTCCAGTTATCCCATTGCTATGAAACTTGACAATGATGTTCCTTACCATAAAAGGATGAATGGGATTGATTTTGGGGGTCCCCCCTTTTTTGTTTCGAAATTAGGGGCCCAAAAGGGGCAAAAAATTTAAATATTTTATATAAGATATAGTGTACGATTGCTTTCACTATTTACAACCGAGCCGTTAATCACGTCCGCTGCTTACTAATGTTTGGACTATTTACTTTTAACTCATCTGGACCGACTGCGCACACTGGTGTCCGTCGTCGTCTGTCCTCCGTTAACAATTTTTCAAAAATCTTCTTTTCTGAAACTACTGACCAGAATTTAATGAAACTTAGTATTATTGATTCTTAAGGTGTCCTGCACAAAAGCTGTGCGTCGATTTTTGATCCGTAAAAAAAATGACCACCGTTGCTAAAAATAGACCAGGGGGTCAGACTACTGTTTTTGGCTTGTAAATCTAATCAAAGCGTTAAAGCGTTTTTATTTAAAAGGCAAGCGAAATATATAATTACTATAATAGATTTATTCTTTGGTAAAGTATATTGTTCAAAATGTTTGCGAAATAATAATTTTGGTCAGCAAAAAGGTTGTCATGCAGATGCTCTCAAAGTTAATGAACACAATTGCACACACAAGACAGTTAACGGTATCGATCGAAACACCCCTTCGATTAAAATGCACCCGTCCCATTGACGTGCATTGTAAGAAGCAGAGGTATATAGTGTACTGAATTTATGAATGGAGAAACAGAATCATTGCATACTGATGAGAGGTTACTCCTTGAAATATCGATATATAGCATATCCAAATTAACCGTTTATAACCGCAATTTGGTATTTGTAATTTTATTGACCAATCAAATAAGAGAAATATTTATACGAACCAATCAAGAAATAGATGAAAACATAATGTATATTCAATCGCCTTTAACCAAATAGTCCGTCAAGTAAAATGCAAAGGAACACCCCTAGTAAGGTGGATTCACGACGACCAGGAAAGTCCAGTGAAGGATTCACGTAAAGTTGTATTTGGTAAGACGATTCAGTTTTGTCGGGTTAAATAAAAAAGTAAACAACTTTGTTTTGTTGCAAAATTAATGTCTTTCGAAAGGTAAATGATCAATTTAATCCCTTCTCTTTATTTGTACCACCAAAAACTAAAAAGTCGTAAAAGCATATACAAATCTGTTTTGAAATAAAGTTACAGTTCACGAAAAACGTCAAGGTTGAATTATGTTCATGACGAAAACTATAACATCAGATAGTTGTGTTTTTGTTTGCACAAAGTGTCTATATTTTTCATCAAAGCAAGACTATTATACGGTACTAGAGACAAGTTGAAAGTTTGTATTTAAAAAAATAGTATACCTGAAAAAAAATAGATGTAAAAACTGGCGGATAATGTTCTGGTAATAAGAGGATTCTGATTTGGTAATGCACGGAGTTCGGTTCAGTATCGGTTTTAAAAAACATTGAAATTTATATGTATTAATATCTGTGGGCAAATGCTGCATAACTAAAGACAATCATAGTAATACTTAAAATGTTAAGTTAAATATCCACATTAAGAAACTAAAATATTGTTAAAAGACCTACGGAAGCGTATTAGGGCCATGTTTTATTTTTTTATTTTTTTATTTGTCACCTTTAATCTTGGAAATTCCAACTTTAATCTTGGAATTATCAACTTAAATCTTGGAAATTCCAACTTTAATCTTGGAATTATCAACTTTAATCTTGGAAATTCCAACTTCAATCTTGGAATTATCAACTTTAATCTTGAAATTATCAACTTTAAACTTGGAAATTCCAACTTCAATCTTGGTAATTCCAACTTTTGTGTTGGAAATACCAACTTTAAACTTGGAAATACAAACATTCATTTTAGAATTAAAATCTCAATTATAACCGCAAACTCCAATATACTAGACTTATTTATGTACATGTTATCATCTAAATTCCAGTTACACGAGTTCCTTACTTGAACACACTCGTTGTACTTATTAATACTGACCATTTTGAATCGATGTTAAGACAGTTTGTCTTAAGACATACTAGGCGTGTTCGAAGTCTGAGGTTAGGGACATCTAGGTGAAAAACACTCGCCTCATACGCAAAAGTGCGTATACACTCTCAAACTCTTTACAACTTTTCTGAGTCGCACTGATCTCCATCTTCGCTAGCCAAGGGTAACGATCCGTTATCTCCCATTTTCATGTAAAAATAAGTGCTTTCGGTTCGTAACCCTTGGCCTTTGAAGATAACATACATGTATCTCATTTTGATCAAATTTTCTTAAATGACGACAAACGATGGAGTAGTGGTAAACTTGTTTTACGCGTAACACCGAGGCCCGTGTTCGATCGTCAAGTGTGAAAGTTCCACAAAATAGCCTTTCTTTTAAAATCCCATTTGGTACTTTGTATTTTGAAACTACTGGGTCGACAACCGCCGCTGATGGACCAGAGGTCCCTAAGTGTAATCACAAACCTGGTTGTTACAATTGTCCTCAGCGAAATTGACTTACTTGACCTAATCCACTTCGTCCCATGGGGACATAAGGCGACCACTGCTGCTTTCCATTTCTTCCTGTTTTTGACTGTTGTTTTTGCCTCTCCCCATGTTTGCCAATCTTCTGGAGGTCGGATGTAAGGTCCCTGCGCCAGGTGTTCTTTGGTCTGCCTCTCTTGCGATAACCCTGTGGATTCCAGTATAAAGCTTGCCTGATCACATTGTTGCTGTTGTTCTTTCTCAATGTGTGGCCTATTCATCTCCGACGTCTTTCCGTGATTGTTCTTTTAATAGGCTCGTGCTTCGTTCTTTTCCACAAATCTTCATTTTTGATCTTGTTTGGCCACTTGATTCCGAAGATGTTTCGTGACACCTATTTAGAAAAAAACCTGCAAGGTTTTCTTAGTGGCTGCATTTAATTTCCAAGTTTGAAGATTCTCAGCTTGGTGCGTGTTCTCAGAGCTTTACTTTCCATACAGGTTTCAAGATAGCAAAAGCCTGTTGTGTTTTCTTTAATTTTTCTTGCTGTTATATCTGCATCAGTGCCACCTGTTGTACTGTTGACACTTCCAAGGTAGGTGAACTCCTGTATATCTTCAATTTCCGCACCTCTAACTTTTGTTTTGTTTTCTTGGTTGGCATTAACTCGCATGGATTTGGCTTTAGCTGGATTGATGTAGAGCCCTCCTTTTTTGCGGCTGTCGCAAGGTTGGAAACTTGGTTTTGAGAGTCTTGGTGACAATTAGAAAGTTATAAATATCATCGACAAACTTTTTATTTAAGTCTAAATCTTTGAGAAATGATTGTAGTGTCCACTTTATTCCCATTGGATTATCATATGCTTTTCGGCTCAACCAGTCAATGACAACAAGAAAGAGAAGAAGAGAGAGTACGCATCCTTGTCTAACACCCGTTGACACTGGAAAGGGATCTGTCAGGTTTCCTGCATGGATGACTTGGCAGGTAAATAGAGTTGTTGAATAATTGATATTATCTTTTCAGGTATTCCATAATTTCGGAGAATATTCAACAGTACTTGATGGTTGATACTGTCAAACGCCTTCTCAAAATCTATAAAGGTCAGATTAAGAGAAGTCTACCATTCAATACTCTGTTCTATGATGATTCTTAGGGTGGCAATTTGGTCTACCCGGGATCTTTCTTGTCGAAAACCAACACTTGTTCTTGAAACGAAATTACAAATACAATATTTGTTTTTGAAATTTTTAGATGGTTTATACTCAAAGTCGCAAAAACACCAGGTTTATTTCCTTGTACTACACATGGTCGATATTCTCGGTACTAGATTTTGCTTCCTTTTTCGAACTTTTTGGATACGAGTATATTATTCTTTTGGGTTTTAGCCTTTCAATGTTTTCGTTCCAAATGAGAGGTTAAATTAGTCCTAGAAAGATGCAAATGCAACATAACCAAATTAACCGTTCGTTTGAAACACGGTTTTGATTCGTATTCTGGACCACGATTGGCAAGCAAGGTTTTACTCCAAAACATCATTACCACTATTTCCGTTTCATGTTCTTAAATATTGAATTTGAAATTCTATGTTTTTTGGTGCGTGTGATTTTCATATTCGGACATTTTTTTGACATTTTCTGATACTTTAACAAACGAAAATTGCATCAAATTAGATTATTTGTGTGATTCTATGTCATATTCGATAGTTTGGAATATAAAGCACCTTGTCAAAAATAAAATAAAAATGGAATGTGCCAAAACAGGAAGTAGAAGTCCAACAGGTCTGAAAATTACTTAGGACGTACAGTTTGTCATTTTAAACCATCCTTATAAGTTTCAAATCAATCTCTTGTACGATTTTTGAGTAAACCTTGACGGAAATTTTCATGTAAATTTTCATAACGGCATATTCCAAAACAGGAAGTAGATGTCTGAAAGGTTTGAAAGTTGCTGAAGACATAGTGTTTATCGTACTATCCTACAAAGTTTCAAATCATTATCATGTACTATATCTGAGAAAAGGCTTGACCCAAATTTGTAGGAATTTTCATGTAAATTTTCATATCGGCCCAGTCTAAAACAGAAAGTAGTAGACACATCTGAAAGTCGCTTAGAGGTAGAGTTTGTCATACTGAACTATCCTACCAAGTTTCAAATCATAATCATGTATGGTGTCTGAGAAAAGTTTGACGGAAATTTTCATATCGGCCATGTCCCACATAGGAAGAAGAAGTCTGACAGGTCTGAAAGTCGCTCAGGACCTAGAGTTTGTCATACTGAACCATCCTACCAAGTTTCAAAGTATTATCATGTACGGTTTCTGAGAAAAACTTACCGGAAATTCGCAAGACGTACGGACGGACAGACAGATGTACATGAGTATACAGTTATTTAATGTGTAGCCAGACAATGGATCAGAATATTTTCCCGAGGTATCCATATGATCTCAATAGCCGCAGGCTGAGAAGCAATAGAAGATTGGGCATATTTGGAGACCAAGGGGAAAATAGTTCTGATCTATTGCCTGGCGATACATTCAATAACTGTTTTATTTACAGCTACAATGCATACTAAAGAAATCCTGAGGAGTCAAAATACAAGATAAAAATGAGATGGGCCGCCAGTCAAAACATTTTGTATACGTCCATCGACTTAATTGCAAACTGTCAATGCAAAATACATGGGAGGATCCAGAAATCTTTAAAAAAAGGGGTTCTACTTACAGTGTACTATGGGCAAAAAAGGAGGGGGCCGAAAATCTACACGAAAATAACAAAATAATCTGATATAGAGGAATAAATTATGCATATGCTTGTTTATGAATCGTCCAACCAAAGGTGAAGTCAAAAAGTCACCAGGCAATAGAACGTCGCCGGGCAATAGAACATTTTTCATTCAGGCGGCCCGGTAGAATGTGACAATGGTCACAAAAATAGTTAATAGAAAGGGAAATTTTATTTTATTAGGTAATAATAAAACTTAATGGGGGGCTTACAAAAGCAAAATTTGATATTCATGTGAGAAATTCCAATTATCAAAATACAAAAAAAACAAAAAAAACCTTGGATTTGCTGGTGCTGTTAAAGTGTCAGATGTTAACTTACTAGGAACAAAACTGTCGTTGCTATCGTAACTCTCCGTCTGACTAACCTATTTTTATATCCCCTCTTATTTATTGGCATTCTGGTCGTTCGTGTGACATCTCTGGGAAGAATCATCTCTTATCCGCTTCATCGCAAGTTGTAGATGTTCACCTCATATATATATATTTTAACATACATGCATACTCAAATAAATTTTTGGGGTTTGCTATTGCAAAACATGGATGAGGCAAAGAGGTACTAATGGAGGATTCGAATGTCAAGAGTCCGAAAGGGCAAAGACAAAAACAGTTAACACGAATGAGAACAGCATGAAGAAACATGCAACATAAAAACACAGTTAATTAAGACAACAAAGAGAAGAAACATAACTTTATGTTAGCCTTTTTTTTGTGCGAGACCTGTCGCGCTAGATGATAAGGGGTGTATGTCTCTTTTCCTAAACTTCTCTTCAATCCCTTAATGGATTTTTATGAAACTTCAACACAATCTTTTAGACTTTGGACAAATCGTAGATTTGCACTTTCTATTTTATAATTTGATTGAAATGATTTTTGGGGTTTCCCAAACAAGCTAGGACTTTTCAATAAAATGACAAGGGTGTAAATACTAAGGCTTCAACCCCCCATGATGGTTTTTCATGAAACCTTAACACAATCTTTGTGGTTTAATGTAGATCTGTACCTGGTATTTATTACTTTCATCTAATGGATTTTAAGTGGTAGGGTATTTATTTATGGGTTGTGGCTTATTGTTCAACTAAGTTGTTCCAGCCTTTTTTTATCAAGTTAAACAAAGCAAGAAGGAACACATTTGTTGTGGGTAATAAATCAGACATGAATAGGGTGCCACAAAAGATAAAAAAAACAAAATAGTTAAACAGGAAAACGTTCAGTAAAATGGAAAACAATATGTAAGAAGATGAATAATAGCAACGATCCCTCTTACAGAATATAACGCTAGTGAGAAATGGGACGTTATAAACCAAAGACGTTAAATAAAAAAAGTTTGTATAACTAAAAAAAGCTGACAATTCCAGGATTGAAGTTGGAATTTCCAAGAATAAAGTTGATAATTCCAAGATTGAAGTTGGAATTTCCAAGTTTAAAGTTGGAATTTCCAAGTTTAAAGTTGGAGTTTCCAAGTTTAAAGTTGATAATTCCAAGATTAAAGTTGGAATTTCCAAGATTAAAGTTGATAATTCCAAGATTAAAGTTGATAATTCCAAGATTAAAGTTGGAATTTCCGAGATTAAAGTTGACAAATAAAAAAATAAAAAGATAAAACATGGCCCTAATACGCTTCCGTAAAAGACTCATTATTGACAAAATATATTATAGTATGACAAAATTGAAAAACAAGACCAATCAAAATGCTTATTATTAGCGAAAATAATACAATCAATATGTACATCTTCTAGACATGCTCGAAAGCGAAAAAGATCATTAAGAGTTTATAATCCCTATACCAACGGTTATAGAATTTTTTTTAAAATTCTACCATTTCATCTTAAAATTCATTGTCTTACAAGCGAATGCAAAATGATTTTTGATACATTTATCATCTCTTGGGTAAATTTTCTCTTACTCATATCCATCTGAAATAGAAATTACAGCAAAGTTCCAGAAAATAAATTTTGCTACTTCTGACGAGAAATGAGATACAAATTTCTGGAAACCTTAAGGTTTTGTAAGTTTAAAAAAAAATTATAGGCGCTTTTGTAGTTTATGGACGGTCCTAAAGGTCCCGGTCAACTAGTCGAACGGACAGAAAGAATCTTTCTTTGTTTTGAGGATAAATATGTCTCAAGTAAACCCGATCTTGTGCAAGAACTTTTATTAAATTTTAAAACAAAACCAAAGCTACTTTACTGGGGCATATGCATACCAAGTTTCGTCAACATAAGGTGCTCATATAACTCAAACACTGAAAAATTGATAGCATTGAACACCGACGCCGTCGTCGCCACCGCTTTCAAAGTAACACTTATTGCCCACCCTGCCACGCAGGCCAAACCCCACCCCCCTAAAAAGTGCACCTCAGATATCAAGCATGGGTCTCAAATTACGTAAGCACCAACTCATTTATCTATAAATAAATCCCCCATCCCGTTTTTTTAATTCGTTAGTTGGCAAGTTTTGTCTTTACTCCGAACTCTCGGGAGATGTACATAAAAATGGTGATACAATGAACATGAAATGATGATGAAGTAGACAATGGGGACATCAGGCCAATCAGTGAGGATAGTTTTTGACTGCTATTGGAAAAGGATTTATGGGTAGCTTGGACGGACAATTAAGCCTTCTACGTGGGGATCCTTCTGCAGCTGGGTTATTTTTTTCCAACACGGTGCACCACTATGGTTTGCGGTCAGGTTATCCGCATTTTAGCCTGACGACCCCGGCATTCATTATGAATGGCGCACCATTCAACCACTTGCGGCACACATCCCAGTCGCTATTTGGGCAAAGCGGCCTGACGCGACGAAGGGTTTTTGAGCGATTTTAAGTGGACGTTTACCGATAAGCTGATACGGGCCTATTTGCCACCCGGGACCCGCACGGAGGTTTTGCAATTCAAAAATAGTAAATACTGTAACGAAATGAAATGTGTCTGTTTGCAGGAATATAAGGGCAACCAATTCACAGTCATTGCTAATGCAGGTTCGTTTCAAAAATGAGACTGCATGTAGATGCACCCCCTTCCAGATCTAGAAAAATCCGAGATGAGGCATTTAATTCCAATTGATTCAAACATTTTAAGATGCGTTTTAGGAGCATTTTAAGATATTTTAGGGTCATATTGATTTAATTCTTTCTTATAAGTATTTGCAAAAACTCCAAGTATTTTGACAAAAATCAAGTGGACAGCACGAAGAAACACAAAACATAAAACAAACACTAAATCAACAAAACAGTTATCAACGACGCAAACTCAAGACGAACGAAAACGAACTCGTGTGCTCCGGAAAAGTAAGCAGTTCCTGTATGCATGCTATTTAACACCCATCGCACTGCCAATTTCAAATTCAGCGTGTCAATTCCGGTAAAGGAAGATTAAACAAAACCCTTTGACTAACCAACATCTGTACTCATCTGAAAGAGAGAAATCCCATATTTGTTTTTGAGCTCATGATGTCTTCCGTAAATTTCTTAAGTCAAGACAGCAATCAAGGAGCAACATAACCCTGTGTAAGCACTTTTTGTGTCACATGTGTGACGCTCTGCCAAGGAAATCGATGTAATACTACCGCAAGCTCTCGAGTAATGAATCAATTGTGGAACTTAAACTCCATTTGCTGGAGTAAATGGAATTTTGCTACACAAGGAGTATAAAAGTTGACGATTTGAATATTTATTGAGTCATCATGTTTTTTAAAGAGTTTTGTTAAAAGTTTTCCATTGACGTTTATTTCGACATTTAGATCTTAATATGAAGCAGACTTTTTTAAATCCGTTGTGTCCTTTATCTCAAGTTTCTGACGATAAATGAGTACTGAGAATCGTTCAGTGAAAGGACATCATCAATGTAACGGAAAGTGAAGTTAAAAGAGAGAGCTAGTCTACGATCCTTTTTTGTCTAGAAGTGATTGTAAGAAGTATGCTCCATATGAATGAAGAAATGAATCTATTATAGCTTTATTCATGCAGATTTTACCCAAAAGGTTGTAAGCATATAACAAGTACAAAATTTGAAATGTAAGCATGCATGATATCCGAATTAACGAATCCTGTTAGTTCCTGGATAACACGAAAAGAGTAACAGTAAAATTGGTCAATTATGCTACTTATAATTACGCAATCTTATGTAAATAACCATAAAAATGTATGATATAACCCGACAAAACAGTATTGCATGTTTTAATTTAAAACGATTCAAAAAGAACGTGGGTACACATTGCATGCTTTATCATAAGTTTGAAATGTGTTGTTTACTTTTAATTTAGAGTTATAAAATGTATAACCTTTTTAGTCATAACTTTTAAACCATTAATCATAGATTAACCAAACTTTCACATTTTATTGAAATCAATACAAAAATGTAAATTATAAAGAAATATAAATAATACATAGGTTTATGTTTATTAACAATGCTCAGGTGTGCATTGTATGTGTGTTTTGTAAACAATATTGATCGAGAGTGGGACGAATTTAACCCACCAAATACAACATTACGTGAATCCTTCACTGGACTTTCCTGATCGTCGTGAATCCACCTTACTAGGGGTGAGGAATAAATAAAACTTGTGCCGGTCATATAAAATGCCAATTAAAATGGAAATTTATAAAAGTGTGTATCATGTTAAAAATATTGAAAAGTAATATAAAAAATAGGGCATTTTTTTCCATACTGGATGCGGGCAGACTGAAAAAAAACCGCGAAAATCATCACTACTCTATAGATTCCATAAGGCTTCGCTGCGCTTGCCTTAAATATAAGAGACAGAAAAAAAATGATGCAAAGTTCGTTCTTCATCATCACAAGCTCTACAAAAGTCTCCATTGGGTTTAAGATGTCAGATGACCCTCTTTATAATAGGGGTTATTGCCCTTTAAAGATCAAACATAGCGGTTTTTTTCATGTTTTTGTACTATAGAATGAAAACTGTTGCAGATAAAAAAAAAGCTGTTGCTTGATTAAACCTTCAGCTCATTGTGCTCTACAAAAGTCTCCAATGGGACGAAGATGTCAGATGAGGGGCTACCGCCCTGTAAAGGTAAAAAAATAGCGTTTTTTTCATGTTTTTGCCCTCAAGAATGAAAACTATATATATTGCAGATAGAGAAAAGCCGTTGCTTGCCTCATCCTTTAGCTCATTAAGCTTAACAAAAGTGTCATTGGGTTAAAGATGTCAGATGACCCTTTATAGGGGTTATGGTCCTTAAGAGATAAAATATAGAAAGAGATAAAATATAGAATTTTTTCATGTTTTGCCCTATAGAATAATAAAAAAACTATTGCAGTTAGAGTTGTTGCTTGCTTAAACCTTCAGTTCATTAAGCTATACAAAGTGTCGTTTGGTCAATGTTGTCAGATGACCATTTATAAGGGTAAAAGTTCATAAAGAGACAATTATAGCTTAAGGACCAGATGGGCGATTCGGGCTCCTGGAAGCCTCTTGTAATATATATAATTAATATGTCTTTTTTTATACCAATTCCAGTTATGTTATACCTCGGTCTAGGAATAGGATCCGCAATGTTAATTACTGCTATCATCTGCACATGCGTTATTGTCACAGTATACAGAAACCACAAAAGATCTATGGAACGCTACAGCTGTCCACCTGACAACTTACGGGAAGAAGCAACAATTGGTATACTTTTAAGCTTTCAAAACTCACCAATCATTTAATTTCCAGGGAGAGCTGAGATTAAGTTTTATTCAGATTAACACATTTTTTTGGGGTCAATATAACCTGAAAAATGCATGTCAGGGCAATGTAAATTGAAATTTTTACTATAAGTGCTAAATTTTATTATAAAAAATCTGTCTAAGTAAAAAATGGCCGGATTTGTTAAACAGGAAAAGGTGAGTGACAGACCTGAAATCAAATCTCATGTTATGGGACCCCACCCTGATGCTGTTTACCAAATATCAAGTGGTTGTAATAAGTAGTTGCTGAATAACTGTTACGAAAATTTCTTCCCCGCCCGTCAAATCGCCCACCTGCCGCCCGACATTCGCCATTTTATAACCCGGTTTTTCATTCCGTGAATCCCGGCAAAAGAAAATGAAATTTATTTTTTTCGAAAAAAAACCCACCTTTTTGAATGAAAGATTAGGACGACGACTACCACTTTGTGTGTTAAAATCCCATCTCTTCGTTTCGTTTACAACAATGTTATCAAACGGACAACTATATGTTTGAGACATAGATATGTTTGTATGGGGTTATTTAAGGTCGCCAATACATGACATTTAAAAAGAGATAGTTTAGTAAAGGGATAGCATTTTTGGTTGGGGGTTTAATTGTTTTACCAATCAAAAAATAAATGCTCCTGGGTTACATTTTTTATTTCATTCATGAAAAGATAATAGTAAATGCAATTGTCCCAGAAAATCTCATTTATTTGGTCTTTTGTGAAATTAATTCAAATATATTTGGCCTTACCATATTTGGCGCTAGTGTCTCTGATGAGCCTATAAATAAAAGATGAAACGCACATCAGGGACAGTTTTAGCTAACAGCCATGTACTGGTGCCGTAAAAGAGCCCAACTTTTTAATTTTCGTAATATTTTTCTCAAGAGGGTGTTTTAAAGCTTAATATGTTTGATTTCCATATATGGCGGCCATTTAGAAAGTTGGCTTATTTGTGGTATCAGGCTGTAGAACCATAGAACTTTATTCATTTGGATTTAAACTGTGTTCTATTCATATTTTAGTATATTTGTCCACAGTCAATAGTCAAAGAAATTTAACAAACAAAAACTAATAGCAAGGAGCTAGTCCATGTGATTTGGTCGTAGAACTTTTTGCCTGACTCGCGTATCTGACTAGCCTTTAGTCATGTTAGTATAGACTAATATAGACTGAAAATACTGTTGATGCGGATTAAATTAATAACCTCAAACTGTGTTGTATTTTTTTTTTTTAGATAATTCAAATAACAGAAGGACTAGTACTAATAGTCGACACACTCCTCCCGCACCAAACGAAAGTGGCGCCAATAGAACTCATTCTTTTTCATTAGAAAATCTTTACAATTTTAATGAATCAAATAGACGGACACCAACTGCTCCGAATGTAAGTGATATGGACGAAGATGAAGATCCATCCGCGCCTCCACCGTTATATGATGAGGTTGTATCGCCAGGAGGTAATGACCAGCAACATGCTCCAGGGGATATGGAGAACCCAGATCTCCCTACCTGTCCACCGCCAACCTATGACGCGGTTGTTCAATCAAGAATGAAACAAACGACGTTTGTCTAATGCATTTACAAATGTACCTAGTAAAATTGAAAATTTAACATAATTATATATGTCGTATCAATGATATTTTGTACATGTTGTTCATATCAGAAAAACACACATGTCAAGTCAAATCTTTGTTATCCATGTTAAAGTTCTTTTTTTTTCTTGACCGTCGGGGTATACACGAATTTATGCATGTCTTTTTTATTTGACGGATATAAGATTTGTATATTATAACATAACACTAACTTTATTCCTCTTTTGAGACGGAAGAAGAATCTCATTTTAACATTATTGTTAAAACATATTCACTTTAATGCATTTTCGCGCAAAGTGGCTATTCCTACATTTTTATATTAAAATAAATTTTAAAACAAAAGACTATTCTCATTTTCTCCCAATAAGTTTTAAATGTTTGCATCCTTGATTTTTCTACTCAGAGGGGTAGAGGAGGGATCCAAGGGTTGGACCCCCTCCCCATTTTCACGTGGAAAATCCCCTCTTTCGACACTTTATGGAACCCGTCCTTCGACAGTTTCTGGATTCGCAATGCTCCTTAGAACAGGCTGAAATATGATATATATGCTTTTATAATTTATCGCTTATATTATTATTACAATGTAGATGATAATGACATTTGGAATAAGTGTACGCGACACAACCTACATAAACAAAGGGCAATTTAAGATATCACAATGGAAAATAACCAGCAGTCTTTACAGCAGAAATAACCCAAGTGTGAATATTTTTTGTTCCTTCAACATGTTCAAATGTTGAGGAATTTCATTGATAAGTTCCTGAAAAAGTTCCATTTTTTAGTAGACAATGTTCATAGTACATATTTGTATTCATGCCCAAAACAACTTTTATTTACCAGGAGTCTTTACAGCAGAAATAACCCAAGTGTGAATATTTTTTGTTCCTTCAACATGTTCAAATGTTGAGGAATTTCATTGATAAGTTCCTGAAAAAGTTCCATTTTTTTTAGTAGACAGTGTTCATAGTACATATTTGTATTCATGCTCAAAACAACTTTTATTTACCAGGAGACAATACAACAAAAGTTGACAGCATACATATATAACTTTTTAGGAACTTCTAAAAAGAACCACTTCAAAACATGAAGGAACTTCCCAAAATAAATCGTTCACACTTGGGTTATTTCTGCAGTAACATGATCAGAGGTCGCTGTTCGTTCTCTTGCATTGGCCAAAGACTAAAATTTCAAACATCAAAATTCAATACCATTCCAAGAAGTATCAACGAAAGACTCTTTTCTGACAAAGAACAATAAACACAAAGATAACAGGGACAAATATATTTTTTTTATAAATGTGACGGGGTTCAACTAGTTTTTTGGACCCAACCTTCCCTCTATCTTACACAAAGCACAAAAATAACATACTCTAAAAATCAAATCGAGTGAAGTTTGATAGTAGTTTGATAGTAGTTTATACAAGGATTCTGGGTCTGTTAGATGCCTTGATCATCTGTAATTCTGTCACTGTCACAAAAAGATTATTCCATATTTCAGTGGTCTGTCAGCCAGATATCATTAGTTGAAATTCATAAAATGCCGGTATGCTGGTTTTTTTTTGGGGTTTAACGCATCTTTTCGACGCAACTGGACCATACACGGTGTGGTGGAAATCGGAGTGCCAGACCTCCGACCATGGGCAGGTAGCTACAAAACTTACACAGATGAGGAAAGTCCCGTTATAAGCCACGACTCAATCCTCTACCTGCAGAGGTAATTTACTACTTAATCAATAGTAAGGTATTTTCACGCCTTAGACCACTCTCGCCTTCTTGTGCATAATACAACATCTAGGTACAGTCTTACCAACTGCATGTGCATAGAAGCCGAAACAACCCCAACATCATTTTTAGCATTCCTATGCGAACCTATGGTATCAATATGGTTAATGTGGCATTACAATAAAATGAAAAGCTAAATTAGACGAAAATCATGCATTCTACAGAGGTTTTGTCATTACACCAGTTTTAGCCCCTTTTCACTTAAACGACAGGGGCAACAAACCCTAGTTGCAATACCAACCTTCCTTAAGTGTTTATATATGTTACAGTCATTTTCTTAAATCAGCCTGATATTTTAGGCATTTTATAAAATGACTAAGTCCTATCGGCATTATATAAAATGCCTGAAAATATTAAGGCATTTTACAAAATGCCTGAAATTTTTTAACAAAATTAAAGAAAATGCCTAAATTGTATAAAATAAGAAATTGTCGTATGAGTATTTGCAATCATATACACATAACTTACAAGAGCATTTGAAACTTGTTTTATTCATTGAGAACATGTTCATATAAACTGGAGTTAAGATTTATTTCATTTGTAAAATCATTGACCATGGCAAATGCAGAATTTTCTTTAAACTCAGAACAAAAATCTACAAACAAACTTATAGAGAACAAAAATCTACAAACACACTTATAGAGGTTTTAGATACTAGCAATAATAACAACAAAAATATTTAAAAGGGATATGATATCAATCAATCAATCAACTTTTATTGTCATAAAAATCTTAACAATGGGATCTGTGACCAAAAAAACACAAAATTTTAACGACATTAACATATATGAATATAAGCACCTCACAGAATTATACCCCTAGCTACAATATGTATAGCTCCTTTGACATCTTTGATTTGGCGGATTCAAAGATGTCACAGGAGCTACATTATTGTAGCTAATATACCCCACGCGTTCTGCTATTGGACTATAAAAATTAACCGTGAGCTCGTCAATTTCAGAGAATTAAAAATTTCTGATACCATACACCGCTACATATGTTATACTTCTTGCATACCAAGTTCCTTTACATTTTGTAAGATCATTCAAAAAGTTGTAACGGGGTTGCTCCCCTTCCTTAGTAGAAAGGGTCAGTTGATCACTTATAGGTGTAATATCTCATATGCAAGACCCTTATAGCATAAGGACCAGATGAAGGATTCAGGGAAATTGGGGTTTCTAGGCTATTTTTTTTAAACCTTATATTAGCAATACATTTTATAACCAGAATTTTTATTTTATGGACAAGGTCTTTTTATTAAACATTCCACCTTTATTCATATTTAAAATGTCTTTCTTGGTATTAAGAAGTTGTTTGCTTATTTCAGGCATTTTATTAAAAAATTCAATACTTTTCCAGGCATTGTTAAATGACTGAAGCTTTTAGTCATTTTATAGAATGCCTAAAATCGGTCGGCATTCTATAAAATGCCTAAAATTTTCAGTCATTTATCAAAATGCCTAAATTAAGAAAATGACTGTAACATATATACATTATATCAAAGTTTAATAACAATTGGCCAACCACAACTCAAATTATCGTTCGGAAACCAAGTGACATCGCAATAACATACTAGATCATACTACGATCGCAAAATAATTGCGTTTGTATAAAAACTTATTTAGGAACAGTAACTCTTATCACTGGTATTAAACTGATGATAGTACGTTACTATCATCCCAAGATGGCGACGGAGAAAACAGGTAAGATCTTTTTTTGTTATTATTCGCGTTTCTGTCGTGTTTTAATCATTATTATATCGGTAAGATTGTACCTATACATGTACTTCTAAGGAATGTTAACATGTAGTATTTTTAGTTGTACAATACCCGTACAGTCATATTATGCTTATAAGGGGTCATTTAACAGCCATGACATAATGGATAATTTGTAGAGCTTACTGAACTGAAGGTTTAAGCAAGCAAAATGTTTACTATATATGCAATAGTTTATAGGTCTTTTTTCACTTTGAAAGGATCATAAGGGATATCTGACAACTTCCGACTTTTGTAGAGCTAAATGAGCTGCCGGAATGTATAAAGAAGCAACAGCTTGTCTCTATCTGCACCAGTTTTCATTCTGTAGACCAAAAACATTAAAAAACAAGAAAATGTGTCAAACAGACACAGCGCCCCGCCTTTATATTTATCAAACAGCTAGGTTATCAATCAATTACGAAGCTCACCTTGTTACCCATTTTTGTCACTAAGTGGGAATTGATATGAACTTTTCAAAATTTTAAGTGATTATTTATGCAGAACATCTGAACCATATGTCTTGCTAATCATCCCTAGATGCACCTACATGTACCATATCATTTTGGTTGAAGTGGTACTTGCCTGTTTGCATGAATGAACCTTAATCATTCTTCTGTAAGTGGTCATCCATGTGGAAAAAATAGGTCACAACCAGCATCTGAAGCATGCATTGTGCTAAGCACCACTATTCACTAGGTGCACCTACCATATCACTTTGGTTCATGTGGTACTTGCCTGTTAGCAGGAATGAGCCTTAATCATTCTTCTGTAAGTGGTCATCCATGTGGTAATTATAGGTCACAACCAGCATCTGAAGCATGCATTGTGCTGAGCATCACTAGGTGCACCTAACATACCAATATGTTTTATGTGGCACTTGTCATTTAGTAGGAATGCACTTTTAACCATTCTTCTGTAAAAAGTCATTCATGCGGAAAATATAGGTTACAGCCAGCATCCGAAGCATGCATTGTGCTTAGCATCACTAGGTGCACTTACCTTACCAATACAGTTGATGTGTGCACATGTCAGTAAGCAGGAATGGACTTTCACCATTCTTTTGTAAGAGATCATCCATGCGGAAAATATAGGTCCAATCCAGCATCTGAAGCATGCATTGCGCTTAACATAACTAGGTGCGCCTACTATTGACAAGAACAAAAGTTATTGTTGAAACAAATAAAAAAACTCGCATTTTTTACCCTTAAAGGCCCCTTATTTCTACATGAATTAAAAAGGGACACCAAAAAACCAGCTCCACCCTTCCTTTAATGGTATGTAACATTACTGTAAAGTTTCATACCATTTGATAAACCAGAACAAAAGTTATTGTGCAAACAAATAAAAAAGTCACTTTTTTGCCCCTATTGGGTCCCTAATAAAAATGACCCAATAAGGGGGTGCACATCTTCAATATATCTGTAATCACTGTGTAAAATTTCAGAAAGATCAAGTGTTTGGTTTTACCGTTATGAGATTCAGATTACACAAGACAGGCACCCCATAGCGCGACGGACGGACGAACGGAGTGACCCGACTACTAGACATGCTTTCGCCTTCGGCGACGCAGGTAAAAATATGATCCTCAAAATTTTGTAGGTGTTACAGACCTTTGAACTTAGAATTTAGGGGCAAAAGCAGGGCGGGGGAATTAAACATCGTTTTTAAAGGCAAAACTAACTTGGCCTTGAATTTGATAGAGGTTTCAAGCTATAAAATTTATTTACTAATAATTGCTGTTGTACCCTTTGCACTTAAAATTTACCCATTTCCATGTAATATCTAACAGATAATAGAATTATTCATTGTAAATGATGAACATGATGAAAGCTGCTGCACTTTCATTTTTTTACCACCTAATGTTTCAATTGCACAAATGGAAATAAAATCTATATACATGTAAGCTATGATTTATGTATATGCTAAAATTTAAGATAACAACAAAACTTGTATTTTTTAAAATTCATTCAAAGTGCCAAATCTTCCATAATACAAAGTACTTAAGTTCGTGTTAAAAGAGATGTTAAATTTTGTATGCTGTTTATATGCATATTTCAAGGCATTACACTGTCATCAGCAGCATTTACAAAAATTAAAGGTAGGAAAGTAAAGGCGTCTATCCAAAAACTTTGAACAAGGATGCCCCAAAACCAGCAGTTGCATGCAATGGCTTTAGTATACCGTTAAACATTTTTGTTTATACTGAGGGAGACTGTAACAAGTTTACAAAAAAAATCCGTGTCCAAGCCAAAAAATGGCGAGATTTCATTAAACAGGATATAGGTGAGCGACAGTCCTGAAATCGAATCCAACATTATGGGACCTCACCTTGATACTGTATACCAAATATCAAGTGGCTGTGATAAGTAATTCCTGAGAAAACTAACGAAAATTTCTTCCCCGCCCGCCCGACATTCACCATTTTATAACCCGAATGTTTCACTCTGTGAAATCGGACCAATTAATGTTTCTTTTTGCACAAAACAGTTACATTAACAACAAAGCATTTCTCCAAACAGATAACATGTATAACAATATACTCAAAAACAGTTACACGTCAGACAATTCAGTTTTTAAAATCTCATAACAGTTTACAAATATGAGAAAGCTAAAAAAGTGGCCAAACACATTAACAGAAAATATCTTACCCCTCCCCCTTCATTATACCGGATAGGGAAAGAAGCTATAAGCTTATGGGAGTCCCTTTCCAGTTTGAACAGTTTTAGAAAGGTATTGTCCACAATGATGTTTTTGGTGACTAGTCTACCTAATAGATTTGGTGTATGGTGAAAATATTATATGTACTTCAATTAAACATAGCATTCACTCTCTGTTGCTTCTGACCGTCTTTGCAGTTTCCAAGGAAAGTTCATTTCTTTCAGTTGATTATGTGATAAATCAACACTTCCAATGTTCATATTTGGTGGATTTACACTCATATCCTCTTTTGTATTTTCAACACATTCACAATTGTTGCTAAATTGATTTTCACTGTCTGACATCTCTCCTCTTTCCAATCTTTGTTCAAAATCGACAAGCTCTCCTACAACTTTTCCATTTTCATCACTCATTTCTCTAGCAATAGTTTGGTACGTATCGTATTTTTGCTTATAGAAATCTAAACTTTCATTTTCTGTGTTCTCATCCTGTAATTCTAAACATTCCAAGGCCCCATTGAATAATTGATCTGAATCGCACTGCTCATCAAAATGACCCTCTATAAAATTGTTTTGCTGATGCTCCTCCTCATTTTCGAATAATTCCTCATCTTCAGTTTCATTTTCCAAAACAGATTCCTCTCCACTTGGCAGTTTGATTTGTTCTTCAAATCTTGCAAAGAAATCATCTCTTGATTTTGTAAATTCTTTTTTCTTTTCAGGATCATCAACTTGAAATTTCAAGTTTTCCAAACGTTTTCTCTCTCTTTCAATTCTAAGTTTTTCTCTTTCTAAAAGTTCCCTTTTCTCTTGGTCACTATCATAGCATGGACTTTGAGATGTTCCAAGATTACCCTCTTCTTCTTGTTGAAAGCCATTATTTGGTTGACCACCATCATCATCATTGCCATATACAATACTTTCTTGATGGGTGTTGCTGTCTTCTTCTTTTTCTTGTTTAGAGTCTTTGATTTCAGCTACTGGAACGTAGGACTTTTCCATTGAATCAAGATTTAATGTATGAGCTAATGAAGGAGTTCCTTGATTTGTCTTAAGTACTTGATCATACTGAAGCTGGAGAGCCAATGATTCAGGAACATGAGACCCGGGAGGAAACTGTGACATCATGAAAGCCAAATGAGGACTTGTAGGATTATTGGCATATAATGGCGAAATGTTGGGAACTTCATTCTTGCAAGCAGTACTTTGCTGATATTCATTTTCAAGTATTTGCAAATTTGAGAAAACCTGTTTCATTTCCAGGCGACCCTTTTTGGTTTTACATGTACACAGAAGACCAAGTTTGAAGAGAGAGTTATATACATCTTTAGGAATGTTACAGTCTTTGGGATCACAGCTATCAAACTGATCATCTTTTTCGCCCACCATTTCCTGGACATACTCCACCAGAAATTTAGCATCTGTACCTTCTCTTCTTTCATCAAAGGCTTTCTCTCCAGTACATGTTTCAAAAATGACCACTCCAAATGAGTAGGTATCTCCTTTGACTGACATTTTAGAGCCTCTTTGTGCCTCAGGGGGCAAATAGGCTCTAGAATGGTATTGTTTGGTGTCAGTTTGGTTCTTAGTTATGTGTGTTAACATCCCAGTTTCTGATCCTGAAGTTGCATGGTGTGCCATTCCAAGATCTGAAATCTTAGCTTCCAAGTTATTGTCAAGCAGAATGTTTCCACTCTTTATGTTGCCATGTATAAGTGGCGTATCTGTCAAAGTATGTAAGAATTGTATGCCACATGATGCTCCCCGTAGAATTTCAATTCTCTGTTTCCAAGTTAATGGTATAGTATTATCCTTACAAGCCAGTCTATCTTCCAAGGATCCATTAGACATAAACTGATAGACCAGACATACATCAGCTGTACCAGCATCTGATTGGTCAATCATACAACCATACAATAGTACTATGTTGTCATGTCTATACCGGCTTAAATTTGCCACCTCTCTTTTGATCTGATTTTCGACCTGGCTTGACATAGATGTTTCTTCCATACAAAATAATTTCTTCACTGCACATTTGGTGTTCTTTAACGTAGCATGGAAAACTTTACCAAAAGCACCCTGTCCAATTAATTGTTGATCACTGAAACCATCTGTTGCCTGACTTATTTCTTTGTAAGAGAACGTATGAATACCATTTAAAGCTATCACATCATCAATACTGCAGTCCTGGGAATGTTTCGCAGATGCAGATGGTGTTTTGCTTGGTTCTGTTGTTTTACCCATTTCTGAGTTTCCTGTCATGTTATCTAAACTTTTGCCAGGCCCTTGGGTGCCTACTTCACAGAAAATTGTTTTATCATCGCTTTCCACTTCTTTACTGAATTGTTTCATTAATGGCTTTGATAATATTAAACCTTTCTCCAGATGTTTGCTTCCCATTTCCCCTTTGTCCTTGAAAGTATTACATCTGTTTAGATTGATATTTGCATCTTCCACCTTTGGCATTGCACCATTTCTCTGGTCTTTACCCGGAGGCTTTAAGCTGTGACTATCAAAGTTATCTAGAGCTGCTTGTATTTGGGACGCTGATCTGTCATCATTACAATGTCTATTGTTCCTCTTAACTGAACCATGAGATGTATAATCTTCAGATTCACTAGTAAACCAAGCTTCCAAAATCTGCATCTCACGTCTTCTGCTCATCTTGTGGAGCTTGTCGTGCAAGTCTTTTGCTGTTGAATTTTTGGCTTGCCAATCAGCTAACATGATTTGACATGGACTTTGTCCTGGAACCATTGCTGACTTTTCAAACAGTCTAACCTGCTGGTGAGTGTAACCAATTTCAGCAGCCAGTTGTTGCCATGAATTATCAATGTCTAAATTTTGTGAAATCTGTCTTGTAATGCTGAATGGAAGCTGGTGAATATATCTATTTTGTTTTTCTAGGATGAGCTCTCTTGTTTTTATAGATGCCATTTTGTCCAGGAACTTACTACAAAAAAAATTCATAATTTTACATGAGTATAATTTGTTTTTCTATAAAGTTCATTAGTAAATATCAGTTTTTGTATTCAACCTATTTTGTATTTTAAATAACTTAAAAGAGTTCTAAAGTTGAAGTAGTCTTCGGATTTTTTGTTTTTTAATTAACTTGAATGGAAAAAAAAAAGACAGAAAATATCAAATAAGCTTCAACTGCATGTAAATACTTTGTAATACTAGTTGGCACAAATATCAAAAGATTAGTCCAAGTATGTTGTGTACCTGGTACATAAATAAACAGTTTTATTTATCAGAATTAAAGCATTGTTTACATAATTTTTTCAAATAAAATACAGAAAAACCCATAATTCCAAACTCACTATTTCCTTTTCTTTCATACTATTTGAGAACGTGTTAAATGGTTCCCCTTTAAAATATTTAATAAAAGATATCATGGATATTAAGATTTCTATTTCATCATTGAAAAATATTCATGTGTGTAAAATATCAAATAATCCACAAATTAATGTTTTATTTAGACAACCAATGAATAAAAGGCTTCCTTAAAAATGTCAATAAATATCAAAATAGGGGGTTTCCCCTAACCTGCATGTCTTAAATTAATACATACATTGTACATGTCCAAACATTACAGTTCATATATTCAATAAATATTTACATACCTTTACAAAGATTATGTGGATATAGACTGGGAAACTGTATCACTACATCATGTCATTCCTATAAGAATATAACCTTAATTAATAAAAAGTACTTTTTGTTTACATTATGTACCCAAATGTTCTAAATGTTGACCTTACCAAAACATCAAAGTGTGCGAACCACAATGACAATATATACCATCATACTATCATAAGAAGATTGATACTTGAACTTTAATATGATAAAACATTTAGTATCTTTATCATGTGTTATAGTTAAGAAACTGACAATTAAGCATACACATGTAAATATTACAAAAAAATATGTCATCCATATTCAATTTATTTCCGGGATCAATGAAGTGTATATCTAATGACAGATAAAACTATATATACACAATTTCAAAGAACAATATAAATACAAGGGTCTTATCTGGTCGTACTTACACAATTTTAAACAGTTGATATAAAGTAAAAAAATATTTAAACCCAAAACTGTCACTGCTGTTTCAACTATTCGGAAATCCAGGGGAATCCCCAAGAAACGTTTCCACCGCGGTCCTGTGATTTTATGCAAATTATTTAAAAAAAAAATTAAAATTTGATAAAATTAAAAAGTGTTATTTAAAAAAAAACACAAACAATAAATCAAGTCACCTTGTTGCAAAAATTTATACAGATAACCACCACTAGTATTTTAAAAATGAAATTATCATAAATAAAAGTACTCAAAGTACTGTTCTGAACTGGTCAGACCTGATCCACGTACATGTATGACTAGTTCAAGTACTGTCACGATCTAATGAATAAAAGTTCTATTCACACTCCAACATCACAGGGCAGATACGGTTTCAGATTTTTTTGAAATGGAGGGGCACTTTTTGTCTTCTGAAGACGAAGGGGGGTTTCACTGAGGCCGTTTGTTTTGGCCTAAGATCTGCACGAAAACTGAAAATTTTCGAAGGAAATGAGGTTTGAACTCAGTTCCGGACCCCATTCTGGATCCGCCAGCTACAGGACAATCTTTTTCGGAACTTTCCTCGCCTTTTTTTCCATGCGTCGCAAAGTAGCTACAATACTGAGTGTATCCCTCTTGACCACTGGTATCCGGTCTCAACTTCAGCTGATTCGTTCCGTCATCATATTTAGGGGGAGCAGCGGACTATCCCGAGGATTGTCGATTGCCCCTTGACATCCTTGAATGAGTTGATTATGCGGAGCTAAATGTATAATGCACAATGCTTTTAAAGGATTTTCGGCAAAACATAAGAAGCTTAACGATAACGATTGCAATTTTTCATTCGTCTTGATGTCTTTTATAAACAATAAAGTTGTTAAAACTTTACATATCTTACATTGTCTTATATCTTAATCCTGGAATTTATTGTGATGTTCAAGAACATTTGGGTCTTTTTTACACAGAATGAAAGTAGCCCGATATGATTCACATTCAGCGTTGTTCCATACAAGACCCCCCATACAAATAATGAACTACAGTAGCTAGACTCTTTCATTTCCGGCCTCAACTCGCTTCTCTCCGTAGATTTAAAGGAATAATTTCAGTAATTATCTGCCCATAGACATTACTAATTGATGAATTTTAAATATTAAATTAAAAAAAAATATCATTCAAAATTTAGAAAAAAATCATGCCCTATTCATTAAATTAGAAATACAACTGTTTCCTTTCCTCTAAACAAAAAACAAAACATCATGCATGTCATGCGGCATTTTTGGCACCTTCACGTGGCCTTATTTACAAACATTAAACTTTCGCACTTATGATTCAGGATTTACCCCTCCCCGGGGGACCATTCCCTGTCGTCTTTTAAAAATTAATACACATTCAAAAATTCCTATTTAATAAATTATTCTTTTTATTACTATATCAAAGTTGCTGAAAACTTTTTTTTTCTAAAGCATTTCAAACAAATACCATGATAGCTCAATATTGTCACTTCGTACCAGATTATTCTCCCAAAAAGGGACGGGCTTATGTGACGTAAGGGTAATTACTGAAATCATACCTGAACGTGTGCGAAAAAAAAACTAGGGGAAGTATTAAAGCAAGTCGCGTATCATTGAAGTCGTTAGCAGCTGATTTTCGGAGCTTGTGCTTGTCTTTGAGAAAAGTAGGAAAATCATAGGAATGTCGCAATCAGTCATACCTGAAATTATGTGCAAAATCAGCTTCAATTTACACATGTATTCAGCTGGTTTTAATTTTTGTCCCTCTATCTTCAAGTATTTAAATTTGAAAAGGGTGATACATGGCCATGACTTGTTTTTCAAATGTTACAATTTTGATTATAAGAATCTAACACCGGTGTTAGGGCAAGATAAGGAAATCTCCGACACCCCGAGGGTAAGATTTCAAGTCTGCAACGAGGCTCTGCCGAGTTGCAGATGTAAAGAAATCTTACCCAAGGGTGTCAGAGATTTCCTTATCTTGCCCTAATCATCGGTGTTTGATTATTTTTCTCACTAAACCAGTAAATTGTACAACGTGGATTTGTCTCGTTACAAAACATAGCGTGACGTAAACAATAGAGTTACGTCCCTTGGAAACTGCACGAGGCTATCTCACATGGGGTGGTGTGAGACAGAAAAATCTCACACCGCTAACAATAGAAACTGTCCTGTCCAAAAAGTGAGAAAAGACATCCCATTTTCCTTTACTAACCAAAAACCATAGGTGACATATTGACAAAAGCATGTATTTTCATATGCTTGATTGGTTAGTGAGGACTATTGTCATATGCCAATAAACATATAAAATGAAAAAAAAAATGCAAACTACATATATACAATTCTATATCTAACTAATGATTACATAAACAAGAGGCTCCCAGGAGCTTGAATCGCTCACCTGAACTACACAGATACACAAATATTGTAGATATTATAATGCTTAACAATATGCAATTTAAATTTCTGAAATATCTTGTTTAGGTTTCAAGATATAGGGCTTAATAAGTGCAAAATTTGGCAAAAATTATGAAAAAAGGCAATAACTTCCACATCAGCAGACGGATCTTTATCAAACTTTCAGGACAGGTAGATCTAAATATGCTTATCACTTTTGATTCTTGTACAATTTTGATATCTGTAACCATTTTTTGAGTTGTTAGCAAAAACTGCAATTTACCCCCTATGTTCTATTTTTAGCCCTGGCTGCCATGTTTTTTGACGAATCAAAAATTCGAACAATAGAGTTGTAGCATATATGCTATTAGACAAGTGTGCCAAGTATAGATGCAGTTGGTCTTACGGTGTCAGACAAGTTAATCTTTGAAATTCAGGGAAAAAGTAATGAAAAATGGTAATTTTTGTCGCTTTAAGGGAAATTACTCCTAAAAGAAATGGTCCTACAGCTTTGCCCTAAATATATGAAATGTAGATCTTGACTTGCTTAATCATATTCAGTTTAGATTTTTGAAATATCTTGTATAGTTTTCAGGATATAGGGCTAAATAAGTGAAAAAAAATTGAAAAATCCCGAAAAAGGCCAATTACTCCTACATCGATTGTTGGATCTAATTGAAAATTTCAGAGCAGGTAGATCTTGAGATGCTAATCACTTGTGATTCTTGAACAATTTTGATATTTGTAACCATTTTTGAGTTCTTCGCAAAAAACTGCAATTAACCCCTATGTTCTATTTAAGCCATGGCGGCCATATCTTTTAAGGAATCAAAAATCCAAACAATAGAATTGTAGCATTTATGCTATTTAACATGTGTGCTGAGTTTAGAAGCAGTTGGTCATATGGTGTCAGACAAGTTAATCTTTGAAATTCAAAGGGAAAGTAATGAAAAATGGTAAAATTTGACGCTTTAAGGGCCATAAATCCTAAAAGAAATGGTCCTACAGCTTTGACCTCATTACATGAAATGTAGACCTTGATGTGCTTAATCATATGCAATTTGAATTTTTGAAATATCTTGTACAGTTTTAAAGATATAGGACTAAATAGGTGGGGGAAAAATGGACAAAATCCAGAACAAGAGGCTCCCAGGAGCCTGAATCGCTCACCTGACATATGTGCCTGATGTAAAAGTTATTAGGCAAAATCTATTTGACGTTGAAAGGGTCATAAAATTAATAAGGGGTTCATCTGACAATATGGTGGATCTGAAGGTGCTGATCACTTTTGTTCTCAATTAAAATCTAAAATTCTGTCACCCTTTTTGAGTTATTAGCAAAAAATTGCAGTTTAACCCTATGTTCTATTTTTAGCCACAGCGGCCATGTTTTACGACCAATCAAAAATCTTCACATCAGTTCGATACACCTAATGCTAATAAACAACTATACCAAGTTTGGTTCCAATTGGACTTAAAGTGTCAGAGGAGTTAACATTTTCAATGTAATGAGGAAATGCTGTTAAAATGCTCAATTTTGACGTTCTAAGGGCAATAACTCCTAAAAGGAAAGGTCCTATAACGTTGACCCTATTACATATTTTGTAGATCTTGATGTGCTTAACAATATGCAATGTAAATTTCTCAAATATCTAGTACAGTTTTCAAGATATTGAGCTAAACCAGTGCAAAATTTGCAAAAAATCCACAAAAAGGGCAATTAGTCCTACATGGGTTGTTGGATTTTCTTTAAAATTTCAGGGTTGGTAGATCTGGAGGTGCTGATCACTTTTACCGCATGCCAGAATTTTGATATCTGTAGCCGTTTTTGAGTTATTTGCAAAAAAAACTGCATTTTACCCCTATGTTCTATTTTTAGCCATGGCGGCCATGTTTTACGACGAATAAAAAATCCCCACCTCATTTCTAAGCACCGAATGCTAATGAACAACAATACCAAGTTTGATTGCAATTGGACTTATGGTGTCAGAGAAGTTAACGTTTTAAAATGTTTACGGACGTCGGACGACGAAGGGTCAGGTGAGCTAAAAAGGGCAATAACTACTACATCAGTTGTTGGATCTTCTTGAAAATTTCAGGACAGGTAGATCTTGAGGTGCTGAACACTTAAACCCAGCCAGAATTTTGATATCTGTCACCGTTTTTGAGGTATTTGCAACAAACTGCAATTTGGTAGTAAAACACACTTCTAGGTAAAACGTCAGAAACGTCCATAGCTTTGCAGCACATATGCTTCTTCCAATAACTATTCTAAAACTATATTTAACCTTATAAACACTTATCATACATCGTTGAAATCCTTACATTCCATAGATTATCTTCCAGTTAGTTGTTACTTGCAAAAATAAGATCTTTTCATTACAAACCGATAACTCAAAAAACAAATTATACATGAAAAAAACACTAAAATATACACTTTTTTACCATAATTCAAGCCTAGATTAGACTCAAACCTGCACTAAATCCTCTATAGTGCTATACATGCTCTGAAAGTACATAAACCTGGCTCTTTATTAAAAGTAAAAAACCTATACATCGACCGGCTTATTTTTTCAAGAAATGACGTCGCATTTTTTACCTTAAAAACAAGCATTAATAAAAACGTTCAAAAGATCGGTAAAATAAAAATGACACCATGCCGGAAAGGGGACGCTAAACTTCCGTTTTTTCGAATATTTTTATATTTTGTCAAAAATATGACCTCTGAAAGATTCCCTATCAGTTGAGCACACTTTCGTTACTAAATTATATGGCATTCTTAATTTATAGCTACTTAGATTCGACCTTTGTATTTTACTTTAGAAATTCTAGGATGTCACTCTCCGAAACTAACTTGTAAACATAACCGAACTGTGTCTTACTACCTTAATAGATAAACATATTTTTATGTATTTAAGTGTTTTGTATATTTCAAAACTTGAATATATTTGGAACAAAATGATGTTTAGCAATTTCTTTTAGGTCATATATAAGCCAAGTTATGGCAAGTCAAAGTTGGAACCCTATTTTCACTTTTGACCATAGTTTTGCAATATTTTTTGAAAAGTATAACATATCATGGTGTCTTTTTGTTTCTTAGATTAAAATCAACATTTTTACACATTTTTGTTATTTATTGATAAAATAATTGACATTTACCTTTTAATTGATTATTTTTTAAAGTCCGGGGAGATTTTACCTATCAAATTAACACAGTTTGCAAAGTAAAGACCAAGTACGACAATTTTGAATATCATGTTCCTAAGAGACAAAACCGTCACATTTTGCATAAAAATACGGAGTTCTGTCGAAAAAGTTCAGTAAATAAATAAGTATCCATACATTAATTGTATTTTAAAGAGATTTTGTCCATTTGGTTGTTTTCACCTTTATAAAAACAGAAATGATGTAGCTGAAAAGTTGGAAAAACGTTACGTAACGTTTTCGCTCGATTTTTTTTAAATATGCTGTTTTGGTTGCTATGGCCTTTTTTCCAAGACAACTAATATTTTCCCCAAATTTTTTTTAACTAATCTGTTGTTTATTGATTTAGCTTTAATTCCACCAATTAACATGGGTATTTAGTTCGCGTTCAATGCTAGTATAATTGTTGACAATTACGTTAATGGTAGTAAAACACACTTCTAGGTAAAACGTCAGAAACGTCCATAGCTTTGCAGCACATATGCTTCTTCCAATAACTATTCTAAAACTATATTTAACCTTATAAACACTTATCATACATCGTTGAAATCCTTACATTCCATAGATTATCTTCCAGTTAGTTGTTACTTGCAAAAATAAGATCTTTTCATTACAAACCGATAACTCAAAAAACAAATTATACATGAAAAAAACACTAAAATATACACTTTTTTACCATAATTCAAGCCTAGATTAGACTCAAACCTGCACTAAATCCTCTATAGTGCTATACATGCTCTGAAAGTACATAAACCTGGCTCTTTATTAAAAGTAAAAAACCTATACATCGACCGGCTTATTTTTTCAAGAAATGACGTCGCATTTTTTACCTTAAAAACAAGCATTAATAAAAACGTTCAAAAGATCGGTAAAATAAAAATGACACCATGCCGGAAAGGGGACGCTAAACTTCCGTTTTTTCGAATATTTTTATATTTTGTCAAAAATATGACCTCTGAAAGATTCCCTATCAGTTGAGCACACTTTCGTTACTAAATTATATGGCATTCTTAATTTATAGCTACTTAGATTCGACCTTTGTATTTTACTTTAGAAATTCTAGGATGTCACTCTCCGAAACTAACTTGTAAACATAACCGAACTGTGTCTTACTACCTTAATAGATAAACATATTTTTATGTATTTAAGTGTTTTGTATATTTCAAAACTTGAATATATTTGGAACAAAATGATGTTTAGCAATTTCTTTTAGGTCATATATAAGCCAAGTTATGGCAAGTCAAAGTTGGAACCCTATTTTCACTTTTGACCATAGTTTTGCAATATTTTTTGAAAAGTATAACATATCATGGTGTCTTTTTGTTTCTTAGATTAAAATCAACATTTTTACACATTTTTGTTATTTATTGATAAAATAATTGACATTTACCTTTTAATTGATTATTTTTTAAAGTCCGGGGAGATTTTACCTATCAAATTAACACAGTTTGCAAAGTAAAGACCAAGTACGACAATTTTGAATATCATGTTCCTAAGAGACAAAACCGTCACATTTTGCATAAAAATACGGAGTTCTGTCGAAAAAGTTCAGTAAATAAATAAGTATCCATACATTAATTGTATTTTAAAGAGATTTTGTCCATTTGGTCGTTTTCACCTTTATAAAAACAGAAATGATGTAGCTGAAAAGTTGGAAAAACGTTACGTAACGTTTTCGCTCGATTTTTTTTAAATATGCTGTTTTGGTTGCTATGGCCTTTTTTCCAAGACAACTAATATTTTCCCCAAATTTTTTTTAACTAATCTGTTGTTTATTGATTTAGCTTTAATTCCACCAATTAACATGGGTATTTAGTTCGCGTTCAATGCTAGTATAATTGTTGACAATTACGTTAATGGTAGTAAAACACACTTCTAGGTAAAACGTCAGAAACGTCCATAGCTTTGCAGCACATATGCTTCTTCCAATAACTATTCTAAAACTATATTTAACCTTATAAACACTTATCATACATCGTTGAAATCCTTACATTCCATAGATTATCTTCCAGTTAGTTGTTACTTGCAAAAATAAGATCTTTTCATTACAAACCGATAACTCAAAAAACAAATTATACATGAAAAAAACACTAAAATATACACTTTTTTACCATAATTCAAGCCTAGATTAGACTCAAACCTGCACTAAATCCTCTATAGTGCTATACATGCTCTGAAAGTACATAAACCTGGCTCTTTATTAAAAGTAAAAAACCTATACATCGACCGGCTTATTTTTATGCCCCCGCGACGACATGTCGGGGGGCATTAAGTTTTACTCATGTCCGTCCGTACGTACGTACGTCCGTACGTCCCGTACGTCCGTCCGTACGAATTTCCGTCAAGCTTTTCTCAGCAACCATACATGAGAATGACTTTAAACTTGGTAGGATGGTTCAGTATGACAAACATTACGTCCTAAGCGATTTTGAGACCTGTCGGACATCTACTTCCTGTTTGGGACTTAGGCCATGTGAAAATATGTGAACATGACTATGAAAATTTCCGTCAAGCTTTTCTCAGCAACCGTACATGAGAATGACTTGAAACTTGGTAGGATGGTTCAGTATGACAAACAGTACGTCCTAAGCGATTTTGAGACCTGTCAGACATCTACTTCCTGTTTAGGACTTAGGCCATGTGAAAATATGTGAACATGACAATGAAAATTTCCGTCAAGCTTTTCTCAGCAACCGTACATGAGAATGACTTGAAACTTGGTAGGTTGGTTCAGTATGATAAACAGTACGTCCTAAGCGATTTTGAGACCTGTCGGACATCTACTTCCTGTTTGGGACTTAGGCCGATTGGAAAATATGTGAACATGACTTGAAAATTTCCGTCAAGATTTTCTCAGGAATCATACATGAGAATGATTTGAAACTTGGTAGGATGGTTCAGTATGACAAACTGTATGTCCTAAGCGACTTTCATGTCTGTCAGACATCTACTTCCTGTTTGGGGCCTAGCGGGGGCATCCGTGTCCCATGGACACATTCCTTCTTTATTTTTTCAAGAAATGACGTCGCATTTTTTACCTTAAAAACAAGCATTAATAAAAACGTTCAAAAGATCGGTAAAATAAAAATGACACCATGCCGGAAAGGGGACGCTAAACTTCCGTTTTTTCGAATATTTTTATACTTTGTCAAAAATATGACCTCTGAAAGATTCCCTATCAGTTGAGCACACTTTCGTTACTAAATTATATGGCATTCTTAATTTATAGCTACTTAGATTCGACCTTTGTATTTTACTTTAGAAATTCTAGGATGTCACTCTCCGAAACTAACTTGTAAACATAACCGAACTGTGTCTTACTACCTTAATAGATAAACATATTTTTATGTATTTAAGTGTTTTGTATATTTCAAAACTTGAATATATTTGGAACAAAATGATGTTTAGCAATTTCTTTTAGGTCATATATAAGCCAAGTTATGGCAAGTCAAAGTTGGAACCCTATTTTCACTTTTGACCATAGTTTTGCAATATTTTTTGAAAAGTATAACATATCATGGTGTCTTTTTGTTTCTTAGATTAAAATCAACATTTTTACACATTTTTGTTATTTATTGATAAAATAATTGACATTTACCTTTTAATTGATTATTTTTTAAAGTCCGGGGAGATTTTACCTATCAAATTAACACAGTTTGCAAAGTAAAGACCAAGTACGACAATTTTGAATATCATGTTCCTAAGAGACAAAACCGTCACATTTTGCATAAAAATACGGAGTTCTGTCGAAAAAGTTCAGTAAATAAATAAGTATCCATACATTAATTGTATTTTAAAGAGATTTTGTCCATTTGGTCGTTTTCACCTTTATAAAAACAGAAATGATGTAGCTGAAAAGTTGGAAAAACGTTACGTAACGTTTTCGCTCGATTTTTTTTAAATATGCTGTTTTGGTTGCTATGGCCTTTTTCCAAGACAACTAATATTTTCCCCAAATTTTTTTTAACTAATCTGTTGTTTATTGATTTAGCTTTAATTCCACCAATTAACATGGGTATTTAGTTCGCGTTCAATGCTAGTATAATTGTTGACAATTACGTTAATGGTAGTAAAACACACTTCTAGGTAAAACGTCAGAAACGTCCATAGCTTTGCAGCACATATGCTTCTTCCAATAACTATTCTAAAACTATATTTAACCTTATAAACACTTATCATACATCGTTGAAATCCTTACATTCCATAGATTATCTTCCAGTTAGTTGTTACTTGCAAAAATAAGATCTTTTCATTACAAACCGATAACTCAAAAAACAAATTATACATGAAAAAAACACTAAAATATACACTTTTTTACCATAATTCAAGCCTAGATTAGACTCAAACCTGCACTAAATCCTCTATAGTGCTATACATGCTCTGAAAGTACATAAACCTGGCTCTTTATTAAAAGTAAAAAACCTATACATCGACCGGCTTATTTTTTCAAGAAATGACGTCGCATTTTTTACCTTAAAAACAAGCATTAATAAAAACGTTCAAAAGATCGGTAAAATAAAAATGACACCATGCCGGAAAGGGGACGCTAAACTTCCGTTTTTTCGAATATTTTTATACTTTGTCAAAAATATGACCTCTGAAAGATTCCCTATCAGTTGAGCACACTTTCGTTACTAAATTATATGGCATTCTTAATTTATAGCTACTTAGATTCGACCTTTGTATTTTACTTTAGAAATTCTAGGATGTCACTCTCCGAAACTAACTTGTAAACATAACCGAACTGTGTCTTACTACCTTAATAGATAAACATATTTTTATGTATTTAAGTGTTTTGTATATTTCAAAACTTGAATATATTTGGAACAAAATGATGTTTAGCAATTTCTTTTAGGTCATATATAAGCCAAGTTATGGCAAGTCAAAGTTGGAACCCTATTTTCACTTTTGACCATAGTTTTGCAATATTTTTTGAAAAGTATAACATATCATGGTGTCTTTTTGTTTCTTAGATTAAAATCAACATTTTTACACATTTTTGTTATTTATTGATAAAATAATTGACATTTACCTTTTAATTGATTATTTTTTAAAGTCCGGGGAGATTTTACCTATCAAATTAACACAGTTTGCAAAGTAAAGACCAAGTACGACAATTTTGAATATCATGTTCCTAAGAGACAAAACCGTCACATTTTGCATAAAAATACGGAGTTCTGTCGAAAAAGTTCAGTAAATAAATAAGTATCCATACATTAATTGTATTTTAAAGAGATTTTGTCCATTTGGTCGTTTTCACCTTTATAAAAACAGAAATGATGTAGCTGAAAAGTTGGAAAAACGTTACGTAACGTTTTCGCTCGATTTTTTTTAAATATGCTGTTTTGGTTGCTATGGCCTTTTTCCAAGACAACTAATATTTTCCCCAAATTTTTTTTAACTAATCTGTTGTTTATTGATTTAGCTTTAATTCCACCAATTAACATGGGTATTTAGTTCGCGTTCAATGCTAGTATAATTGTTGACAATTACGTTAATGGTAGTAAAACACACTTCTAGGTAAAACGTCAGAAACGTCCATAGCTTTGCAGCACATATGCTTCTTCCAATAACTATTCTAAAACTATATTTAACCTTATAAACACTTATCATACATCGTTGAAATCCTTACATTCCATAGATTATCTTCCAGTTAGTTGTTACTTGCAAAAATAAGATCTTTTCATTACAAACCGATAACTCAAAAAACAAATTATACATGAAAAAAACACTAAAATATACACTTTTTTACCATAATTCAAGCCTAGATTAGACTCAAACCTGCACTAAATCCTCTATAGTGCTATACATGCTCTGAAAGTACATAAACCTGGCTCTTTATTAAAAGTAAAAAACCTATACATCGACCGGCTTATTTTTTCAAGAAATGACGTCGCATTTTTTACCTTAAAAACAAGCATTAATAAAAACGTTCAAAAGATCGGTAAAATAAAAATGACACCATGCCGGAAAGGGGACGCTAAACTTCCGTTTTTTCGAATATTTTTATACTTTGTCAAAAATATGACCTCTGAAAGATTCCCTATCAGTTGAGCACACTTTCGTTACTAAATTATATGGCATTCTTAATTTATAGCTACTTAGATTCGACCTTTGTATTTTACTTTAGAAATTCTAGGATGTCACTCTCCGAAACTAACTTGTAAACATAACCGAACTGTGTCTTACTACCTTAATAGATAAACATATTTTTATGTATTTAAGTGTTTTGTATATTTCAAAACTTGAATATATTTGGAACAAAATGATGTTTAGCAATTTCTTTTAGGTCATATATAAGCCAAGTTATGGCAAGTCAAAGTTGGAACCCTATTTTCACTTTTGACCATAGTTTTGCAATATTTTTTGAAAAGTATAACATATCATGGTGTCTTTTTGTTTCTTAGATTAAAATCAACATTTTTACACATTTTTGTTATTTATTGATAAAATAATTGACATTTACCTTTTAATTGATTATTTTTTAAAGTCCGGGGAGATTTTACCTATCAAATTAACACAGTTTGCAAAGTAAAGACCAAGTACGACAATTTTGAATATCATGTTCCTAAGAGACAAAACCGTCACATTTTGCATAAAAATACGGAGTTCTGTCGAAAAAGTTCAGTAAATAAATAAGTATCCATACATTAATTGTATTTTAAAGAGATTTTGTCCATTTGGTCGTTTTCACCTTTATAAAAACAGAAATGATGTAGCTGAAAAGTTGGAAAAACGTTACGTAACGTTTTCGCTCGATTTTTTTTAAATATGCTGTTTTGGTTGCTATGGCCTTTTTCCAAGACAACTAATATTTTCCCCAAATTTTTTTTAACTAATCTGTTGTTTATTGATTTAGCTTTAATTCCACCAATTAACATGGGTATTTAGTTCGCGTTCAATGCTAGTATAATTGTTGACAATTACGTTAATGGTAGTAAAACACACTTCTAGGTAAAACGTCAGAAACGTCCATAGCTTTGCAGCACATATGCTTCTTCCAATAACTATTCTAAAACTATATTTAACCTTATAAACACTTATCATACATCGTTGAAATCCTTACATTCCATAGATTATCTTCCAGTTAGTTGTTACTTGCAAAAATAAGATCTTTTCATTACAAACCGATAACTCAAAAAACAAATTATACATGAAAAAAACACTAAAATATACACTTTTTTACCATAATTCAAGCCTAGATTAGACTCAAACCTGCACTAAATCCTCTATAGTGCTATACATGCTCTGAAAGTACATAAACCTGGCTCTTTATTAAAAGTAAAAAACCTATACATCGACCGGCTTATTTTTTCAAGAAATGACGTCGCATTTTTTACCTTAAAAACAAGCATTAATAAAAACGTTCAAAAGATCGGTAAAATAAAAATGACACCATGCCGGAAAGGGGACGCTAAACTTCCGTTTTTTCGAATATTTTTATACTTTGTCAAAAATATGACCTCTGAAAGATTCCCTATCAGTTGAGCACACTTTCGTTACTAAATTATATGGCATTCTTAATTTATAGCTACTTAGATTCGACCTTTGTATTTTACTTTAGAAATTCTAGGATGTCACTCTCCGAAACTAACTTGTAAACATAACCGAACTGTGTCTTACTACCTTAATAGATAAACATATTTTTATGTATTTAAGTGTTTTGTATATTTCAAAACTTGAATATATTTGGAACAAAATGATGTTTAGCAATTTCTTTTAGGTCATATATAAGCCAAGTTATGGCAAGTCAAAGTTGGAACCCTATTTTCACTTTTGACCATAGTTTTGCAATATTTTTTGAAAAGTATAACATATCATGGTGTCTTTTTGTTTCTTAGATTAAAATCAACATTTTTACACATTTTTGTTATTTATTGATAAAATAATTGACATTTACCTTTTAATTGATTATTTTTTAAAGTCCGGGGAGATTTTACCTATCAAATTAACACAGTTTGCAAAGTAAAGACCAAGTACGACAATTTTGAATATCATGTTCCTAAGAGACAAAACCGTCACATTTTGCATAAAAATACGGAGTTCTGTCGAAAAAGTTCAGTAAATAAATAAGTATCCATACATTAATTGTATTTTAAAGAGATTTTGTCCATTTGGTCGTTTTCACCTTTATAAAAACAGAAATGATGTAGCTGAAAAGTTGGAAAAACGTTACGTAACGTTTTCGCTCGATTTTTTTTAAATATGCTGTTTTGGTTGCTATGGCCTTTTTCCAAGACAACTAATATTTTCCCCAAATTTTTTTTAACTAATCTGTTGTTTATTGATTTAGCTTTAATTCCACCAATTAACATGGGTATTTAGTTCGCGTTCAATGCTAGTATAATTGTTGACAATTACGTTAATGGTAGTAAAACACACTTCTAGGTAAAACGTCAGAAACGTCCATAGCTTTGCAGCACATATGCTTCTTCCAATAACTATTCTAAAACTATATTTAACCTTATAAACACTTATCATACATCGTTGAAATCCTTACATTCCATAGATTATCTTCCAGTTAGTTGTTACTTGCAAAAATAAGATCTTTTCATTACAAACCGATAACTCAAAAAACAAATTATACATGAAAAAAACACTAAAATATACACTTTTTTACCATAATTCAAGCCTAGATTAGACTCAAACCTGCACTAAATCCTCTATAGTGCTATACATGCTCTGAAAGTACATAAACCTGGCTCTTTATTAAAAGTAAAAAACCTATACATCGACCGGCTTATTTTTTCAAGAAATGACGTCGCATTTTTTACCTTAAAAACAAGCATTAATAAAAACGTTCAAAAGATCGGTAAAATAAAAATGACACCATGCCGGAAAGGGGACGCTAAACTTCCGTTTTTTCGAATATTTTTATACTTTGTCAAAAATATGACCTCTGAAAGATTCCCTATCAGTTGAGCACACTTTCGTTACTAAATTATATGGCATTCTTAATTTATAGCTACTTAGATTCGACCTTTGTATTTTACTTTAGAAATTCTAGGATGTCACTCTCCGAAACTAACTTGTAAACATAACCGAACTGTGTCTTACTACCTTAATAGATAAACATATTTTTATGTATTTAAGTGTTTTGTATATTTCAAAACTTGAATATATTTGGAACAAAATGATGTTTAGCAATTTCTTTTAGGTCATATATAAGCCAAGTTATGGCAAGTCAAAGTTGGAACCCTATTTTCACTTTTGACCATAGTTTTGCAATATTTTTTGAAAAGTATAACATATCATGGTGTCTTTTTGTTTCTTAGATTAAAATCAACATTTTTACACATTTTTGTTATTTATTGATAAAATAATTGACATTTACCTTTTAATTGATTATTTTTTAAAGTCCGGGGAGATTTTACCTATCAAATTAACACAGTTTGCAAAGTAAAGACCAAGTACGACAATTTTGAATATCATGTTCCTAAGAGACAAAACCGTCACATTTTGCATAAAAATACGGAGTTCTGTCGAAAAAGTTCAGTAAATAAATAAGTATCCATACATTAATTGTATTTTAAAGAGATTTTGTCCATTTGGTCGTTTTCACCTTTATAAAAACAGAAATGATGTAGCTGAAAAGTTGGAAAAACGTTACGTAACGTTTTCGCTCGATTTTTTTTAAATATGCTGTTTTGGTTGCTATGGCCTTTTTCCAAGACAACTAATATTTTCCCCAAATTTTTTTTAACTAATCTGTTGTTTATTGATTTAGCTTTAATTCCACCAATTAACATGGGTATTTAGTTCGCGTTCAATGCTAGTATAATTGTTGACAATTACGTTAATGGTAGTAAAACACACTTCTAGGTAAAACGTCAGAAACGTCCATAGCTTTGCAGCACATATGCTTCTTCCAATAACTATTCTAAAACTATATTTAACCTTATAAACACTTATCATACATCGTTGAAATCCTTACATTCCATAGATTATCTTCCAGTTAGTTGTTACTTGCAAAAATAAGATCTTTTCATTACAAACCGATAACTCAAAAAACAAATTATACATGAAAAAAACACTAAAATATACACTTTTTTACCATAATTCAAGCCTAGATTAGACTCAAACCTGCACTAAATCCTCTATAGTGCTATACATGCTCTGAAAGTACATAAACCTGGCTCTTTATTAAAAGTAAAAAACCTATACATCGACCGGCTTATTTTTTCAAGAAATGACGTCGCATTTTTTACCTTAAAAACAAGCATTAATAAAAACGTTCAAAAGATCGGTAAAATAAAAATGACACCATGCCGGAAAGGGGACGCTAAACTTCCGTTTTTTCGAATATTTTTATACTTTGTCAAAAATATGACCTCTGAAAGATTCCCTATCAGTTGAGCACACTTTCGTTACTAAATTATATGGCATTCTTAATTTATAGCTACTTAGATTCGACCTTTGTATTTTACTTTAGAAATTCTAGGATGTCACTCTCCGAAACTAACTTGTAAACATAACCGAACTGTGTCTTACTACCTTAATAGATAAACATATTTTTATGTATTTAAGTGTTTTGTATATTTCAAAACTTGAATATATTTGGAACAAAATGATGTTTAGCAATTTCTTTTAGGTCATATATAAGCCAAGTTATGGCAAGTCAAAGTTGGAACCCTATTTTCACTTTTGACCATAGTTTTGCAATATTTTTTGAAAAGTATAACATATCATGGTGTCTTTTTGTTTCTTAGATTAAAATCAACATTTTTACACATTTTTGTTATTTATTGATAAAATAATTGACATTTACCTTTTAATTGATTATTTTTTAAAGTCCGGGGAGATTTTACCTATCAAATTAACACAGTTTGCAAAGTAAAGACCAAGTACGACAATTTTGAATATCATGTTCCTAAGAGACAAAACCGTCACATTTTGCATAAAAATACGGAGTTCTGTCGAAAAAGTTCAGTAAATAAATAAGTATCCATACATTAATTGTATTTTAAAGAGATTTTGTCCATTTGGTCGTTTTCACCTTTATAAAAACAGAAATGATGTAGCTGAAAAGTTGGAAAAACGTTACGTAACGTTTTCGCTCGATTTTTTTTAAATATGCTGTTTTGGTTGCTATGGCCTTTTTCCAAGACAACTAATATTTTCCCCAAATTTTTTTTAACTAATCTGTTGTTTATTGATTTAGCTTTAATTCCACCAATTAACATGGGTATTTAGTTCGCGTTCAATGCTAGTATAATTGTTGACAATTACGTTAATGGTAGTAAAACACACTTCTAGGTAAAACGTCAGAAACGTCCATAGCTTTGCAGCACATATGCTTCTTCCAATAACTATTCTAAAACTATATTTAACCTTATAAACACTTATCATACATCGTTGAAATCCTTACATTCCATAGATTATCTTCCAGTTAGTTGTTACTTGCAAAAATAAGATCTTTTCATTACAAACCGATAACTCAAAAAACAAATTATACATGAAAAAAACACTAAAATATACACTTTTTTACCATAATTCAAGCCTAGATTAGACTCAAACCTGCACTAAATCCTCTATAGTGCTATACATGCTCTGAAAGTACATAAACCTGGCTCTTTATTAAAAGTAAAAAACCTATACATCGACCGGCTTATTTTTTCAAGAAATGACGTCGCATTTTTTACCTTAAAAACAAGCATTAATAAAAACGTTCAAAAGATCGGTAAAATAAAAATGACACCATGCCGGAAAGGGGACGCTAAACTTCCGTTTTTTCGAATATTTTTATACTTTGTCAAAAATATGACCTCTGAAAGATTCCCTATCAGTTGAGCACACTTTCGTTACTAAATTATATGGCATTCTTAATTTATAGCTACTTAGATTCGACCTTTGTATTTTACTTTAGAAATTCTAGGATGTCACTCTCCGAAACTAACTTGTAAACATAACCGAACTGTGTCTTACTACCTTAATAGATAAACATATTTTTATGTATTTAAGTGTTTTGTATATTTCAAAACTTGAATATATTTGGAACAAAATGATGTTTAGCAATTTCTTTTAGGTCATATATAAGCCAAGTTATGGCAAGTCAAAGTTGGAACCCTATTTTCACTTTTGACCATAGTTTTGCAATATTTTTTGAAAAGTATAACATATCATGGTGTCTTTTTGTTTCTTAGATTAAAATCAACATTTTTACACATTTTTGTTATTTATTGATAAAATAATTGACATTTACCTTTTAATTGATTATTTTTTAAAGTCCGGGGAGATTTTACCTATCAAATTAACACAGTTTGCAAAGTAAAGACCAAGTACGACAATTTTGAATATCATGTTCCTAAGAGACAAAACCGTCACATTTTGCATAAAAATACGGAGTTCTGTCGAAAAAGTTCAGTAAATAAATAAGTATCCATACATTAATTGTATTTTAAAGAGATTTTGTCCATTTGGTCGTTTTCACCTTTATAAAAACAGAAATGATGTAGCTGAAAAGTTGGAAAAACGTTACGTAACGTTTTCGCTCGATTTTTTTTAAATATGCTGTTTTGGTTGCTATGGCCTTTTTCCAAGACAACTAATATTTTCCCCAAATTTTTTTTAACTAATCTGTTGTTTATTGATTTAGCTTTAATTCCACCAATTAACATGGGTATTTAGTTCGCGTTCAATGCTAGTATAATTGTTGACAATTACGTTAATGGTAGTAAAACACACTTCTAGGTAAAACGTCAGAAACGTCCATAGCTTTGCAGCACATATGCTTCTTCCAATAACTATTCTAAAACTATATTTAACCTTATAAACACTTATCATACATCGTTGAAATCCTTACATTCCATAGATTATCTTCCAGTTAGTTGTTACTTGCAAAAATAAGATCTTTTCATTACAAACCGATAACTCAAAAAACAAATTATACATGAAAAAAACACTAAAATATACACTTTTTTACCATAATTCAAGCCTAGATTAGACTCAAACCTGCACTAAATCCTCTATAGTGCTATACATGCTCTGAAAGTACATAAACCTGGCTCTTTATTAAAAGTAAAAAACCTATACATCGACCGGCTTATTTTTTCAAGAAATGACGTCGCATTTTTTACCTTAAAAACAAGCATTAATAAAAACGTTCAAAAGATCGGTAAAATAAAAATGACACCATGCCGGAAAGGGGACGCTAAACTTCCGTTTTTTCGAATATTTTTATACTTTGTCAAAAATATGACCTCTGAAAGATTCCCTATCAGTTGAGCACACTTTCGTTACTAAATTATATGGCATTCTTAATTTATAGCTACTTAGATTCGACCTTTGTATTTTACTTTAGAAATTCTAGGATGTCACTCTCCGAAACTAACTTGTAAACATAACCGAACTGTGTCTTACTACCTTAATAGATAAACATATTTTTATGTATTTAAGTGTTTTGTATATTTCAAAACTTGAATATATTTGGAACAAAATGATGTTTAGCAATTTCTTTTAGGTCATATATAAGCCAAGTTATGGCAAGTCAAAGTTGGAACCCTATTTTCACTTTTGACCATAGTTTTGCAATATTTTTTGAAAAGTATAACATATCATGGTGTCTTTTTGTTTCTTAGATTAAAATCAACATTTTTACACATTTTTGTTATTTATTGATAAAATAATTGACATTTACCTTTTAATTGATTATTTTTTAAAGTCCGGGGAGATTTTACCTATCAAATTAACACAGTTTGCAAAGTAAAGACCAAGTACGACAATTTTGAATATCATGTTCCTAAGAGACAAAACCGTCACATTTTGCATAAAAATACGGAGTTCTGTCGAAAAAGTTCAGTAAATAAATAAGTATCCATACATTAATTGTATTTTAAAGAGATTTTGTCCATTTGGTCGTTTTCACCTTTATAAAAACAGAAATGATGTAGCTGAAAAGTTGGAAAAACGTTACGTAACGTTTTCGCTCGATTTTTTTTAAATATGCTGTTTTGGTTGCTATGGCCTTTTTCCAAGACAACTAATATTTTCCCCAAATTTTTTTTAACTAATCTGTTGTTTATTGATTTAGCTTTAATTCCACCAATTAACATGGGTATTTAGTTCGCGTTCAATGCTAGTATAATTGTTGACAATTACGTTAATGGTAGTAAAACACACTTCTAGGTAAAACGTCAGAAACGTCCATAGCTTTGCAGCACATATGCTTCTTCCAATAACTATTCTAAAACTATATTTAACCTTATAAACACTTATCATACATCGTTGAAATCCTTACATTCCATAGATTATCTTCCAGTTAGTTGTTACTTGCAAAAATAAGATCTTTTCATTACAAACCGATAACTCAAAAAACAAATTATACATGAAAAAAACACTAAAATATACACTTTTTTACCATAATTCAAGCCTAGATTAGACTCAAACCTGCACTAAATCCTCTATAGTGCTATACATGCTCTGAAAGTACATAAACCTGGCTCTTTATTAAAAGTAAAAAACCTATACATCGACCGGCTTATTTTTTCAAGAAATGACGTCGCATTTTTTACCTTAAAAACAAGCATTAATAAAAACGTTCAAAAGATCGGTAAAATAAAAATGACACCATGCCGGAAAGGGGACGCTAAACTTCCGTTTTTTCGAATATTTTTATACTTTGTCAAAAATATGACCTCTGAAAGATTCCCTATCAGTTGAGCACACTTTCGTTACTAAATTATATGGCATTCTTAATTTATAGCTACTTAGATTCGACCTTTGTATTTTACTTTAGAAATTCTAGGATGTCACTCTCCGAAACTAACTTGTAAACATAACCGAACTGTGTCTTACTACCTTAATAGATAAACATATTTTTATGTATTTAAGTGTTTTGTATATTTCAAAACTTGAATATATTTGGAACAAAATGATGTTTAGCAATTTCTTTTAGGTCATATATAAGCCAAGTTATGGCAAGTCAAAGTTGGAACCCTATTTTCACTTTTGACCATAGTTTTGCAATATTTTTTGAAAAGTATAACATATCATGGTGTCTTTTTGTTTCTTAGATTAAAATCAACATTTTTACACATTTTTGTTATTTATTGATAAAATAATTGACATTTACCTTTTAATTGATTATTTTTTAAAGTCCGGGGAGATTTTACCTATCAAATTAACACAGTTTGCAAAGTAAAGACCAAGTACGACAATTTTGAATATCATGTTCCTAAGAGACAAAACCGTCACATTTTGCATAAAAATACGGAGTTCTGTCGAAAAAGTTCAGTAAATAAATAAGTATCCATACATTAATTGTATTTTAAAGAGATTTTGTCCATTTGGTCGTTTTCACCTTTATAAAAACAGAAATGATGTAGCTGAAAAGTTGGAAAAACGTTACGTAACGTTTTCGCTCGATTTTTTTTAAATATGCTGTTTTGGTTGCTATGGCCTTTTTCCAAGACAACTAATATTTTCCCCAAATTTTTTTTAACTAATCTGTTGTTTATTGATTTAGCTTTAATTCCACCAATTAACATGGGTATTTAGTTCGCGTTCAATGCTAGTATAATTGTTGACAATTACGTTAATGGTAGTAAAACACACTTCTAGGTAAAACGTCAGAAACGTCCATAGCTTTGCAGCACATATGCTTCTTCCAATAACTATTCTAAAACTATATTTAACCTTATAAACACTTATCATACATCGTTGAAATCCTTACATTCCATAGATTATCTTCCAGTTAGTTGTTACTTGCAAAAATAAGATCTTTTCATTACAAACCGATAACTCAAAAAACAAATTATACATGAAAAAAACACTAAAATATACACTTTTTTACCATAATTCAAGCCTAGATTAGACTCAAACCTGCACTAAATCCTCTATAGTGCTATACATGCTCTGAAAGTACATAAACCTGGCTCTTTATTAAAAGTAAAAAACCTATACATCGACCGGCTTATTTTTTCAAGAAATGACGTCGCATTTTTTACCTTAAAAACAAGCATTAATAAAAACGTTCAAAAGATCGGTAAAATAAAAATGACACCATGCCGGAAAGGGGACGCTAAACTTCCGTTTTTTCGAATATTTTTATACTTTGTCAAAAATATGACCTCTGAAAGATTCCCTATCAGTTGAGCACACTTTCGTTACTAAATTATATGGCATTCTTAATTTATAGCTACTTAGATTCGACCTTTGTATTTTACTTTAGAAATTCTAGGATGTCACTCTCCGAAACTAACTTGTAAACATAACCGAACTGTGTCTTACTACCTTAATAGATAAACATATTTTTATGTATTTAAGTGTTTTGTATATTTCAAAACTTGAATATATTTGGAACAAAATGATGTTTAGCAATTTCTTTTAGGTCATATATAAGCCAAGTTATGGCAAGTCAAAGTTGGAACCCTATTTTCACTTTTGACCATAGTTTTGCAATATTTTTTGAAAAGTATAACATATCATGGTGTCTTTTTGTTTCTTAGATTAAAATCAACATTTTTACACATTTTTGTTATTTATTGATAAAATAATTGACATTTACCTTTTAATTGATTATTTTTTAAAGTCCGGGGAGATTTTACCTATCAAATTAACACAGTTTGCAAAGTAAAGACCAAGTACGACAATTTTGAATATCATGTTCCTAAGAGACAAAACCGTCACATTTTGCATAAAAATACGGAGTTCTGTCGAAAAAGTTCAGTAAATAAATAAGTATCCATACATTAATTGTATTTTAAAGAGATTTTGTCCATTTGGTCGTTTTCACCTTTATAAAAACAGAAATGATGTAGCTGAAAAGTTGGAAAAACGTTACGTAACGTTTTCGCTCGATTTTTTTTAAATATGCTGTTTTGGTTGCTATGGCCTTTTTCCAAGACAACTAATATTTTCCCCAAATTTTTTTTAACTAATCTGTTGTTTATTGATTTAGCTTTAATTCCACCAATTAACATGGGTATTTAGTTCGCGTTCAATGCTAGTATAATTGTTGACAATTACGTTAATGGTAGTAAAACACACTTCTAGGTAAAACGTCAGAAACGTCCATAGCTTTGCAGCACATATGCTTCTTCCAATAACTATTCTAAAACTATATTTAACCTTATAAACACTTATCATACATCGTTGAAATCCTTACATTCCATAGATTATCTTCCAGTTAGTTGTTACTTGCAAAAATAAGATCTTTTCATTACAAACCGATAACTCAAAAAACAAATTATACATGAAAAAAACACTAAAATATACACTTTTTTACCATAATTCAAGCCTAGATTAGACTCAAACCTGCACTAAATCCTCTATAGTGCTATACATGCTCTGAAAGTACATAAACCTGGCTCTTTATTAAAAGTAAAAAACCTATACATCGACCGGCTTATTTTTTCAAGAAATGACGTCGCATTTTTTACCTTAAAAACAAGCATTAATAAAAACGTTCAAAAGATCGGTAAAATAAAAATGACACCATGCCGGAAAGGGGACGCTAAACTTCCGTTTTTTCGAATATTTTTATACTTTGTCAAAAATATGACCTCTGAAAGATTCCCTATCAGTTGAGCACACTTTCGTTACTAAATTATATGGCATTCTTAATTTATAGCTACTTAGATTCGACCTTTGTATTTTACTTTAGAAATTCTAGGATGTCACTCTCCGAAACTAACTTGTAAACATAACCGAACTGTGTCTTACTACCTTAATAGATAAACATATTTTTATGTATTTAAGTGTTTTGTATATTTCAAAACTTGAATATATTTGGAACAAAATGATGTTTAGCAATTTCTTTTAGGTCATATATAAGCCAAGTTATGGCAAGTCAAAGTTGGAACCCTATTTTCACTTTTGACCATAGTTTTGCAATATTTTTTGAAAAGTATAACATATCATGGTGTCTTTTTGTTTCTTAGATTAAAATCAACATTTTTACACATTTTTGTTATTTATTGATAAAATAATTGACATTTACCTTTTAATTGATTATTTTTTAAAGTCCGGGGAGATTTTACCTATCAAATTAACACAGTTTGCAAAGTAAAGACCAAGTACGACAATTTTGAATATCATGTTCCTAAGAGACAAAACCGTCACATTTTGCATAAAAATACGGAGTTCTGTCGAAAAAGTTCAGTAAATAAATAAGTATCCATACATTAATTGTATTTTAAAGAGATTTTGTCCATTTGGTCGTTTTCACCTTTATAAAAACAGAAATGATGTAGCTGAAAAGTTGGAAAAACGTTACGTAACGTTTTCGCTCGATTTTTTTTAAATATGCTGTTTTGGTTGCTATGGCCTTTTTCCAAGACAACTAATATTTTCCCCAAATTTTTTTTAACTAATCTGTTGTTTATTGATTTAGCTTTAATTCCACCAATTAACATGGGTATTTAGTTCGCGTTCAATGCTAGTATAATTGTTGACAATTACGTTAATGGTAGTAAAACACACTTCTAGGTAAAACGTCAGAAACGTCCATAGCTTTGCAGCACATATGCTTCTTCCAATAACTATTCTAAAACTATATTTAACCTTATAAACACTTATCATACATCGTTGAAATCCTTACATTCCATAGATTATCTTCCAGTTAGTTGTTACTTGCAAAAATAAGATCTTTTCATTACAAACCGATAACTCAAAAAACAAATTATACATGAAAAAAACACTAAAATATACACTTTTTTACCATAATTCAAGCCTAGATTAGACTCAAACCTGCACTAAATCCTCTATAGTGCTATACATGCTCTGAAAGTACATAAACCTGGCTCTTTATTAAAAGTAAAAAACCTATACATCGACCGGCTTATTTTTTCAAGAAATGACGTCGCATTTTTTACCTTAAAAACAAGCATTAATAAAAACGTTCAAAAGATCGGTAAAATAAAAATGACACCATGCCGGAAAGGGGACGCTAAACTTCCGTTTTTTCGAATATTTTTATACTTTGTCAAAAATATGACCTCTGAAAGATTCCCTATCAGTTGAGCACACTTTCGTTACTAAATTATATGGCATTCTTAATTTATAGCTACTTAGATTCGACCTTTGTATTTTACTTTAGAAATTCTAGGATGTCACTCTCCGAAACTAACTTGTAAACATAACCGAACTGTGTCTTACTACCTTAATAGATAAACATATTTTTATGTATTTAAGTGTTTTGTATATTTCAAAACTTGAATATATTTGGAACAAAATGATGTTTAGCAATTTCTTTTAGGTCATATATAAGCCAAGTTATGGCAAGTCAAAGTTGGAACCCTATTTTCACTTTTGACCATAGTTTTGCAATATTTTTTGAAAAGTATAACATATCATGGTGTCTTTTTGTTTCTTAGATTAAAATCAACATTTTTACACATTTTTGTTATTTATTGATAAAATAATTGACATTTACCTTTTAATTGATTATTTTTTAAAGTCCGGGGAGATTTTACCTATCAAATTAACACAGTTTGCAAAGTAAAGACCAAGTACGACAATTTTGAATATCATGTTCCTAAGAGACAAAACCGTCACATTTTGCATAAAAATACGGAGTTCTGTCGAAAAAGTTCAGTAAATAAATAAGTATCCATACATTAATTGTATTTTAAAGAGATTTTGTCCATTTGGTCGTTTTCACCTTTATAAAAACAGAAATGATGTAGCTGAAAAGTTGGAAAAACGTTACGTAACGTTTTCGCTCGATTTTTTTTAAATATGCTGTTTTGGTTGCTATGGCCTTTTTCCAAGACAACTAATATTTTCCCCAAATTTTTTTTAACTAATCTGTTGTTTATTGATTTAGCTTTAATTCCACCAATTAACATGGGTATTTAGTTCGCGTTCAATGCTAGTATAATTGTTGACAATTACGTTAATGGTAGTAAAACACACTTCTAGGTAAAACGTCAGAAACGTCCATAGCTTTGCAGCACATATGCTTCTTCCAATAACTATTCTAAAACTATATTTAACCTTATAAACACTTATCATACATCGTTGAAATCCTTACATTCCATAGATTATCTTCCAGTTAGTTGTTACTTGCAAAAATAAGATCTTTTCATTACAAACCGATAACTCAAAAAACAAATTATACATGAAAAAAACACTAAAATATACACTTTTTTACCATAATTCAAGCCTAGATTAGACTCAAACCTGCACTAAATCCTCTATAGTGCTATACATGCTCTGAAAGTACATAAACCTGGCTCTTTATTAAAAGTAAAAAACCTATACATCGACCGGCTTATTTTTTCAAGAAATGACGTCGCATTTTTTACCTTAAAAACAAGCATTAATAAAAACGTTCAAAAGATCGGTAAAATAAAAATGACACCATGCCGGAAAGGGGACGCTAAACTTCCGTTTTTTCGAATATTTTTATACTTTGTCAAAAATATGACCTCTGAAAGATTCCCTATCAGTTGAGCACACTTTCGTTACTAAATTATATGGCATTCTTAATTTATAGCTACTTAGATTCGACCTTTGTATTTTACTTTAGAAATTCTAGGATGTCACTCTCCGAAACTAACTTGTAAACATAACCGAACTGTGTCTTACTACCTTAATAGATAAACATATTTTTATGTATTTAAGTGTTTTGTATATTTCAAAACTTGAATATATTTGGAACAAAATGATGTTTAGCAATTTCTTTTAGGTCATATATAAGCCAAGTTATGGCAAGTCAAAGTTGGAACCCTATTTTCACTTTTGACCATAGTTTTGCAATATTTTTTGAAAAGTATAACATATCATGGTGTCTTTTTGTTTCTTAGATTAAAATCAACATTTTTACACATTTTTGTTATTTATTGATAAAATAATTGACATTTACCTTTTAATTGATTATTTTTTAAAGTCCGGGGAGATTTTACCTATCAAATTAACACAGTTTGCAAAGTAAAGACCAAGTACGACAATTTTGAATATCATGTTCCTAAGAGACAAAACCGTCACATTTTGCATAAAAATACGGAGTTCTGTCGAAAAAGTTCAGTAAATAAATAAGTATCCATACATTAATTGTATTTTAAAGAGATTTTGTCCATTTGGTCGTTTTCACCTTTATAAAAACAGAAATGATGTAGCTGAAAAGTTGGAAAAACGTTACGTAACGTTTTCGCTCGATTTTTTTTAAATATGCTGTTTTGGTTGCTATGGCCTTTTTCCAAGACAACTAATATTTTCCCCAAATTTTTTTTAACTAATCTGTTGTTTATTGATTTAGCTTTAATTCCACCAATTAACATGGGTATTTAGTTCGCGTTCAATGCTAGTATAATTGTTGACAATTACGTTAATGGTAGTAAAACACACTTCTAGGTAAAACGTCAGAAACGTCCATAGCTTTGCAGCACATATGCTTCTTCCAATAACTATTCTAAAACTATATTTAACCTTATAAACACTTATCATACATCGTTGAAATCCTTACATTCCATAGATTATCTTCCAGTTAGTTGTTACTTGCAAAAATAAGATCTTTTCATTACAAACCGATAACTCAAAAAACAAATTATACATGAAAAAAACACTAAAATATACACTTTTTTACCATAATTCAAGCCTAGATTAGACTCAAACCTGCACTAAATCCTCTATAGTGCTATACATGCTCTGAAAGTACATAAACCTGGCTCTTTATTAAAAGTAAAAAACCTATACATCGACCGGCTTATTTTTTCAAGAAATGACGTCGCATTTTTTACCTTAAAAACAAGCATTAATAAAAACGTTCAAAAGATCGGTAAAATAAAAATGACACCATGCCGGAAAGGGGACGCTAAACTTCCGTTTTTTCGAATATTTTTATACTTTGTCAAAAATATGACCTCTGAAAGATTCCCTATCAGTTGAGCACACTTTCGTTACTAAATTATATGGCATTCTTAATTTATAGCTACTTAGATTCGACCTTTGTATTTTACTTTAGAAATTCTAGGATGTCACTCTCCGAAACTAACTTGTAAACATAACCGAACTGTGTCTTACTACCTTAATAGATAAACATATTTTTATGTATTTAAGTGTTTTGTATATTTCAAAACTTGAATATATTTGGAACAAAATGATGTTTAGCAATTTCTTTTAGGTCATATATAAGCCAAGTTATGGCAAGTCAAAGTTGGAACCCTATTTTCACTTTTGACCATAGTTTTGCAATATTTTTTGAAAAGTATAACATATCATGGTGTCTTTTTGTTTCTTAGATTAAAATCAACATTTTTACACATTTTTGTTATTTATTGATAAAATAATTGACATTTACCTTTTAATTGATTATTTTTTAAAGTCCGGGGAGATTTTACCTATCAAATTAACACAGTTTGCAAAGTAAAGACCAAGTACGACAATTTTGAATATCATGTTCCTAAGAGACAAAACCGTCACATTTTGCATAAAAATACGGAGTTCTGTCGAAAAAGTTCAGTAAATAAATAAGTATCCATACATTAATTGTATTTTAAAGAGATTTTGTCCATTTGGTCGTTTTCACCTTTATAAAAACAGAAATGATGTAGCTGAAAAGTTGGAAAAACGTTACGTAACGTTTTCGCTCGATTTTTTTTAAATATGCTGTTTTGGTTGCTATGGCCTTTTTCCAAGACAACTAATATTTTCCCCAAATTTTTTTTAACTAATCTGTTGTTTATTGATTTAGCTTTAATTCCACCAATTAACATGGGTATTTAGTTCGCGTTCAATGCTAGTATAATTGTTGACAATTACGTTAATGGTAGTAAAACACACTTCTAGGTAAAACGTCAGAAACGTCCATAGCTTTGCAGCACATATGCTTCTTCCAATAACTATTCTAAAACTATATTTAACCTTATAAACACTTATCATACATCGTTGAAATCCTTACATTCCATAGATTATCTTCCAGTTAGTTGTTACTTGCAAAAATAAGATCTTTTCATTACAAACCGATAACTCAAAAAACAAATTATACATGAAAAAAACACTAAAATATACACTTTTTTACCATAATTCAAGCCTAGATTAGACTCAAACCTGCACTAAATCCTCTATAGTGCTATACATGCTCTGAAAGTACATAAACCTGGCTCTTTATTAAAAGTAAAAAACCTATACATCGACCGGCTTATTTTTTCAAGAAATGACGTCGCATTTTTTACCTTAAAAACAAGCATTAATAAAAACGTTCAAAAGATCGGTAAAATAAAAATGACACCATGCCGGAAAGGGGACGCTAAACTTCCGTTTTTTCGAATATTTTTATACTTTGTCAAAAATATGACCTCTGAAAGATTCCCTATCAGTTGAGCACACTTTCGTTACTAAATTATATGGCATTCTTAATTTATAGCTACTTAGATTCGACCTTTGTATTTTACTTTAGAAATTCTAGGATGTCACTCTCCGAAACTAACTTGTAAACATAACCGAACTGTGTCTTACTACCTTAATAGATAAACATATTTTTATGTATTTAAGTGTTTTGTATATTTCAAAACTTGAATATATTTGGAACAAAATGATGTTTAGCAATTTCTTTTAGGTCATATATAAGCCAAGTTATGGCAAGTCAAAGTTGGAACCCTATTTTCACTTTTGACCATAGTTTTGCAATATTTTTTGAAAAGTATAACATATCATGGTGTCTTTTTGTTTCTTAGATTAAAATCAACATTTTTACACATTTTTGTTATTTATTGATAAAATAATTGACATTTACCTTTTAATTGATTATTTTTTAAAGTCCGGGGAGATTTTACCTATCAAATTAACACAGTTTGCAAAGTAAAGACCAAGTACGACAATTTTGAATATCATGTTCCTAAGAGACAAAACCGTCACATTTTGCATAAAAATACGGAGTTCTGTCGAAAAAGTTCAGTAAATAAATAAGTATCCATACATTAATTGTATTTTAAAGAGATTTTGTCCATTTGGTCGTTTTCACCTTTATAAAAACAGAAATGATGTAGCTGAAAAGTTGGAAAAACGTTACGTAACGTTTTCGCTCGATTTTTTTTAAATATGCTGTTTTGGTTGCTATGGCCTTTTTCCAAGACAACTAATATTTTCCCCAAATTTTTTTTAACTAATCTGTTGTTTATTGATTTAGCTTTAATTCCACCAATTAACATGGGTATTTAGTTCGCGTTCAATGCTAGTATAATTGTTGACAATTACGTTAATGGTAGTAAAACACACTTCTAGGTAAAACGTCAGAAACGTCCATAGCTTTGCAGCACATATGCTTCTTCCAATAACTATTCTAAAACTATATTTAACCTTATAAACACTTATCATACATCGTTGAAATCCTTACATTCCATAGATTATCTTCCAGTTAGTTGTTACTTGCAAAAATAAGATCTTTTCATTACAAACCGATAACTCAAAAAACAAATTATACATGAAAAAAACACTAAAATATACACTTTTTTACCATAATTCAAGCCTAGATTAGACTCAAACCTGCACTAAATCCTCTATAGTGCTATACATGCTCTGAAAGTACATAAACCTGGCTCTTTATTAAAAGTAAAAAACCTATACATCGACCGGCTTATTTTTTCAAGAAATGACGTCGCATTTTTTACCTTAAAAACAAGCATTAATAAAAACGTTCAAAAGATCGGTAAAATAAAAATGACACCATGCCGGAAAGGGGACGCTAAACTTCCGTTTTTTCGAATATTTTTATACTTTGTCAAAAATATGACCTCTGAAAGATTCCCTATCAGTTGAGCACACTTTCGTTACTAAATTATATGGCATTCTTAATTTATAGCTACTTAGATTCGACCTTTGTATTTTACTTTAGAAATTCTAGGATGTCACTCTCCGAAACTAACTTGTAAACATAACCGAACTGTGTCTTACTACCTTAATAGATAAACATATTTTTATGTATTTAAGTGTTTTGTATATTTCAAAACTTGAATATATTTGGAACAAAATGATGTTTAGCAATTTCTTTTAGGTCATATATAAGCCAAGTTATGGCAAGTCAAAGTTGGAACCCTATTTTCACTTTTGACCATAGTTTTGCAATATTTTTTGAAAAGTATAACATATCATGGTGTCTTTTTGTTTCTTAGATTAAAATCAACATTTTTACACATTTTTGTTATTTATTGATAAAATAATTGACATTTACCTTTTAATTGATTATTTTTTAAAGTCCGGGGAGATTTTACCTATCAAATTAACACAGTTTGCAAAGTAAAGACCAAGTACGACAATTTTGAATATCATGTTCCTAAGAGACAAAACCGTCACATTTTGCATAAAAATACGGAGTTCTGTCGAAAAAGTTCAGTAAATAAATAAGTATCCATACATTAATTGTATTTTAAAGAGATTTTGTCCATTTGGTCGTTTTCACCTTTATAAAAACAGAAATGATGTAGCTGAAAAGTTGGAAAAACGTTACGTAACGTTTTCGCTCGATTTTTTTTAAATATGCTGTTTTGGTTGCTATGGCCTTTTTCCAAGACAACTAATATTTTCCCCAAATTTTTTTTAACTAATCTGTTGTTTATTGATTTAGCTTTAATTCCACCAATTAACATGGGTATTTAGTTCGCGTTCAATGCTAGTATAATTGTTGACAATTACGTTAATGGTAGTAAAACACACTTCTAGGTAAAACGTCAGAAACGTCCATAGCTTTGCAGCACATATGCTTCTTCCAATAACTATTCTAAAACTATATTTAACCTTATAAACACTTATCATACATCGTTGAAATCCTTACATTCCATAGATTATCTTCCAGTTAGTTGTTACTTGCAAAAATAAGATCTTTTCATTACAAACCGATAACTCAAAAAACAAATTATACATGAAAAAAACACTAAAATATACACTTTTTTACCATAATTCAAGCCTAGATTAGACTCAAACCTGCACTAAATCCTCTATAGTGCTATACATGCTCTGAAAGTACATAAACCTGGCTCTTTATTAAAAGTAAAAAACCTATACATCGACCGGCTTATTTTTTCAAGAAATGACGTCGCATTTTTTACCTTAAAAACAAGCATTAATAAAAACGTTCAAAAGATCGGTAAAATAAAAATGACACCATGCCGGAAAGGGGACGCTAAACTTCCGTTTTTTCGAATATTTTTATACTTTGTCAAAAATATGACCTCTGAAAGATTCCCTATCAGTTGAGCACACTTTCGTTACTAAATTATATGGCATTCTTAATTTATAGCTACTTAGATTCGACCTTTGTATTTTACTTTAGAAATTCTAGGATGTCACTCTCCGAAACTAACTTGTAAACATAACCGAACTGTGTCTTACTACCTTAATAGATAAACATATTTTTATGTATTTAAGTGTTTTGTATATTTCAAAACTTGAATATATTTGGAACAAAATGATGTTTAGCAATTTCTTTTAGGTCATATATAAGCCAAGTTATGGCAAGTCAAAGTTGGAACCCTATTTTCACTTTTGACCATAGTTTTGCAATATTTTTTGAAAAGTATAACATATCATGGTGTCTTTTTGTTTCTTAGATTAAAATCAACATTTTTACACATTTTTGTTATTTATTGATAAAATAATTGACATTTACCTTTTAATTGATTATTTTTTAAAGTCCGGGGAGATTTTACCTATCAAATTAACACAGTTTGCAAAGTAAAGACCAAGTACGACAATTTTGAATATCATGTTCCTAAGAGACAAAACCGTCACATTTTGCATAAAAATACGGAGTTCTGTCGAAAAAGTTCAGTAAATAAATAAGTATCCATACATTAATTGTATTTTAAAGAGATTTTGTCCATTTGGTCGTTTTCACCTTTATAAAAACAGAAATGATGTAGCTGAAAAGTTGGAAAAACGTTACGTAACGTTTTCGCTCGATTTTTTTTAAATATGCTGTTTTGGTTGCTATGGCCTTTTTCCAAGACAACTAATATTTTCCCCAAATTTTTTTTAACTAATCTGTTGTTTATTGATTTAGCTTTAATTCCACCAATTAACATGGGTATTTAGTTCGCGTTCAATGCTAGTATAATTGTTGACAATTACGTTAATGGTAGTAAAACACACTTCTAGGTAAAACGTCAGAAACGTCCATAGCTTTGCAGCACATATGCTTCTTCCAATAACTATTCTAAAACTATATTTAACCTTATAAACACTTATCATACATCGTTGAAATCCTTACATTCCATAGATTATCTTCCAGTTAGTTGTTACTTGCAAAAATAAGATCTTTTCATTACAAACCGATAACTCAAAAAACAAATTATACATGAAAAAAACACTAAAATATACACTTTTTTACCATAATTCAAGCCTAGATTAGACTCAAACCTGCACTAAATCCTCTATAGTGCTATACATGCTCTGAAAGTACATAAACCTGGCTCTTTATTAAAAGTAAAAAACCTATACATCGACCGGCTTATTTTTTCAAGAAATGACGTCGCATTTTTTACCTTAAAAACAAGCATTAATAAAAACGTTCAAAAGATCGGTAAAATAAAAATGACACCATGCCGGAAAGGGGACGCTAAACTTCCGTTTTTTCGAATATTTTTATACTTTGTCAAAAATATGACCTCTGAAAGATTCCCTATCAGTTGAGCACACTTTCGTTACTAAATTATATGGCATTCTTAATTTATAGCTACTTAGATTCGACCTTTGTATTTTACTTTAGAAATTCTAGGATGTCACTCTCCGAAACTAACTTGTAAACATAACCGAACTGTGTCTTACTACCTTAATAGATAAACATATTTTTATGTATTTAAGTGTTTTGTATATTTCAAAACTTGAATATATTTGGAACAAAATGATGTTTAGCAATTTCTTTTAGGTCATATATAAGCCAAGTTATGGCAAGTCAAAGTTGGAACCCTATTTTCACTTTTGACCATAGTTTTGCAATATTTTTTGAAAAGTATAACATATCATGGTGTCTTTTTGTTTCTTAGATTAAAATCAACATTTTTACACATTTTTGTTATTTATTGATAAAATAATTGACATTTACCTTTTAATTGATTATTTTTTAAAGTCCGGGGAGATTTTACCTATCAAATTAACACAGTTTGCAAAGTAAAGACCAAGTACGACAATTTTGAATATCATGTTCCTAAGAGACAAAACCGTCACATTTTGCATAAAAATACGGAGTTCTGTCGAAAAAGTTCAGTAAATAAATAAGTATCCATACATTAATTGTATTTTAAAGAGATTTTGTCCATTTGGTCGTTTTCACCTTTATAAAAACAGAAATGATGTAGCTGAAAAGTTGGAAAAACGTTACGTAACGTTTTCGCTCGATTTTTTTTAAATATGCTGTTTTGGTTGCTATGGCCTTTTTCCAAGACAACTAATATTTTCCCCAAATTTTTTTTAACTAATCTGTTGTTTATTGATTTAGCTTTAATTCCACCAATTAACATGGGTATTTAGTTCGCGTTCAATGCTAGTATAATTGTTGACAATTACGTTAATGGTAGTAAAACACACTTCTAGGTAAAACGTCAGAAACGTCCATAGCTTTGCAGCACATATGCTTCTTCCAATAACTATTCTAAAACTATATTTAACCTTATAAACACTTATCATACATCGTTGAAATCCTTACATTCCATAGATTATCTTCCAGTTAGTTGTTACTTGCAAAAATAAGATCTTTTCATTACAAACCGATAACTCAAAAAACAAATTATACATGAAAAAAACACTAAAATATACACTTTTTTACCATAATTCAAGCCTAGATTAGACTCAAACCTGCACTAAATCCTCTATAGTGCTATACATGCTCTGAAAGTACATAAACCTGGCTCTTTATTAAAAGTAAAAAACCTATACATCGACCGGCTTATTTTTTCAAGAAATGACGTCGCATTTTTTACCTTAAAAACAAGCATTAATAAAAACGTTCAAAAGATCGGTAAAATAAAAATGACACCATGCCGGAAAGGGGACGCTAAACTTCCGTTTTTTCGAATATTTTTATACTTTGTCAAAAATATGACCTCTGAAAGATTCCCTATCAGTTGAGCACACTTTCGTTACTAAATTATATGGCATTCTTAATTTATAGCTACTTAGATTCGACCTTTGTATTTTACTTTAGAAATTCTAGGATGTCACTCTCCGAAACTAACTTGTAAACATAACCGAACTGTGTCTTACTACCTTAATAGATAAACATATTTTTATGTATTTAAGTGTTTTGTATATTTCAAAACTTGAATATATTTGGAACAAAATGATGTTTAGCAATTTCTTTTAGGTCATATATAAGCCAAGTTATGGCAAGTCAAAGTTGGAACCCTATTTTCACTTTTGACCATAGTTTTGCAATATTTTTTGAAAAGTATAACATATCATGGTGTCTTTTTGTTTCTTAGATTAAAATCAACATTTTTACACATTTTTGTTATTTATTGATAAAATAATTGACATTTACCTTTTAATTGATTATTTTTTAAAGTCCGGGGAGATTTTACCTATCAAATTAACACAGTTTGCAAAGTAAAGACCAAGTACGACAATTTTGAATATCATGTTCCTAAGAGACAAAACCGTCACATTTTGCATAAAAATACGGAGTTCTGTCGAAAAAGTTCAGTAAATAAATAAGTATCCATACATTAATTGTATTTTAAAGAGATTTTGTCCATTTGGTCGTTTTCACCTTTATAAAAACAGAAATGATGTAGCTGAAAAGTTGGAAAAACGTTACGTAACGTTTTCGCTCGATTTTTTTTAAATATGCTGTTTTGGTTGCTATGGCCTTTTTCCAAGACAACTAATATTTTCCCCAAATTTTTTTTAACTAATCTGTTGTTTATTGATTTAGCTTTAATTCCACCAATTAACATGGGTATTTAGTTCGCGTTCAATGCTAGTATAATTGTTGACAATTACGTTAATGGTAGTAAAACACACTTCTAGGTAAAACGTCAGAAACGTCCATAGCTTTGCAGCACATATGCTTCTTCCAATAACTATTCTAAAACTATATTTAACCTTATAAACACTTATCATACATCGTTGAAATCCTTACATTCCATAGATTATCTTCCAGTTAGTTGTTACTTGCAAAAATAAGATCTTTTCATTACAAACCGATAACTCAAAAAACAAATTATACATGAAAAAAACACTAAAATATACACTTTTTTACCATAATTCAAGCCTAGATTAGACTCAAACCTGCACTAAATCCTCTATAGTGCTATACATGCTCTGAAAGTACATAAACCTGGCTCTTTATTAAAAGTAAAAAACCTATACATCGACCGGCTTATTTTTTCAAGAAATGACGTCGCATTTTTTACCTTAAAAACAAGCATTAATAAAAACGTTCAAAAGATCGGTAAAATAAAAATGACACCATGCCGGAAAGGGGACGCTAAACTTCCGTTTTTTCGAATATTTTTATACTTTGTCAAAAATATGACCTCTGAAAGATTCCCTATCAGTTGAGCACACTTTCGTTACTAAATTATATGGCATTCTTAATTTATAGCTACTTAGATTCGACCTTTGTATTTTACTTTAGAAATTCTAGGATGTCACTCTCCGAAACTAACTTGTAAACATAACCGAACTGTGTCTTACTACCTTAATAGATAAACATATTTTTATGTATTTAAGTGTTTTGTATATTTCAAAACTTGAATATATTTGGAACAAAATGATGTTTAGCAATTTCTTTTAGGTCATATATAAGCCAAGTTATGGCAAGTCAAAGTTGGAACCCTATTTTCACTTTTGACCATAGTTTTGCAATATTTTTTGAAAAGTATAACATATCATGGTGTCTTTTTGTTTCTTAGATTAAAATCAACATTTTTACACATTTTTGTTATTTATTGATAAAATAATTGACATTTACCTTTTAATTGATTATTTTTTAAAGTCCGGGGAGATTTTACCTATCAAATTAACACAGTTTGCAAAGTAAAGACCAAGTACGACAATTTTGAATATCATGTTCCTAAGAGACAAAACCGTCACATTTTGCATAAAAATACGGAGTTCTGTCGAAAAAGTTCAGTAAATAAATAAGTATCCATACATTAATTGTATTTTAAAGAGATTTTGTCCATTTGGTCGTTTTCACCTTTATAAAAACAGAAATGATGTAGCTGAAAAGTTGGAAAAACGTTACGTAACGTTTTCGCTCGATTTTTTTTAAATATGCTGTTTTGGTTGCTATGGCCTTTTTCCAAGACAACTAATATTTTCCCCAAATTTTTTTTAACTAATCTGTTGTTTATTGATTTAGCTTTAATTCCACCAATTAACATGGGTATTTAGTTCGCGTTCAATGCTAGTATAATTGTTGACAATTACGTTAATGGTAGTAAAACACACTTCTAGGTAAAACGTCAGAAACGTCCATAGCTTTGCAGCACATATGCTTCTTCCAATAACTATTCTAAAACTATATTTAACCTTATAAACACTTATCATACATCGTTGAAATCCTTACATTCCATAGATTATCTTCCAGTTAGTTGTTACTTGCAAAAATAAGATCTTTTCATTACAAACCGATAACTCAAAAAACAAATTATACATGAAAAAAACACTAAAATATACACTTTTTTACCATAATTCAAGCCTAGATTAGACTCAAACCTGCACTAAATCCTCTATAGTGCTATACATGCTCTGAAAGTACATAAACCTGGCTCTTTATTAAAAGTAAAAAACCTATACATCGACCGGCTTATTTTTTCAAGAAATGACGTCGCATTTTTTACCTTAAAAACAAGCATTAATAAAAACGTTCAAAAGATCGGTAAAATAAAAATGACACCATGCCGGAAAGGGGACGCTAAACTTCCGTTTTTTCGAATATTTTTATACTTTGTCAAAAATATGACCTCTGAAAGATTCCCTATCAGTTGAGCACACTTTCGTTACTAAATTATATGGCATTCTTAATTTATAGCTACTTAGATTCGACCTTTGTATTTTACTTTAGAAATTCTAGGATGTCACTCTCCGAAACTAACTTGTAAACATAACCGAACTGTGTCTTACTACCTTAATAGATAAACATATTTTTATGTATTTAAGTGTTTTGTATATTTCAAAACTTGAATATATTTGGAACAAAATGATGTTTAGCAATTTCTTTTAGGTCATATATAAGCCAAGTTATGGCAAGTCAAAGTTGGAACCCTATTTTCACTTTTGACCATAGTTTTGCAATATTTTTTGAAAAGTATAACATATCATGGTGTCTTTTTGTTTCTTAGATTAAAATCAACATTTTTACACATTTTTGTTATTTATTGATAAAATAATTGACATTTACCTTTTAATTGATTATTTTTTAAAGTCCGGGGAGATTTTACCTATCAAATTAACACAGTTTGCAAAGTAAAGACCAAGTACGACAATTTTGAATATCATGTTCCTAAGAGACAAAACCGTCACATTTTGCATAAAAATACGGAGTTCTGTCGAAAAAGTTCAGTAAATAAATAAGTATCCATACATTAATTGTATTTTAAAGAGATTTTGTCCATTTGGTCGTTTTCACCTTTATAAAAACAGAAATGATGTAGCTGAAAAGTTGGAAAAACGTTACGTAACGTTTTCGCTCGATTTTTTTTAAATATGCTGTTTTGGTTGCTATGGCCTTTTTCCAAGACAACTAATATTTTCCCCAAATTTTTTTTAACTAATCTGTTGTTTATTGATTTAGCTTTAATTCCACCAATTAACATGGGTATTTAGTTCGCGTTCAATGCTAGTATAATTGTTGACAATTACGTTAATGGTAGTAAAACACACTTCTAGGTAAAACGTCAGAAACGTCCATAGCTTTGCAGCACATATGCTTCTTCCAATAACTATTCTAAAACTATATTTAACCTTATAAACACTTATCATACATCGTTGAAATCCTTACATTCCATAGATTATCTTCCAGTTAGTTGTTACTTGCAAAAATAAGATCTTTTCATTACAAACCGATAACTCAAAAAACAAATTATACATGAAAAAAACACTAAAATATACACTTTTTTACCATAATTCAAGCCTAGATTAGACTCAAACCTGCACTAAATCCTCTATAGTGCTATACATGCTCTGAAAGTACATAAACCTGGCTCTTTATTAAAAGTAAAAAACCTATACATCGACCGGCTTATTTTTTCAAGAAATGACGTCGCATTTTTTACCTTAAAAACAAGCATTAATAAAAACGTTCAAAAGATCGGTAAAATAAAAATGACACCATGCCGGAAAGGGGACGCTAAACTTCCGTTTTTTCGAATATTTTTATACTTTGTCAAAAATATGACCTCTGAAAGATTCCCTATCAGTTGAGCACACTTTCGTTACTAAATTATATGGCATTCTTAATTTATAGCTACTTAGATTCGACCTTTGTATTTTACTTTAGAAATTCTAGGATGTCACTCTCCGAAACTAACTTGTAAACATAACCGAACTGTGTCTTACTACCTTAATAGATAAACATATTTTTATGTATTTAAGTGTTTTGTATATTTCAAAACTTGAATATATTTGGAACAAAATGATGTTTAGCAATTTCTTTTAGGTCATATATAAGCCAAGTTATGGCAAGTCAAAGTTGGAACCCTATTTTCACTTTTGACCATAGTTTTGCAATATTTTTTGAAAAGTATAACATATCATGGTGTCTTTTTGTTTCTTAGATTAAAATCAACATTTTTACACATTTTTGTTATTTATTGATAAAATAATTGACATTTACCTTTTAATTGATTATTTTTTAAAGTCCGGGGAGATTTTACCTATCAAATTAACACAGTTTGCAAAGTAAAGACCAAGTACGACAATTTTGAATATCATGTTCCTAAGAGACAAAACCGTCACATTTTGCATAAAAATACGGAGTTCTGTCGAAAAAGTTCAGTAAATAAATAAGTATCCATACATTAATTGTATTTTAAAGAGATTTTGTCCATTTGGTCGTTTTCACCTTTATAAAAACAGAAATGATGTAGCTGAAAAGTTGGAAAAACGTTACGTAACGTTTTCGCTCGATTTTTTTTAAATATGCTGTTTTGGTTGCTATGGCCTTTTTCCAAGACAACTAATATTTTCCCCAAATTTTTTTTAACTAATCTGTTGTTTATTGATTTAGCTTTAATTCCACCAATTAACATGGGTATTTAGTTCGCGTTCAATGCTAGTATAATTGTTGACAATTACGTTAATGGTAGTAAAACACACTTCTAGGTAAAACGTCAGAAACGTCCATAGCTTTGCAGCACATATGCTTCTTCCAATAACTATTCTAAAACTATATTTAACCTTATAAACACTTATCATACATCGTTGAAATCCTTACATTCCATAGATTATCTTCCAGTTAGTTGTTACTTGCAAAAATAAGATCTTTTCATTACAAACCGATAACTCAAAAAACAAATTATACATGAAAAAAACACTAAAATATACACTTTTTTACCATAATTCAAGCCTAGATTAGACTCAAACCTGCACTAAATCCTCTATAGTGCTATACATGCTCTGAAAGTACATAAACCTGGCTCTTTATTAAAAGTAAAAAACCTATACATCGACCGGCTTATTTTTTCAAGAAATGACGTCGCATTTTTTACCTTAAAAACAAGCATTAATAAAAACGTTCAAAAGATCGGTAAAATAAAAATGACACCATGCCGGAAAGGGGACGCTAAACTTCCGTTTTTTCGAATATTTTTATACTTTGTCAAAAATATGACCTCTGAAAGATTCCCTATCAGTTGAGCACACTTTCGTTACTAAATTATATGGCATTCTTAATTTATAGCTACTTAGATTCGACCTTTGTATTTTACTTTAGAAATTCTAGGATGTCACTCTCCGAAACTAACTTGTAAACATAACCGAACTGTGTCTTACTACCTTTACCCCTCTGTTCTATTTTTAGCCATGGCGGTCATGTTTTTTTACGAATCAAAAATCCAAACGATTGGTTTGAAGCACATATGCCAATTAACAACTGTACAAAGTTTGGTTGCAATTGAACCTATGGTGTCAGAGGAGTTAACGCTTGAAAAAAGGCTAACGGACGGACGGACGACGGACGCCAAGTGACGGCAATAGCTCACCTGACCCTTCAGGTCAGGTGAGCCCAAAAGGGGCCTGAATCGCTCACCTGGTATCCAAGTAATTTAGGACATCAATTTAAACGAACATTTTACACAATGATAGATCTAAACAAATTTAGCAACTTTCGTTCTTATATTGATTATTTATCTCCTTTAATTTACAGCTCGAAAAGTGAAAAATTTGCAAAAATAGTCATTTTCAAGGGCAATAACTTCAACAAAGGTTGTCTGATTGACATGAAATTTTGCACAGTAATAGATTTTAATCAACAAGGCAATTTTTGTTCTCGCAACGATTATTTATCTCCTTTTCATTTAAAAATATAACTCAAAATATCAGTAAAATTTTTCTAAAATATGGCCTCTTGTATAGGTAAGGTATCATAAACCCCTTCCAGAGGAATTGGCCCCTCTCTCATATAGTCCATTAAAATGAAAAATTCAGTGTTATTGTTTGTTATTGTCAAAGTTTTATTGGGTTAATAATGAAAACATGTGTACAATAAAATGAAACCTAAAAATTCACTCATTTTGAATACCCTTGATTCATTTTTGACAAGTGTATGAAATTTTTTTTACATGGGTGTGTGAAAAGGGTCCATATGGAAGTCCGGAAAGCATGGTTAAAAAGGGTATTTTAAGAATTTTGTATACAATCCAACTTTGCGAAAAAAGTAATCCTTGATGGTGCATGTTTTATACCAGCATTAGAGAGAAAATCGTACTAGCTTTGCAAAAATATATAACATGTGTACCATCCTACCCGTATTTGTTCAAGCAAAAATGCCAAAAATGTAGATTTTAAGCTGAACATGAATGTGAACGTCAAAAGGGGTTTTTGAGACCTTATCCGATTGATCTGATTTTGCATAACTTTTGTTCTTATAATGACTATTTGTCTCCTTTCATTATCACAATAACAATTTTGAAATGGTTTCAGATGAGAAGATTTTTGAAATTTTGTCTAACGGACGACCACAGACGACGACGACGACGGCGGACGCCAAGTGATGAAATTATCGCACATGGCCTTTGGCCAAGTGAACTTATAATTAAACAAATCAACCAACCATAGCTGCATAAATGCAATTTTCGAATGATTCAAGGGAAATAACTCATATGAAAATTGACTCCGAAATTATAAAATGCAGACAATATTTTCAGCTGGGGACCTTAGAATTTAATGTTTTATTTCAAAACATTTTGTATCATAGGGAGCACAGCTCGTAGCGGGCACGAAGTGCCCGTGAAAGCGGAGAGCTCTACAGCAATTTGTCTAGTGCTGATATTGACTTTTTTTCGTCCATATATGCTTCTCACGCACACAGGTTCGATGTGAATTTGAAAAATGATTACCAATTTTGCTAATCGCCTTCCAAAAATTGTCTTTGTAATAATAGAACAAGGAGAAAAATATTCTGATGACGATGAGTTACTTCATTTTTCAAGTAAAACAAATTTTGTTCATTTTTTTTAACATTTTCTTATTTTACGCTAATTCGCCCCAAATACCTCGTCCCAAACTGAACGCTGATTAAAATAAAAATAAATACGATCAAAACAGTGCATCAAAAGTGTCCACGTCTTTTCGGGAATGGATTCCTCTAGATCTTATATTCTGAATTCTAAACGAATTTATTCCTCAATTGAGGCGCGCAACTCCATCTTTGATGTTTCATGGTATAGGGGGAGCTTTTTTTCAACTCAAAAGGTATGTAAAAATACAAGCTGTTCGTTGACAACTTATATTTTTGCTGTGTTCGCATTTAGGCAATGCCTATCTCATATTATTGATTTTAATTAAATAAAGAAATGAACTTGAATACGTAGAATTTTTCTGAGACAAGGTTTTATGCTAATTATTCGAATTTTCCTATATAATCTATTGTAATTTGGATAAAGTTGAAGTTAGATATTGTAAAAACAGGCCTGAAAAGGTGGTCCAAAATAACAGCACAAGAAAGTGTATGTATACAAAACTATGAGCATAAGAGACATCCATATCGAAATATAAATTAACAATAAATTTTGCTTCGTGTATTCAAGACTCATCAGAGGCGCTCTACCAACTTGAAAATGCCAAACATTATATAAATGTGAAGAGCATAGAACAATAATACCAAAAATGTCGAATGAGAAACCAAATTATGACTAAGAACAACCTATGTCTGGGGTAGACAGAACCTTAGGTATTTGGTAATTTAGAAATTTATAGCTTTGATGTGTTCGTCAACACAAAAGTGTAGATGCCGGAGTGGGCTAACCTCGGGGAATTAAAACTCCACCAGCAGCGCTAGCCATCACGGATGTAAGAAATATAAATTACAACAAAGTTCCAGACAATAAATTTTGCTACGCCTGACGCGCGTTTCGTCTATTCAAGACTCATCAGAGGCGCTCTACCAAAAGTTGAAAATGTCAAACATTATATGAAATTAACCCATGGTAAATATACAACATTTAAAAAACATGCTAATGCTTGTGTTACATTTAAAAAAAAATGGCTTATTAACAATTTAGTTCACAAATTACTTTTGTTGTTTGTTGCTGTACATGCTTTGGTGTTCAGGGACAAATTCAGAGGGGCGACCAAGGGAACCTGCCCCTTTTGTCAGAAAAAAAACCAGTGGTTTGATGTAAAGGAAATCAGTAAAGCATGGCATGGCCAGAGTGTCCCCTTTTGACATTTCTGGACCACCAAATAGTTTAACACAATACAAACGAAGCTGCATGAACAAATAAATGAAAAAGTGAAGGCATTGTCATATTAAGAAGCTTGAATCTTGCATTGGTATATACACGATACCGATTGATCCAGATTTAGCCAAGCATGTAATTATTACTATTTAAAATATTTAGAATATTTCCATCTATTCAAATAAGACCAATTCAAACTTTTACGACGATTTATACTTTTAATAGGCCAGACTAAACTGAGAGTATACTTCCGTTACGGTGATAAATAAACAAGATCTTTACCAAGTAAGACAATTTACTTAAGTGTTTTTCCTCAAACTGTTTGAAAAGTAAAAATACAGCGATGTCATGGTCTGACATGGGACAGAATTTGTGTTAATATTCAAAATGCTATGTATAAGCAAAATGCCTTTCTTTAATTTCTTGTTAAATTCAAATTCTAAATCTAATAATAATTTACCAAGTGGAACAGAAACTGATAAAATTTCCACGTGTTATTTAACAATATCTGCAGAAGCGTGATTTTTTAAAATATTTTTTTACAAGGATTTCAAATGATAAACTAGCGCCTATCCGAGTAATCATTTAAAATATCTTGCATTTTGCATCAAATGATGACAAATATTTGCCCATGTACGATTGTATAAAGTATTGATAACTGCCAATTTACAAGTTGCTGCTGTAATCCTCTTAAATATTTAATACCATACATAAGAAAAAGATACAGTTTTAATATTTGACCCGGAGTAGTTTTACTTATCTCTAATACTGACATGTTAAGTTTTTTTTTAACATGGGATAATTTCTATAATGCTGTAATTCGGACACTTCCGTAACTTTATCAGAGGAGGATGTTTATATCAATTTAGGTTTTCGAACGAATTGTTATATATAGCCTTTAAGGTAGGTTTTATTATATGTTAGATTTTAACTCATATGATATATAATTGGAATTCATGAAATATTTTCATTATTAAATGTATTTCGCATCTATAAATACTTCAACCAAGCGATCACAAGCTGTACGCACTGCATACAGGTACTTTGTACACGCACATTTTCATCAGTTGCATATAATTCATAGTTATAAAATTCAAACCCCATCCGTATTTTAAACAGACCTAGTAAGGTGAGTTCACGTAAAAATGGTTGTGGTAAATCTGGAGGTTTCTGCCAACCATTTAGGAACATTTGCCGACTTTAAGGTCTTTTTTACAGGAGTTAGCGTTGCTGATTATCGTTTAAAAGTTGTGCTTTGTCGTAGTCTGCAATGATTCCTAGATTAGTCTGAAGTTATATTCTGGATTATAGCATTCTGCTAGTTTTCTTTTGCTTAAATGGACGTTTTCATTGCTTAGCTCGGTAATGCAAGATTAGAAACGCGCCGAAACATTTTTTTAGGGGGGTAGGACCTTTTTCGGGACACCGGGATTGGCCATATTTAAGCTCGGGATTCCGGGATTTGGACAATTTAAGTTCGGGATTCCGGGATAAAATCATATCAACTTTACCGGGCTTCGGGATTTTCTCATTTTTAAGTCGGGATGACGGGATTTTGTAAAAATTAGTTCGGGATTCCGGGATCAGACCCCCTCCTACCCCCCTCTTTTTTAAATTGACTGTTGAGTTCAATTAAGGATCGTTCAATCTCAATCCAAACAACAACCTCTTTTGATATTTATTTTAAAAAATTGAACTCACGGTGAGCCGGATGCGATGCGAAAAAATACCCTTCTGTTGTTCAAGCATTTAAATGTGTTACTATGTTGATCGATGCCTGCTTACTCTTAATTGAGTTTTTATTTGAAACAATACATTTTTCCCGGAACCCAGTCGATAGAAATAAAACCAATGTGTACAACCTAACCGGAAACAATAAAACAATAATGAATATACTAAGTACCTATTACAATTAATTCTAACTACAGGTTAACTTGTCAGCATTATCAAAAGTTTATCATCAGGAAGCATATGTGTTTGTGATTACAATCCCTTCATAGAGCGACACGAAAAACACGTTTTAACGTGATAACTGTAATATTTTCTCGACTAAACAAATTGTTGTGTCATGGACAATTACGCCTTTATCTTATTTTAATTTTGTATTTTTTTTCAGATTTCACATTATCTATTTTTTTAACTGATAAAGATAGTATCAGAATTACAATTTTATACAAATATTTCCTCTTAGTTTTCAGATTTGACACCATGGCTACCGATAGTACGGCGATCGCCCTGGGAGTGATGATACCCTTAATGATACTGGTCCTGATATTTGTTATTGTCTTTTTCTATTTAAAACACAGAAGAAAGTAAGTATATTTTGATGTCAGCCTACAAAGTACGAGCAATTTATGACACAAGGAGGGTCATGATTTGCAGCTGAAATTTATTTTTTACATCAATTTACCATTCAGAAACAAGTACCCGAGTTCACTTTTGAAACGAGTTCGCGTTTATTCAGAATTGTTTTTGCGTGCTTTTAAGTTGTTTGTTTCTCCATGCGGTTCTTATCCGTGTTTACAGATACACACCACAACTTAATTGAAAAAAACTCACATTGTGACGAGGTCAGCTTCGTTGCTACGGAGAAAAAAATTACCAGTCCCTGGCTGCTAGTTTCATTTGACATATCTTAAAGCCTCTTAAGTATTATTATAAATTATTTGAAAATGTTCAAATTCACAAGCCTAAGTTTGCTTTACTAACGTGTTTAGACATAGTTTTAAATCTTAATTTTTAGTACCATTTATATATACCGGGATATACAACAGAAACTGCAGTTAGTATTCAAAAATAAAGTTTACCAGTCCTTAGATATAAACAATTCTTGTTTATTTTTTAATAAATTGTAACTTATACTTTTTCCTGTTTTTAGCACAGCCGAATGTTTAGGTATGCATCACTTACAGCTTTTCACGTGGCCGCAAATCTCATGCGACATTCAATTCGGGTTTACCAGCATGATGTCATTTAAGAAGTTCAAAAGGAATATTTTGTTCTATTCAAAACACAATCTAAACGGATTTTTTAGACCGATTTGTCAATATAAGTTTGTCCACATCTAAGTTCTACACCTTATTTGTCACGATAATTGGTTGTATATACCGTCCATATACTAAAACTGTCTTTAGATAATTTCAGTCTGTACTGATGACCTTCAACACTTATGTTTTTTTTTAATATCATTCATTTATTAGTTCTGGATTGCTATTGTATAAAATTGCGGACAAAAGGCGCTTCAGATGCAGCCTATAACTATGGAGTTACAATTATTCCTCTTTGTTGCAGTTGTTATTATGCTTTGATATATTTGTTTTATTTTATTTTAGACAACAGAGACAATTTAAGGAAGTCAGTTTCAGAGATAACCCGGTAAGTCTATATACATGGAGTTTAACCCAAACATATTTCTTTCAGACTTTTGACATTCGGATACCCCATTGGCACCTCTGCTTCTGCCCTGTTCTGGACCCTGTTAGCATCAAGGAAATCGTAAAAACATATCCGGTTACTATACCAGGGGACATTGTATATACCCTGTTATGACCACGACAATAATGATTTTTACTGTATATATAGCCGTTCAGGGGCAAAAAATGATACATTTTAGGAGAAATAGATCAGCAACTTTCATGTCTATTTGATTAAACTAATAAAACTAATTGTTTTAACATATTTGTGACCCTGTTGGTGACAGCTAGACCTCGAAGCCTGAAAAACAAACCCTATATATATGTGTGAGTGTGTGTGTTGAACGCCCTTTATCGACGCACCTGGTCCATTTAGGGCGGTCAGTTTTAATGGTGGAGGAAACCGGACTTTATTTCGGCACGCCCATTCTATTGAACATATAGGAAGTAGCCCCCAACCCCCAGGGGTTTACCACTGGATGTTTATCCACTATGTAGCATTGGAAATCCGAACTGTCAATTTCGATTTTTCACACTGATAACTTTGCATGGCAGACTTTGAAATTGTCGTTGTTTTAAGATGTGTCCTTTATACATGTTAATGATATATTCGAGTGTTCGAAAGTATAATTCAAATTTTTTTACAATCGTAACTTTTCGATGACAATATGAAATGATTGTTTTGGAAAGATTGTCCACGACAAGTCTTTATCAGGCAAAATAATTGTGTGAAACGAATAGGTGTAATTTTGATCAGAATTGAAGAGCACAGATTGATATCACTGTCTAACTAACTCTTGTTACATTTTTACGAATCTGTTAAAGAAACCAACTTTAGGGAAATGTCTATAAAATTAACGGACTCTTTTACAAATGTTAATATATATAACGGTAACCAGAGCGCATGCACAGGTGTTTGGAATCAGGATAATATTATAATTCCTTAATCATAGAAATAGACTGGTTCTCGTATACATATAGTATATACATAAGAGCCAGAATTTTTATTAATACATATAAATAACCAAAAAGTCAAGTATCACAATGACCTCTAAATGCCCGAGTTAGAGCGTGGAAATAATAAATTTTCTTTTATTTTTTTCTAGGTGATGACCGGAAAACTACCAGAAACCCCAAGAAACTCGGATGTAAAAAACTCGGTTTTCATTTATGAGAATGAATTAGGAGCTTGTAACTTGTCGTCAATTGAAGAGCAAGAAACATCATTTATAGAAGATGAAACATCGACGTCAAAGGACACGGATTTAAAAGTAGATGAAATGGTAAAAGATGTTTTAGATAACATCAATGAAGAAGATGATGGGAAAAGCATGAACATTGTCGATATTGACGCTAAACTAGATACAAGTTTACCAGAGAAAGGTTTGACAGGTATGGACGTAAAATCGCACAACAAAGCCGTAACGGATCGGATCTCAAAAGCGAGTAGTGGTAATAATAGTTATATTAGCTTTAATAATGAACCAAAACACAATAGTGGTGTTGGACAAGAAAAAGTAAAAGATGTAGCAGATAATAATTATGAGTCTATGGTCGGAAATGAATATCTAAATTTTAGCCACAAGACAGATAAAGAACCTAGTAGTATTTCCGAAGATGACAAAAAATCTGAGAATGTAAGTAAAATCGTAGAAACGAAGGAGGATATGGCATCAGGACCAGTGTATGCTACAGTTGTTAAAAACAAAACACAAAAATACACTGAACAAGAAAAAAGAAATAGTTTAACGAATAAAGAAATACCTCAAGGCATCGATGATAAAATACCAGACACAGATTTGTCGTCTGCAAGATCAGTGGATGAGAAATGTGACGTCACTCCCAGAAAGGAGGAATCTGAAACTGAAATGGATTCAAATGATAGCGATGCCCAACAGGTTCCCGTAAAACCAAAACGAAATACTATTAAAAGGGTTAAAGAAAAAGATATTTTGGAAAACAAAAACTCAGGCGAATCGAACTTAACAGAACAAAATGAAAGAAGCGACAGTTTGTTAGCTGAAAAAGAAGTAATCCAGACTACAGATTCTACCGATAGTTTTAAAGATACAGGAAGTTACAAATTAGCTACCAAAAAAGATGAAGTTGTGATTAAAAACGAGGAGAAGCAACAGACAAAGTCAGTACAAGATACAAAAACAAAGGGAGACAATTTTGATGAAAACAATTCTAATGACAGCAAAACTCAATCAGTCCTTGATTCCACAGTCTTTACAACATCCAATTCTGATACATTGAATAACATTGAAAATGAGCACGATAAGGATGAAAGAACGAGAGAAAGAAAGAATATAGATGCATCAAATTTGAATGAATCTCAAGTGAGTGTTGATAATGAAACTGCGACGCGAACAATAGAAGATGAAGATGAAAGTGATTGTGTAAAAACTAATGTCACTAAAGACACTGCTAAAGTAAAAGAAACTGAAGAAAAAAGTGCTACAAAAATGATAGAAAATACGGGTACTGATTTAGAAAGTGAACGTTCAATACTTTCAAGCAGTAGTGTGACAGAAGATGCCTTAGAAAATGAATCCCAGAAATCTAGTCCTGAAAAAGGAGCAACAGATGAACAATCTATCCCCATTTCTATCATGGAAGATGGTGATGGTAAACTGGAAAAAGCCAGTTTGAACAATGAAAACTTATGTAATAAAGGTGGAATAGAGAAAACAGAAAACAAGGAAGATTTTAATACAAAGGAAAAACTAAACAGTAATGATTTTAAAACAGATTATACAAAAGATTTCTCAGAACAACCAAATAAAGATCGCGTTACTGAAATAAAACATGGAACATTGGAAATAGAGGGAAAACCGATAGATGGGATAGATGAAGAGGGTGGTAATATAGAACAATTTGCAAATGATGAGAAAAACGGTTCGACCAATGATAAAACCGAAGAGAAAATAGATCAATCAGAAGGTGAAAATGTAGAACAATTAACTATAGAAAACACAAAATCGACAGAAGATGAAAACCAAGACAACACAACCATGGAGAAACCAAATACGAAAAAAGAAGAAAACGCAGAACAATTTGCATCACATAGAGTAAGCTTAACAAACGATCAAATCCCAGGGGAATCATTAATAGAAGAAATTTCAGACCAATTAATCGGTAATGAAGAAGATGAAATTGGAGATAAAAGTCCAGCAAGTAACAATAAGGAAATAGATATTACAAAAGATGAAGATCCTGAACAATCACCGACTGAAGAAATGGATTCTACCACCAATGAAATATTAAAGGAAGATTTGACACGCGATAAAAAAGCAGAGGAAACAGAAGAAGAAACATTTTCTTTGACGAAAGTTGCGAGTTCCGTAATAGACGAAATTCATCCGAAAGATGAAACTTTAGAACAGTTGGCGGAAGAAAAAGAAATTATTTCTTCTAAAGATGAAAATTCAAAACTAACAGAAAACGACGAAGTAGATAAGATCAAAGATGAATTTATAAGCACTGACGATAACACCAAAGATGAAGATGTAGACGAAGATGAATCGGGAGATGAGGTTACATTAAGCATTGATGCGTTGGTGAGAAAAGCATCAAAGAAGATGATTTTTGATAGTCAAGCGGATCTGAAAGGCCCTGATATTTCCGTACACGAAATCGACGACGGAAAATTAACTGAACTATAACTACCAAACCAAAAGGAATGGCCAGTATTTTAGATTAATCAGTGCAATAACTATGTTAATGGCAACCTTGTTTGAGAAAAAAAACCCAATTATAGTTGTTGAACAATCTAAGACTAAAGGACCCACTAAATATCATATCAATTTATCATTTTTCATGTTTTATACATTATAAACTTTTAATTTTACAAAAAAATATTTTAAACTCTTGACTCGTTCCCCTTTCAAATTAAAACAAAATGGGCTTTAGTTTTGTAATTATTCTCAAAATTATAAAACTAAAGCATGGCTAAAAATAACTGAAAACTTCGTATATGATGACTTCAACTTCCCTGTCGTCAACATTGCCTTTTTGTGTGGCAACATTCCGCCCACTGACTCCAGTTTATGGAGTTTACGCATCAAAATTGATTCGCTATTCCCGAACTTGCGGAATTTGCATCGATTTCCTTGTCACAAAAATTGCTAACACAAGGTTATGTTGCCTCGGTTGTGGTCTTCAATTAAGAAATTTTTGAGGACATAATGCACTGGTAGCAAAATATGGGACTTCTTTGTATAAGATGAGTGAAGATGTTGATTTTTCATAGGATTTTGTTTTATTTTCCTTTGTCAGATTCGACAGGCTAAATTGATCATTGGCAGCTAGTGCGACGGGTGTGCTTTAGCAAGCAGGAACTTACTCTCTTGTGCACATGAGTTCACTATTCATAACTTGAGTTCGCGTTGTTGAATGCTATTCACTTGTTTTTATGTTTATTGTTTTGTGTTTCTGCGTGTTGTTTTCGTTTAGGTTTAATGGTTTTGCCTGTGTCCACTTTTTTTGTGCCAGTGCCCTTTCGAACTTTTGACATTCGAGTGCCCCATTTGTACTTCTTTGCTTTTAAGACATTAAGACATTGAAAACTGAATTAAAAACAATATGTTGACCATAGATTTATTTTATAATACATATAATTTAAACATAATCGTTATAATTCATTATATGAAAGTTGAATGCAATTAAGACATGAATTCGTTAAAAAAATGAACAGTCAAAATAAATAAAGGTAATAACAAAACTACCGAACTTGAATGATCAATCTCATAGTCCAGAGAAAATGACAAAAACGAATTAGTCATACCGGAGAATTGGTTGATCGCAATGGTCCTGACTTGGTACTGGCATTTCAAACAAAATGGTGGGTTAAACCAGGTTTTATGGCACCATACCTCCCTCTTTCATTGCGATCTTAGGATCTGGTAATGGCCATAGAACACAACATAGTTGTGAGACTCAATAGGGATATTGAGGTGATCATCACAGTACAGCTGACCAGTCAAACACTAATTAAAACAATTAACCACCATATCTTTTAACTCAATTTTGAACTTTTCTACTAGTGGCTGATAACGAAGAAAGAATTTTTTTAGGGATCGTATGAGACGCATTTTCTTATAGCCCTGCTCCAAAAGTCGGTCACGAAGAAATCGGTGTCTGATAAAAAAATATCTGTGAAATATGTGCAAGCTCTGGCATATCGAATAAGTTGTGAAATATAAACACCGTATGCAGGGGAAGTAGGTATATTGCTCTGTAAATTAGGAAAATTAATAATTTGAAAATTAAAATCGTCTCTTTTATCGTAAATTTTTGTACTGAGATGACCACCTGGATCAAATTCGAGGTGCAAATCCAAGAAAGACGTGAAGCAATCTGATGCGGCGGTCTCTTTAATCTCCAGTTCTGGAAGATATGTTGAAGGAATCCATCTACCAAATGAAATGTTATTGACAGAAAGGACACCATCAATATATCTGAATGTAAGATCAAATTACCTTCTTGTTCTTTACGAGTCCCTGAGGAATTTCAGTTTCGTAAGAGTATAAAAACAAATCGGCGGGGGAGAGGAGCACAGTTTATGCCCATTTGAATGCCGATTTGTTGTTGAAAAATCTCTCCTCCGAAGTTGACAAATATGTTTTCAATGAGAAAATCAAGCATACTGCAAAATTGTTCCAGTGTGTAACTAATTCTATCTTTGTAAGATATTTTGAAAAAGAATGTAGAGTTATAACCCAAAACAACAAAATTCCTGGAGTTTGAAAAGGCGTTTTCGAGAAGTTTTTTTCAGGCGACATTTTAGTTTTCGTGTGGCAAGGAAGTGTATAAAGTTGAAAAATCGAACGTTTTCAAAGAATGAACCTCAGAAAATGATCTAGATTTAAAATGATTTATCAAATCTTTTGAGTTCTTCAAAATCCACATATGGTTAAATCCACTACGATTATAAATAGTGCCGCAGAATGCTTGTTGACCTTCTTTGACAGCAGACAAGATTTAAGTTAAATTAACGGACAGCTCTGTAATTGAACACGATGAAGATCCAGCTACATACCTATGTACGGATTTTTGTGAAGTTTAGGTATCCAGGACAAATATGATAACTCTTTATGTTCCTCTTTCATTTGAATATTGAAAGAGGACACAAAAGAGCTATGGTTGGCTATGATTTCATCTTTGTTCAATGTAGTCCGTTTGTACGTAGCACTAGCGGAAGTATTACCATCTATGCCTAGTTTTTTTATTAGACAATTAATTTATTTGAACCTGTATTCTAAGTGAAAAAAATTGCACATTTAAAGTTTATACCATATTTGTATATACAAAAAACATAATATAAACAACTGAGTTCATCATTGTGTTAGCCAGAAAAAAATACTGGTCCCTGCTACATTGTAAAGATTAGCTATTACGAATATTTGGGTTTTAGACCATCACACTAACAGGACTTTTTTCCTTGGATTAATAAATTCACGGTTTGAACCTGCCCACGATTATCTCGAATGCCCCATTGGTGCCGCTTTGCTATCAATCTTTTATGATGTTTACAAAGATCAACTTGATGTTGTATCTTTTTGAATCCGAAATCTGTTGGAAGTAATGTTGGACAATGCAATGATTAAGCCCTGTAGTCCACAAACAACTGTAAAAGCGAAGCTTAACCATTCCTCGTCAAAGATGGCGTCCAATATACCAATAAACCACAAAACACCAGACAACGCCGACATTCTAAGGTAGATTTTAGCCTCGGTATAAGGATTTAATTTTCGCACATCAGACACTCCTAATCGAACACCACACACCTTACAAATAGTGTATATTAAGCAACAAAGGTTGAAACATATAATGAACAAAATTGGACCGGTAAAGAAAGCGAGGTTAGCAGGATAACCTTTCGGAAAACAAGGCACGGAATCATAGCCAGCGGACCATGATCCGGGACCGAACATATCAACGAAAAATGCTGTTCCGACAATGGGTAAAGGTGTCACTAGGCCCAAAAAAGTTAGCAGTACTCTTTCACGTTTCCTTGCATTGTTCCTGACAGCTATAGTTGACCTTAGTTTTGTAAGAGTGGATGCTATGGAAACTACCCCGATTCCCATAAACACAAATACAGACAGCCACAAATAATGAAGCGAAACGCCTATGATGTAGCATACGTTTCTGTTAACTTCAGCTTGGACACCAAAAATAAACGCAGTATTGGATAAGAGCAAGGAAACCGCAATGTTTTCTGTGTTTGAGGAAGGGACGTTTGTCACAAGACCCAATCTCCTTTGAAGCAAAATGAAAATAAGTAAAGAAGCAATAGAAACACAGAGGCATGCGTATGTTATAACATTTCCGATGGCTATTTTAATGTCTGACTTTTGTATGGTATTGTTGCAAAGAACTTTTTCCACTATCAATTTTGAATTTGGGAATACATTTGCCCACAATGAACATGTATCAAACTTTTGATAAAAATTGTACTTGTTCAAATTCACATACAACTCGCGTTCTTTATTATGCTTCAAAAATTTTCTGTAAATTTGAAAATTCAATGAGGAACTAGCTATAATTGTGATTGCAAGCAAGTCACATAAAAGTCCCCTCCCGTCCCCAAATTTTGGCGGATTGCAAAATACCAAAACATGGCTAATCATAGAAACATTTTACTTGCCTCATGATGATCAGCATATCAAATTTACATTGTATACAAATTTTTATGTAATTTGGACAAATTTAAATTTTTGGCGACTTTTTGCAGATTGCCAATTTTTTTGGCGGATTGCCAAAAATTGGTTACTTATTGAAGAACCGTGCTTGCCCAATGGTGATCAGAATAATCATTTTATCTAGTATAACAATTTTCATTGATATTTGACAAAGTCGAGTTTTTGGCGATTTCGGCGGCTAATTGCCAAAAATTGGCAGGTCGTAGAAAAAATCCGGTCGCACCATGATAATCAGCATACCCACTTTACCCAGATAACCCATTTTCAAGACGATCAGACGAAAAAAAATTTTCCGCCCCTTTTTTCCGCAGGCGGCCATTTTGAAATGGCGGCCATCTTGAAAATTTTAAAAGTCGATGGCCCATCCATGAGTGACCCCCTAACCATCCAAAAAGGTTTCATCTTGATTCGCCAAAGCGTTTTTACGAGATATGTCGGACAAACTTTAGATCTATAAATAGGAAATTGAAATAAGAATAATAATAACTAGTTCTAATTGTGATCGCAAGCGAGTCACATACATGTCCCCTCACGTACCCCTCTTTGTCAATATGTGTTTGGGCATTTGAGAATACCTAATATACCAATTTTCATTAAAATCGGAGTAACTTTGATTTTTCCCGCGGCGGCCATTTTCAAAATGGCCGACGAAATAAAAATTTCGATGTCAAAAATCAACTCGCCATAGCACTATTACCTTATATGCCAATTTTCATCAAAATCAGAGTAACTTTAATTTTGGCGGGAAACGGCGGCCATTTTGAAAATGGCTGACAATAAAGAAAAAATTATGTCAAAAATTAACTCGCCATACCACTATTTCTTGATATACCAATTTTCGTCAAAATCGGAGTAACTTTAATTTTGGCGGGAAAAGGCGGCCATTTTGAAAATGGCCGACGATAGAAAAATTTTGATGTCAAAAATCATCTCGCCATACCACTTTTACCTTAAATACCAATTTTCATCAAAATCGGAGGAAGTTTAATTTTGGCGGGAAATTTTAGCCGCCATTTTGAAAATGGCCGCCAAAAAAAATTTTCGATACCAAAAATTAACTCGGCAAACCCCTATTACCTAGTAAACCAATTTTCATTAAGAAATAATAAAGTTGAGAATTTTTTTCATTACTATTACAAAATATATTGTACAAAGGAAGATAACTCAATCTTACAAAAAAAATAATTTTCGATTTTTTGCAAAATTTTGAAAACGGCAGGTCCGATTTTCAAAATTTTTTTTTTAAATGAAAGGTATTGAAAGTCTTCACTTACCCCATAAAGGAATTTGACCTACCCCTGCCGGATCAGAAATGCCAGGAAAAATTCAACTTCGGTTTCGAGGAGCCATTTTTAGGCCCTTTTTTGACCTATAAGGGGTCGTTCGATTTCGACGAAAAGTACAAAAAGCACAATCTCCCATTCCATACTCTTGATATATGAAGATTCAGCTTCCTACCATAAAAGATGTCGAAAAAATGAGGTGGACAAGTTCACGGTCCAGAATACCGAGAAAAATAATAATAATAATAACTAGTTCTAATTGTGATCGCAAGCGAGTCACATACATGTCCCCTCACGTACCCCTCTTTGACAATATTTCTGGCTTTTGTGGGAACCCTGTTTAAGCAATGACGCCCTTATCATTCCATTGAAGCACCCTTTTTACAAGCATTGGTAGCGTACTTGTAAACTATTGTAGTGACTAGCGAGCATAACTACCGCTCTCGTCCTCTACAATGGAGCCACTCTTCAATGAAATGCTAAAAACGTTACGGAGAAGCTTTTGGTTGACATCCATATGAGATATTATTCTCCCTTAATCTCATATAGTCGAGAAAAATCACACAGTCGCATCCAAAAGCTGTTGCATCGGACCTTAAACAAAATTTGATGCTAAAAATGAACTCCCCATACCACAATTACCCTGTATATTAATTTTCATTAAAATCAGAGCAAGTCTAATTTTGGCGGGAAATGGCAGCCTTTTTGAAAATGGCCGACAATAAAAAAAATTTGATGTCAAAAATCAACTCCTCATACCACTATTACCTTACATACCAGTTTTCGTCAAAATCGGAGTAACTTTAATTTTGGCGGGAAACAGCGGCCATTTTGAAAATGGCCGATGATGAAAAATTTTTAATGTCAAAAATCAATTCGCCATACTTTCATTATCTTATATACCAATTTTCATCAAATTCTGAGTAACTTTAATTTTGGCGGGAAATTGGCGGCCATTTAGCCGCCATTTTGAAAATGGCCGCCAAAAAAAAATTTCAATTCCAAAAATGAACTCGGCATACCACTATTACTTTGTAACCCAATTTTTATTAAGAAATAACAAAGTTGACAATATTAACATTACTATTACAATATACAAGGTACAAAGAAAGATAACTCAATCTTATAAAAAAATAATTTTCGATTTTTTGCAAAATTTTGAAAACAGTTAGTCCGATTTTTAAAATTTTTTTTTTAAATGAAAGGTATTAAATATCCGCACTTAACTTATAAAGGAATTTTTCCTACCCCTGCCGGATCAGAAATGCCAGGAAAAATTCAACTTCGGTTTCGAGGAGCCATTTTGAGGCCCTTTTTTGACCTATAAGGGGTCGTTCGATTTCGACGAAAAATACAAAAAGCACAATTTCCCATTCCATACTCTTGATTTATGAAGTTTCAGCTTCCTACCTTAAAAGATGTCGAAAAAATGAGGTGGACAAGTTCACGGTCCAGAATACCGAGAAAAATAATAATAACTAGGTATAATTGTGATCGCAAAGCGAGTCACAAATGTCCCCTCACGTACCCCTCTTTGTTTATATCTGGCTTAGTTGATAACATTTTTCTGTTCGCCATCCAATATAATACTTAGATATCAATTTTCGTTAAAATCGGAATAAGTTAACTTTTACCGGAAGTGGCTGCCATTTTGAATTTTTCGACATTTTTGAAAACGCACTTCAATTCGGCATTCTTTAAAACCCCTGGATATCTATTTTCGTTAAAATCTGAGCAAGTTGAATTTTTACCGGAAGTGGCGGCCAATTTGAATTTTTCCACATTTTCGACAACGCACTTCAATTCGGATCCTTTAAAACCCCTGGATATCAATTTTCGTTTAAATCAGAGCAATTTGAATTTTTACCGGAAGTGGCAGCCATTTTGAATTTTTCAACATTTTCGAAAACGCACTTCAATCGGCATCCTTTAAAACACCTGGAAATCAATTTTCGTTAAAATCGGAGCAAATTTAATTTTTACCGGAAGTGGCGGCCATTTTGAAAATGGCGGTCGAAAAAAAAATTTTGATACCAAAAATTAACTTAGCATATCACTAATACCTTAAAAACAAATTTTCATCACATTCGGAACAAGTTTCAATTTTGGCGGGAAATGGTCAGCCATTTTGTAAGTGACCGACCAAAATTTATTCGAGACCAAGAAATCATCTTGGCATATCACTATAATCTTCTACACCAGTATCTGTATAAAAGTCATCAGTGATACTTAATTTATAAAATTTTACCTAGATATACTAAAGATTTGATATAATTTCGAATAATGTGGTATTGAATTATCTCCCCTTTTTTCGAATTTTTGCAAATATTTTGAAAACGGTAAGTCCGATTTTCAAAATTCTTTTTTTGTATGATACCTCTTATATATACCTACTACATAGTGAAAGGAATTTTTCCTAATCCAGCCGGTTTGGAAATGCCAGTAAAAATTCAACTTTGATTTTGAGGAGCCATTTTCAGGCCCCTTTTTACCCTATAAGGGGTCGCTTGATTTTGACGAAAAAATCTGATTACACAATTTCACACTCCATACTCTTGATATATGAAGTTTCAGCTTCCTACCTTTAAAGATGTTCTTTAAATCGAGCGGACAAGTTCACACTAAAGAATACTAAGAATAATAATAATAAAAAAAAAAAAAAAAATAATAATAAGAAACCGAGCAAAAACAATATGTCCCCGACACTTCGTGTTCGGGGACATAATAATAATAATAATAATAATAATAATAATAATAATAATAATAAGAAACCGAGCAAAAACAATATGTCCCCGACACTTCGTGTTCGGGGACATAATAATAAGAAACCGAGCAAAAACAATATGTCCCCGACACTTCGTGTTCGGGGACATAATAATAATAATAATAATAAGAAACTGGGCAAAAACAATAAGTCCTCCGACACTTCGTGGTCGGGGACTTAATTATTAAAAGTACTATATGACGATTCTACTTTAATATAGGTTTTGTTGTTATCTCGACGTATATAAAAAGTAACCTTATGCTTTGCAATATCGTCAAGAGTTGTATCTATTTCATGTCGGAATGCTGTTTTGAGAAACATAATAACCAGATTAATTTGTGCATACTGATAATTATCTTTAAGATGTCGAACTTGCACCGTTGTAACTGAAATTACGTTAGGAATTTCAACTATTGAACTTAAAACGATTCCAATTTTTAGAAATTCATCATTCGTCAAATCTGCGTCTGCATGCAAGCCAAGCCTAATCAGCCTCTCTGGGTTTTGAAACAAATCATAATCTTGACATTGTCCTGTCTTTCGCATCTGCAAAAAAAAAATAATTTAGAATTTCTACATAATTAATTCAGGTTCTTCGTCTGTTCTTCCGTTACACCTCTGGATACACTTATTGAATTTTGGGGGTTTCAAAAACTTGGACTAGACCATTAAATGACTCATATCTGTAAGCCGTCCACAAAACCCTCTATTTATTTTCATGAAAATCAACAAAAACTTTAAAAAAATATTTGATTTATTTTTGGGCGGGAAATTTTATTTATTTTTTGGCTGTTAATTAAGGAAATCCAATTTGTAACCGAAAAAAATATCTAATTGCAATGCACAACTACTTGTATACAGTAGTATCATTGTGAAAATAATAATTCAGTTTAATGCCGAATTAAATGCATGAAAATGGGGGTTTATTTTGACAATGAAATAAAATAGATGATTTCTAACTCTTTTTACACTGTTTTAATTGTATATACATATAAAATTGTTTACCTAGACATTACAGTGTGTACAAACATATCTTTACACATCTTTTATAGATTAAAATTGATGTTTTTATAAAATGTGTTTACATAAAGTTTCTATTAAGAGATAATTCCTGATTTGTTTTATTACAAGAAGTAGAGTAGACACAGTGAGAGTAGATGGAATAAAAAAAACCCGCTTTATTTAAAGTTTAATGTGACGAAAGAACATACTTCTTATATGTTCTCTGCGTTTTGAGCTAGAAACAATTTAAAACATTTGTACTTTTGCAGTATGTAAAATAAGCTTCCAATCTTTGTTTTAAATTTGTTATTTACAAAATCCCTTCTTACAAGAGTTTTTAAAACACATTTAGTAATGATAATATGACCAGAAAATATTTTAGAAAACATATTTGTCCTGTTAACAATGAGACAAGCTACAATAGGTGCAGTAAATAAGATTTACTTTGAGCAATATTGATCTGAAAATACCTTCCAATTAGGCAAACAATTCGACTTAGATGTAAATTTTATAAATTAAATTTTTTTTATATAATTGAAAATAATGAGATGTGGAATAAGTGTTCGCTGCATAGCTCACATTCATGCGGCAATTCAGAAAAATCACAATAAACAACCGCCAGCAGCCTTCAACGGGGCCAGAAAGTGCTGCTGGCAGTTTTGATTAGAATATATAGTAATATATTTTCGATAAGTTTTTTTTTACTGTAGAAAAAAAAATGCGATGATAAAAAAAAAGTGTTGAGTATTTTCTTAGTGCTTCTGCCTTTTGACATTCGACCTTGAATTTCTTAGGACTCGACAAAATCTGATTCTTGTGAAAACATATATCGAAAGCACGCCCTTTTCCTTCTATGTAAATATATTAAATTAAATCAAAATTAAGGTGTCGTCTACTTTACTAAAAGATAAAGTTTCAGTTAAAAAATGAACAGAAAAAAATTGACTCCTGAGGCAGGGGTACCCGAATGTCAAAAGTCCGATACATAACATTGAACAACCCATTATGTAAAAACTAATTAGCAAAGAAGTGTTAAAATATGTACACATTTAAGTGATTGAATGGATCTAAAGAAAATGCCTCCGAAAATGTTAACTATACTCTTTTAAATACTTGAAAATGGTGTTAAAACAATATCTGTGAGCATAACTACAGATATGCCATAAAATCCACACCAGTGTTCTACTTAGGCCAATATATCACTGTGGTACCATTATTTGTTTCAAATATACTTAGAAGGTGTGAAAAGACTGACAGCAAAACATAACCCAACTAGTCTAAGCTGGGCATGATGTAAGGTATGAAGTGGAGTCTGCAGTTTGGAGTCTGAAATTTGGAATTTGGAGTCTGGAGTCAAATATTAGTTCTAAACAGCATTATCGAAATAAGCTTTTTGGTTTTGTATATTGGTAGCATTTGCATATTTTCAACAGACAAACAGAAGTATAGTTACTTTTAAGGTGTTTTTTATAATCCAGTATTTACTTTTTCAACTTCTCAAACATTTCAAGACACTGCTATTAATTTCCTTGATCATATATCATAATTATGCGTTTATACTTATAGCAGTAATTACAAAAAGTGAGCAGTTTTCGATAAAGCTCACTTATTTACGGTCAAATAACTGTTTATTATTAACTGTGGACTCCACCTACTGCCTTGTATATTTTTATAGCTTACCGGGAGTTGGTTGAGTGGTGTATGTCTCTATATTTCCTGCAGACCGTTAAATGAATTTTATATCAAATTTGCAGCTTATGTATGCATAAAAATAGTTTGTCTTAGGTGTTCTTTATGGTGGGGGCAAAGTATTATCTACATGGTACAAGTGGGTCTGGAATGGGTTATGTTTTGCTGTCAGTCTTTTCACACCTTCTAAGTATATTTGAAACAAATAATGGTACCACAGTGATATATTGGCCTAAGTAGAACACTGGTATGGATTTTGTTTTTCGTTGATTGACTTAATTTCAAATGTAAAAACATTTTATGTGTGTGTTCCTGTTTTTTTATATGTATATTATTGAAATGTTTTCTGATTAAATCCCTAATCTGTATCTATCTAAGCTGACATCCTACATAAAAGCTCATTGGGGTTGTGCCCGGGGGGGGGGTTGTGGGATTAATTGTATATCAATTATCACCTTGTTTAAAGTAAAATTAATTATATTATCACACTCCAGAACTGGGCGATAACCGCTGCTGGTGGACCAGAGGTCCCCGAGGGTAATCACAAGCCTGGTAGTCAGACTTGTCTGACACGAGTTACCATAAAATTTCTAATATATTGTCGCTGAAATTTCCGATTGTTAAATTCAAAATTGATAAAAACACCAGGTTTCTTTCCTTGTAATGCACATGGTCGATATCCTCGGTGCTGGATTTGGCTTCCTTGTTCGAACGTTTTGGTTTTGAGTACTTTTCGTTTTCAACTGTTTTGGATTTGACCTTCCAATGTTTTGGTATAAATGCTACTGATGAGAGGTTACTCCTTGAAATATCGATATATAGCATATCAAAATTAACCGTTTATACCCGCGTTTTGGTATTTGTAATTTTGAAACCACTGGGCGATAACCGCTGCTGGTGGACCAGAGGTCCCCGAGGGTAATCACAAGCCTGGTAGTCAGACTTGTCTGACACGAGTTACCATAAAATTTCTAATATATTGTCGCTGAAATTTCCGATTGTTAAATTCAAAATTGATAAAAACACCAGGTTTCTTTCCTTGTAATGCACATGGTCGATATCCTCGGTGCTGGATTTGGCTTCCTTGTTCGAACGTTTTGGTTTTGAGTACTTTTCGTTTTCAACTGTTTTGGATTTGACCTTCCAATGTTTTGGTATAAATGCTACTGATGAGAGGTTACTCCTTGAAATATCGATATATAGCATATCAAAATTAACCGTTTATACCCGCGTTTTGGTATTTGTAATTTCCAAACTCAAAACTCCAGACTTCAGACTCCACTCCATACTTTACATTATGCCTTTAAGCTGTGTTTAAGTAAAATATCATCCGTTTGTTTGGAGTATAAATATTGTGTATACGAACCACAGGATCACAAAACATTTTTTTTATATTTATTTTGGACATAGGCTTAAGCAACTAATAGTAAGTAAAAGAAAGATAGAACATGAATGATATAACATTTAGTGCCATATTGGATATTAATAAACTGTTTATTTCTTTTTTGGACATGAAAGCCAAGACCCGACGCGAAAATTTTGACCATGTACATTGTCTTAACAATTTTTAATTCGAACAATCGGAAATTTAAAAAAAAAACAGTTCGAGGTAGACAAGTCACCTAATGTAACTTTAATTTCGTTTTTAAAATTGAAAACACATCAAACATGTCAAAAGTTCTAATAATTCAAAAAAATACACCTACCTCTTCATTCCAAACTTTACAGTCACTTCGAACTTCAGCATTGTCTTTGGCATTGAATTTAAACAAAATTGACATCAGCTGATCTGTTCTATCAAAACCATTTATAACCCAATCTTTTTCATCATTAAAAAAATCTCTATATTGAAAATCAAAATTTTCTTTACATGTTGAGTTTGCATCAAAATAGCCTTCAGGAATCACTACGGGGTCTGTAAATTGTTGACAATGGTTTAAAATATCTGATGATTTCACGTTGTACGTGCATGACGTGACTTTGGAGTTTATGGGTGGAATCGTTTCATGTCGGTATCCTACCAAGGCTTGATGTACAGCAGCTTTATCTAACTTCGAAACATTTTGGTACATACTGTTTCTTAACAAGTAATATACATTAAAATACTCGAAGTCATATACGTTATTGCAAAATGCACAAAATTTGTTTTTGAAAACCAACGACTTATTGTATATAACAAAAGGGCCGCTCTCTTCCAATTTATTGCTCTCTTTGCAAAGTTCAGCCACAGTTTTATTAAAGATAGGACAACTTAAATTTTCCTTTCACTGACACCTCCCCGGTATGTTGGTGCCGCCGAATCCTTCGCGACAATCAGCTACAGATAAATAACCAAATCCTTCCGAATAAATAGGTAAACTGGACTTTGGAATGCAGTGGAAATTAAACTTTTCCCCATCGTCTTTATCTTCGTTAAAATCATTGCAGCAATCTGTAGACGTAAAACAACCGGCATTGTCAAAGCAGTACCACAATCCGTTTCCTTTAGCTGTTTGACATTTTTCTGAATTCAAGCACGAGGTGACAGATTCGTCATTAAGATTATTATCTGAACTTTCTGTTAATTGTTCGTTTTTCAAAGTTGTTGGTAATGTAGATTTTCCACTGAAGATGTTTGGTGGTTTGTCACTAATGGTATTTTGTGTGGAAGTTTTGACGGTATACAAATTCGTGGCGCAAACTCTGAGTAAACTCCATTGAAAATTCACCATAAAAAATAATAAAACGAAGGCTAAATTGACGTTCATCTTTGATAATCTCGTAGTCTTCCTAAACTACAATGCCTTGGCTTAACCTTGAGTATTTTATAGAGAAAAATGTGACCTTTAGCTTTTTATGTTATATAAAAATGTGCTTATTTCTTTAATTTAATTTATGTTATTTTACTTGATATGGTATAATTCACTAACTTTATTAACTTTATTCACGAAATTAAGAAAGTTTTAAGAATGGATATTTTCATTAAACAAAGCTTAATCAGATTTATCTTTAATAAAAACTTCATTCAAATAAATTCAAACTGTAATGTTTTGTATAAATAGAAACCATAACATGATCCAGATCCCTTAGTTACTAAGGGAATCCGTCAGGTAGATGTGGGGTCCAATTCTTAGAATGTATTGTTATTAACAATATTTATAGCACTGCACAAAAACATAAACTAGACAAATGTCTCATACAACATAGAAGCAAATTGAATGCAACGACATGATATTAAAATATTTAAAAGATAATTCAGTATCACTCACTTAACAAGAAGGGATATGGTTAAAACCATATCCATTGGTACTCGAGTTACATATATGTCACAGTTAGGCTCCTGAAACATGCATAATGCATGATTTAGCATCATAGTAATACCTACCAAACTAGAATGACAGATAAGGTTGAAGGTATTCATTCATTGTTATAAGCATCATTTGAACAAACCGTACCAATATGTTTTTATGGCACTTTCTAGTTATAAAACAATATGGGAATTGAATGATTCTTTTGTAGGTGGTCCGTGATTCGTCTGGAAGAACAGGTTACAGTTAATTTCGAAGCATACGATTGCTTAGTATCATTAGGTGCACCTACTACTGGTTTATGGCATTGCAAACTGACAAAATGTTGATAGGACAGGCCACCCAGCTAAGCTCAAAAGGGTCTTTAAACTTTAAGCCTTTTATAATTTTTTACGTTTGTCTTCCTACGACTCTGTGGATCTGAAAAAGTCCAAATGAAAAAAATCTCAGAAAGACCTGATTATTATCTGGACTAAAAATAATCCTCGTTCAACAAGTCGTTGCTCAAATGTTAGTTTTGATAAATTTTAACTGTCTGTAGCACGGGGGGGGGGGGGGTTAACTTCAATTATAAAGGTAGGTACATGTGTGCGGCCCAAAATGGTCTACTTTAGAAGGTTGGAAATTTCAATGTTGTATATATGATAAGGTATACTGTTCACAAATGTCATATATCAATAGGAAAAGAGTGACTGAGCATCCACATTTTGCCTCCTTGTATCCTTAACTGTACAGGCATTTGATAACTTTTACCATTCAAACTTTGATTTTAATAGAAAATCTATAAAACATGTAAAGTTTAAGCATATTCTGTGTAATTTCAAATGCATTAAAAATATATGAATGGGTGTCTTATATATGAATAGAGAGGGTATAGAAGAAGAAGAATAAGGTGGTCTGTAGTGTAGGGTATTCCGGACAACATAAATTTTTAGTAGTTAAATTATCTCGTTGAGCCTCAAGTCAAAGTATTACTGATGTCTCTCAAACAGGTTGTGTACATGCACATGAAACTAAGAACGAATCGATCCACAATGATCCAGCCATCTTGTTTTCATGAAATAACATCACCAGTTCAATGCCTTATTGATAACTTTAAAACAATTACACGTGGAATCATATCATTAAGATCGAAAAATGTTTGCATGGTTCATAAATTCATAAGAAAGGAGTTGCCAATACGATAAAACGATGAAAAAATTAACATATCTTGAAAGTTCAATCTGTTTGTGTATATTATGCTACTGAGATAAAAATAGATCGCGCAGTAATATAAGAAATTTAACTGCTTATAGCGCGATAATGCACCGAATGGTGACTTTTCGGTATTTTTTTTTAATTGATCACTGATAAAATTTTTCACAGACTCTAATTTATTCACAAACTGGCATTAAAATCAATCCTCATGACGAACTATTTTACATCCTATTATACAACATACGAATTGTTATGCAATCGACAACAGGGTGAATCTAAGTATACATCTAGAATAGATATTCGAGAACAGGTCTCTCGTATGAAATCAGTAGCAAAGCGTTGTAAATAAAACACGAGATAATTTAAACTGATATTTTTCATAGTTCTGTAGAAGTAATAAGGCTTTTTAAATTATAACAATTTAACAAGGCAAAGATAACAAGAGGCTTCCAGGAGCCTCAATCGCTCACCTGATCTTGATGAGCTGAATATTTAAGTAGGCAAACGCTTTTCTCGATCTAACATGATAACACGTTAAATTAGGGGCTGTTATGCCTATAAGGGGTCATCTGCCAACTTTAGAAGAATTTTGTAAAGCTAAATGAGCTGAACATTTAACCAAGCAACAGCTTTTCTCTATCTGTAAAGAACGAATTATATAGGAAAAGGTATGAGATCAACGATTTATTAAAATAAAATGGAATTGAAGAAAAGGGGGGATGGTGAAAGTAATATTTCCCTTGTGTTTTTTTTTTTGTACTGCACATTGACTCTAACAAAATATTGATAGAGGGGAACAAGTCCCTGTGATTATACCGACATTTGCTGTGCTATTTTTCGACTTGAGGGTGGACGCTCGAGTCTGGACATCGTACGACTTTTATTTCTATTCAAGTTCTACTCAAGGCTCCCGGTCGAGACAATTAATATCGCAATGAAAGAGGGAGGTTTGGGTCTAATTATTTTTAAACGTAACAATTCAGGACCATTGTAATCATCACTTTCTCCTAGTTGCGTTTGCATTTTTCACTTTTTTGAACAGCAGAGATTGATCAACCCAGTTTGGTAAATTTTTCATTGTTTTTTATGTATATTTAACATTACATAAATGTAAAAAAAAATGAACCCCCCCCCCCCCCAAAAAAAAACCAAAAAAAAAACAAAACCATAAAATTTAGAGTCAACGTAACTCCGTTTGATTTTATTCAAACTTTTTTTTAGCTTAATTTCGTAAGATTTCGCTTCGTTGTAAATAGTTTCGTTTCGTCGTATTGCGTTTCGTTTCGATTGCGTTTCTTAGTTTAAAGGTATCTCTTATTTTATCAGAAAAATCATGTTTCAAGCTTATTCCCTCCCACTTGATCTTTAAGGCAAATTTGAAAAAAATTGTGATTTTTTCAAGTTCCTACAACCAGGTATTTTATATAACCCAAAGCACAACTTTTTAATAATGCCAAATTTGTCGTAGTGGGTACATTGATCTTCTAAAATAACTTTTTCTTCTAAAAAGTCACTCTTCTTATGAACCTTGCATATGCCAATTGAAAAACCCTATGAACTTTTTGATACGAAACGTCAATTAAGTTAAATGCTATTGTTAGTTTTATGAATAGGCAATGTTTAGAATCCGTTTCTTAAAAACGAAGTCTGTGACATGTTTTCATCAATGCATCGCAAATTTTTCCAAGAAAATAATGTTAGTTTTTTTGTCATGATTTGGATATCGTAAGTTCATTTTTGTGTAGAAAAAGTAAAAGTAAAATGATGTTGAAGTTCACATATCTATGTGAATTTCGCACTAAAAATAGAATATTTCAAATTCAAATATGGATAAAACGAGATCCGTGATCCCCATTTTTCATTATTATTTATAAATGTATATCACTTAGAACTATGTAAGTCGCCTATTGTCATTGAAATCTGGATTTATGTCAAATAAGGTATCGTCCACCTTAATTAATCTATTTCTAAGGTAAGCTGTGCCATTAATCAAAGAATCATTAACAGTACTGTTGCGTTATGATAGATTGCCCAATTGGTACACCTTCTCATCTCATCAAGACTACGAATATATAACACAGTAATGTGGTTGGAAAATGGTCACAGTGCGTTAAAAGATGTGATCTGGCAATAGTTACAGAAATGCCGGGAAAATTAATGGACAAAACTGTGCTCAACTGGAAACAGTTGAAGCAATTAAATTCCGCTTGGTTTAACAAGCGAGAACGAGGGTGCACGCTTACCAAATACGTCGTCTCATATTCGCATCACCCCTTGGTTGCCCAAATTAATAATTTCAAGGGAGTGAAGATAAAACTTTTTGTTATTTGCAACATGATTTTATACATATAGTATTAGCCTGGCAAGTTCGAACTGGTAACAGTTCAGAACCGACCCCCCATGGTTGACATGAGATGATCTAACCCCAACTTCCTGCGGTAACGCAGTACAGTCAAGCCTAATATGATCCGACGTACAAGGAAACGGTAAGAATCGTGACCCGAAAGTCTTGCCAGATCCCGCCTAACCTGCAACTGTGACAAAAATTTTATTTTAAATCATATCAGAAATTATAATATACAAACGTCAATAAGAAACGTTAAATCTTTAACCATTGAAAAAAATAAATAAATAAAAAGAATTAAATGCAATAAAATTGATCTAAAAATTGAACAATCGAGAGAACAAAGGGGGACCGAATTAATATATTTAAAATTAGCGCATATAAAAGTTAACTTTTTAATAGGGGATTAAACATTATAATCTGTTTAAATAATCCAGCTTTAAAGTTGCTTGAGTTTGAGAAAATAAGAAAATTTTTATTATATAAGCCCATCGTCTGGTCGGTGAGCAAAATTCTTCTTCCATTCGTCATTGCGAGGCTTTAAGGTCACACCAAAACGAGCAAAGTTACAGTGTTCAATCCATTCGAAGCTTAGGAGAAACGATTCAAAAGTGATTTATTCCGTTGATTTCGTGCAAGATGAAGACAAGTTTCTAGGATGAAGTATCACCATTCAAATCCTGCGTCCTATTTGCCATTTTAATGTACTTGGAGTTGATAAAAGTTAGCATAAGCGTCAGTAAACTATAGAAGCGGTTTTGAGCGAACTGGATCTCCATTCATCCACAGTACCTTTGGTTAGTTTAGTCAAATATTCCTGTTCTTGCAAAAGTTCGACAGTTATTCCTCGAAATTTGATTGTATACGCTGTTTTAAAGATACGGAATTCCGTCCTTTTAACTCAAAAACCGTTTCACTTGCACAGAAAGTCCGGACATCTGTTTTGTAAAAGCCTCTTCTGCACAACAATATAATGCTCGGTGCCAGCGATGATGTTACAGCTGGACGATTCTATGAACCAGTCTAGGCTCTGAATGCTGGACATTAATTCGGTCCCCAGTAGAAAATTCTCTCGAATGTTGTACATGTGAACATCTGACTCCTTCGAGCCTGAAAAATACAATAAAACAAACAGCAGAAAAATGTTGGTTTATAAAGGGAGGGGGTGGGATTAAAATAAAGTTCGTAAAATTTGGTGCGACCTGCTACAACGTTTCAGTTCACTAAGGTGCTATGACTATGACGTCATAATAACGCCGAAAATGACCCTGACCTTTGTAATAAACAATTCCCGGAAAAACACCAAATTGATTTTCGGAAAATCTCTTTTATTAAATTGGTTTATCGTATAAGACAATAAACCCGATTAATCAAAGAATCATTAACAGTACTGTTGCGTTATGATAGATTGCCCAATTGGTACACCTTCTCATCTCATCAAGACTACGAATATATAACACAGTAATGTGGTTGGAAAATGGTCACAGTGCGTTAAAAGATGTGATCTGGCAATAGTTACAGAAATGCCGGGAAAATTAATGGACAAAACTGTGCTCAACTGGAAACAGTTGAAGCAATTAAATTCCGCTTGGTTTAACAAGCGAGAACGAGGGTGCACGCTTACCAAATACGTCGTCTCATATTCGCATCACCCCTTGGTTGCCCAAATTAATAATTTCAAGGGAGTGAAGATAAAACTTTTTGTTATTTGCAACATGATTTTATACATATAGTATTAGCCTGGCAAGTTCGAACTGGTAACAGTTCAGAACCGACCCCCCATGGTTGACATGAGATGATCTAACCCCAACTTCCTGCGGTAACGCAGTACAGTCAAGCCTAATATGATCCGACGTACAAGGAAACGGTAAGAATCGTGACCCGAAAGTCTTGCCAGATCCCGCCACTTGAGCGTGTCACAACGCGCTCATTAATTACCCCCCCCCCTTTTCCCCTTTCCTTTCCAAATTAGATCAGTGCTTATCTAACTTCTGAAACAACAGCAAGTTAAAAAAAAAAAATTACAAGCACATACCAGATTCAATACTAGTGCAAAAGTTAAAACTTATACATAACTAAGCTTGCACGTTATTACGTCATTAATTCTAATGAGCGAGAATTTTGAACATTCATTTGCTACTAGTCTATAACAGGTGGAAAAACCAAATTTGAACTAGAAGAGATGAAATACTCGAGAGCACCTTGAATGTTGTTAAGATATACGGCATACCCAGTATCCGACAAATGAGTACCGTCGAATCTAAAGAGATTTAATTCTCTGGCTCTTATATTTGGGTGACGGACCACACAGAAACTCTCGAGTAACATGGCTTTTTTAACTGCTAGGTTTACTCTTTTTCTAGCAAGTTCTATTTTCTTCCCACAAATGGCTTTGTGCCAGTAGCGCCTCATTAGAATTTCGCTCCAGATAACTCTAGTATTGGGGAGCAATAACTTAATACGAAGTATATCCGCCTTTATGTCATTTGTTAAATCAACACTATTTCTTTCAGCTAAATCATTTGAACCAAGCTGAATGATCAAAAATGAAGGTGGGGGGAATTTCTTCATAGCGGTAGAAACAACGTCATTCAAATCATTCCAAACCATATCCCTTTTCCCAAACCAACGAATGTTGAATCTCTTGCTGTGTAGTCCAAGATTAGGACCCCCGATTCTCGATGTAGCATTTCTCAAGGCCCAGTATACAATAGATGATCCAAAAAACCAAATGGACTTTGATCCTACAAGGCGAATTAAGTAAGAAAATTAAAACCAAGTTAGTGTAGAAAAGAGGGGGTAGAAGGAATTGACCCAGTGGACTGTAAATTGCAAATCATATATACAATGAAAGGAAGGGGTTGGTTACAAGCGAATGTAGCGAAGATACGAGTCTGAGGTCCAGCGGCCGCAGCGCTTAATATCGTCATCACTATAGCCTAAAAGAGACATGTCTGTAGCCCTGCCTATTCTGAATGAGTGAGACTTTATATGTAATGGTACATCGCAAAATTCAAGGCATTTGCGTAAAACGGAATTAAACTGAAATCTCGTCATTGGTTCCCCGTCAAAGTGTACAAATAATTTGTTCGAAGGATTGCATGCTGTCGATCGAATGCGAAGGTATAACTTCACTAATCGCACGGGACACAAGTTAATATCAGTATTTTCTGTATTAAGTAGAGTAATGGAATTGTTACGTTGGTCGGTTTTTGAACTAGAAATAGTTAGGTTTAGTATTTTGTCATCATCAGTAAAGGAAACGTTGTCCACATTCAAGGCATGACCGTTATGATCTTGCTTGCTATTAACGGCGACCTCACTAATACGCAGCATTGAAAAATAGGACACTGAGAATACTGCTGAAAACAGACTCGCCTCATAACTAGACTTACAAACGAATGGCAAGGCTAAAATGAGCCGTTTTAGTAAATCCTTTGAAATTGGAACTCTGGGGTCTAGTTTTTGGGGAACTTTCCTACGCATGCCCTCGAGTAATTTCTTAATAATAAAAGACTTCGTATGGTCAATCAAATTGTTCATTTTCATATAATTACTCAATCCAGAGATGTAAGTTGACACAGTGGATGCTGACAATCCTTTGTGAGACAGATAAGCAATAAATTTTGACAAATTTGCAACTGAAGCGGGCCATATAGGTTGTAAATTATACATGGTAACAAAGTTTTTGAACGATTCAATAGACCGACCGTATGTTTTCCAAGAGTTAGGGGCCATAGACTTGTTAATCAGTAAATTCATCTCGGCGTCTATATCTTCCATAAGTGGGGTGGAATCGGGGTGGGGTGTTCGTCTGCTGTCGGGCACAGATCTCTGAACTTCTGAAAATTAGAACGGCTTATTGAGTCAGCTAATAAGTTTTGACAACCAGGAATACTCTCTGCTTTTAGAAAAATATTAAATTCCAAACAGGCCAATACTAATTTTCTTACCAATGTCATTACTCTTACGGACTTGGAAGACTTTTTATTGATGATAGACACCACGGCTGAGTTGTCGATGTGGAAAAGCAGTCTTTTGTTTTTTAGAAGATTGCCCCAAATGTGCAATGCAACTACAACAGGGAACAGTTCAAGGAAGGTAATGTCAGACAATATATCGCCGTCTTGCCAAGACACAGGCCAGGTACCATGAGCCCACTTTCCATCAAAATATATGCCAAAACCCAAGTTTTTTCCTCCAGCACTATCAGTGAAAAGGTTTAAGTCAGAATTAGAAGACCAATTTTCGTCTAAAATCAAAGTTGTCCCATTGTAATTGCAAAGGAAATCAAGCCAAGTTTTTAGGTCATCTTTCATGCCTTTTACTAAACGTATTCTGTGAAACGGCTTACGAACATTACAAATAGCGTCTATTAAACGACGTAAAAAGGCCCGACCAGGGACTATGACACGACACGCCCAACTAAGGGAACCAATTATAGATTGCAAATCTCTTAGAAATATTCTTTCTTTACTTAAACACAGCGTTATCATCTGTTTTAAGTCTTCGAGCTTATCAAGAGGGAGACGCATGATCATATGCTCCGTATCGAATTCTACACCTAAGAAAATAAGGGTTTTTGTAGGAAAAACTGTCTTCTCCTCTGCTAAAGGAACCCCCCAAGACTCGCATGACTGTTGAAAAATATCCAAAGTGTCCCCACAACGGGAAGACATAGGCTCACCCCCAAATAAAAAGTCATCCAAATAATGTATGATGTTTTCCTTTTTTGCTTCGCCTTGTACATACCAATGAAGAGCTGAAGAAAAAGACTCAAAGATAGCACAACTAATAGAGGCCCCCATCGGCAGACACTTGTCGAAATAATACTGGTTACCGAACTGAAAACCCATCAAATCAAAGTCACTAGGGGCAATTCTTAGCAGACGAAAAGCTGATTTGATGTCGCATTTTGCTAGGAGAGCCCCAGGGCCTAATCTATAGATCATATTTATGGCATCGTCGATGTTCGAATACTTTACTGAACAATATTCTTTGTCGATAAAGTCATTTACTGAGTAATCTTGCGGAAAGGAGAGATTGTGTATCAATCGAAACTCGCTACTGGATTTTTTTGGTACAATTGAAATCGGGGAAGTCCTGAAAGTGGGAAAAGGGGGAGCATGAAAGGGGCCTGCTATTCTACGTAAGCTTATTTCTTTCAAAATCTTTTTCTCGGCTATCAAACGTTTATCCCCCAATAGATCTTTGGTACGAATTAAGAAGGGAACTCTTGGACCATTGTAATTGAGTTTAAACCCATTTTCCAATCCATTTATAAGATTCCTAGCAATGTCTTGGTCCGGAAAATTCCAAAGAGCAGTCTTAACCTTATCAACAATAATTGGGGAACTACCTAAGGTATAAAGTTGCAAACAACCTGAAAAACAAACAAAATCATAAGTACAAAGTATGTATGAATTAAACAAATAATATTTGCACGAACAAAACGGAATTCCCGATTATGGTAATCTGCAATTTCTAATGGGATGATTGTCCCCACATTTAGAGCAAGTGTGTGAGTACTTACAATTTTTACCGAACTTACAAAACGCACCCCGATTAAAAAGTCTACAAACCAAGGTACCAGTTGCATTGCGTTTTGTGGGATTAAAGGGGGGTCTGACAGCAGGGTTTGACGAAAAGGTAGAAGTAGAAGTACTGGGAACAAACGGACGACTATTAACATGGGAGTTAAAACCCGAATTGCTTAATGAGGGGGTGGAAACACATAACATCCACAACTCCATATCAATTTGACCCCAAGACGAGTTGGGATTTCTTGCTTTACGAAGCCTGAACTGCTCGTCGTAGTTTACCCAACCAGAGCTGTAACCTCTCGAAGCTGCCATTCTAACCGTCTGCATATACTTCAGATATTCAGATCCCTTGTAAGGAAATTTTTCTAGCAATACGCTAGCATAGATCATGAATGCAGAGGTCCATGAGTGAACGTTTTTTATTGTGTTTGAGGTTTTATTGACAATTGCTAAGGCATTTCCCCGAATAGTGATGTCCCCTTGTACATTTTCAAAATTTTCAAGTTCTCTAGCGGATTTTAACAGCAGAGTAAAGTCTATAAACTCGCCTCTCCAAACCCGTTCTTTTAGCTTTAATGGAATGTGCGAAGAGATAGGGTCATGAATGCTACTGATGGGATCGTGCTGGGAAAATGTAGGAGGCGAGTTAAATGAATTGGTGACAGATGTATTGTGTATGTTAACATTTTGTTGAGGGGAAAACATACCAAGATTATTCTGGGTGTCTGGTTGGGGATCATTTGACATACTCGCTCCATGCTCTTGTCTGTTTGAAGCTGAGGAACTGGGTCCTGGAGATGGATACGTCTCATTTGGGGCTCTAGACATCGGCGATTGCTGCCTTACACCACTCTGAAGAACGTCAACATTCAATGGAGATACTACACTTGAAACGCCGACTTGTTGGTCTTCGGTAGACGTCTGCTGGTTGTTCAATGGAACGGCATCATTTGTAACATGTTTTGACCTCGTGCCAGTCGTGGAATTCTTTTTCGTTACTTTTTGTCTTTTGTTAGTTTCACCAGTTGAATCTCTTGTAGTTGCTTTCCTTTGGCGTTTAGGAGGCTTCATTGCGAATTCTTGACAATCGATGGTAAGAAATTGATGGAGATAAATTTGGATTAAAATAAAGTTCGTAAAATTTGGTGCGACCTGCTACAACGTTTCAGTTCACTAAGGTGCTATGACTATGACGTCATAATAACGCCGAAAATGACCCTGACCTTTGTAATAAACAATTCCCGGAAAAACACCAAATTGATTTTCGGAAAATCTCTTTTATTAAATTGGTTTATCGTATAAGACAATAAACCCGATTATGTGGATAAAAATTTGCTTAACCGGGGTTCAACATGATAATTTTTATTTTAGTTTGAAACCTTTGTGCTTTAAGTAAGTGTGAATCTTGCGACTTTAATGTCGGAAACAGATGCTATTCATTGAACTAGATCTTTCAAGTGGATGTTCTATACATTGGACCCGTGCAGGGCCCGGGTGGCGAATAGGCCTGCAGCAGAGCCTAGCTTGTCGTAAGAGGCGACTAATGGTCTTGAGATTCTAACGTCGTGTCAGTGCTCAGCCCACAGAGCGACCAAGTGTGTACCCTAGATGGCTGAATAGGTTAACCTTCGTCTGCGGGGGTTGTCAGGTCTATAATACGAAAACATTGACCGCTGACCATAGTGTGCCACGCTGCATGCACGTAAATGACCCCTTTGTGGACCGCCAAGTAGTGTACCTCATAGGCTAAATTTTCTCTCCCTACCCATCTCTCCCCCTTTCCTGAGGTTCTTTAAAATTTACCATTCCTTTGTTTCCCACCACCCCTACATTTCATTTATCATCATCATTTCATGTTTATTTTGTAATCCTGTTCATTCATGTTCATCGCCTGTAAATACATGTAACCTGTGAACCGTTGCTCGGGCGTAAAACACCAGCTCACTCACTCACTCTATTCAAGGCTTTAGATATACAAATGCCAAAAAGGATATAAAACGGGTAATTTTATTATGCTGTATAGGTATAATTCAGGGAATAATCTCTCATCAGCAGCATTTGAATCAAAACTTTCCAAGGTACAAAACCACAAGTATTGAACAAAAAAATCAAAACAAAAAAATGTAGAATTTACCTTAAACTCCAAAGAATTTTTTTTGCACAGTGATCCCTACTTTTTATGGCATTTTCTGATTATATAACCTTAAAAAAACTGTATAAAGATATGTTTTTAATTTTGGATTTAACTTCAAGGCTTTTATGGCCAAAAAAAACGTCGCAATGTTAAAAATTATGTAAAATCTAGGGAAATCTGTTTTCTCGCAAAATTTTTGATGTCATTTATCTTGGAAATGAGAACACTCTTCTATATTTTTCTTTTTGTCATTTCATAAATTGGATCATTGTCTATCATTTCTACAATATTTCATAAATTTTTGATATAAAAAAATAAAAGTGACCAACCTTAAGGTGCTAAGAAAATTATTTCAGTTTTATTATGAACCATAACAATTAATTGAATGGTGTTTTCTAAGTAACTTGTATTGTACTTAAAAGTGTAAAAAATCACTTAATAATTCGTTAAAAAATCTTTGCATCATTTAAGCTGTTTATAAACTTGAGAAAAAATCTTTCGTTTTATTTGCAAAGTGTATATCAAATCTTTATGAAATTTGATGACACGATAGATCATTATCTACTTTAAAAGATAAGATTTGTTACTTGGCCAACTTTGCTCTATCTTTGATTTCCTTATTGACAACATATTTGGAGGAGTGACAACTAAACAGCAAATTTGAATTCAAATTTACGAGACTGATTTTTTGTTCTGAAACTCGTATATATCAAGAAAACGAAGGAAATCTCACTTTCATATATAGTGATGGTGTCCTCTTTTCTAACGCTTGGTTTGCTATATGGATTTTTTCAATTATATTTTAAAGAGTAAGAGGATAATTAAAGAACAATCGAATCCAGTTGCTTTACGTTGTTCTCGGACTTGAATCTCGAATTCGAGTTGGATGGCTTTATTAGGGTTTTGTTTTGACTTCGTTTACCGGATTGCCGAACTAAATTGAGAATTGGCAGAGCGACGGGTATGCTATGGCAGACAAGAACTGCGTACTTCCGGAGCACCTGAATTCACTCTCGTTATGACTTGAGTTTGCGTTGTTTATTTATGTTCGGTTGATGATGTGTTTCTTCGTGCCGTTTCCGTTCATGTTTACTGTTTATTTTTCATTCCCTTTCCGGACTTTTGACACTCAAATACCTCATTGGTGCCTTTTTGTATCTTTCGTAGGTAAATATCCGGTAAAAGTAAAAGTTTGAAGAAGATTTCAATTTTTTTTCTCAAATGAAATGATGTTTTAAGTACTGTGATGATCTCCTTACCATAATTTATTTATTATATAATTTATTTATATAATAATAATAAAAAAAGAGCCGTAGGCCATTAAGCTCGTGCCTCAGTTATATGAAATCAAAATTTGTTGAAATGAAAAAAATAAAAAAAAACAAACAAAAAAAACAACAAAGTTCCAGACAATAAATTTTGCTACGCCTGACGCGCGTTTCGTAATCATGGCTCCCATAGATTTAACCTTATTTAAACATTTTGATGTTTTGGGCTTTAAACACTTTTAGCAATTTTATGCATAAAATACAATCAATCTTAGTGAAAAAAAAGTGTGCAAAATAAAAATCTTTCATACTTAAAGATGAAGGTTTCAGGTGCGATCAATAGGTCCTTTGGGAGTGAGTGAGTTAGTTTGTTTTTTACGGCCTTGCAACGCTATAAAGGTTATTTAAAGGCGATAAACATGAAAGGGTGATAAAATGACACTCTCCGCACACGTAGTCTCACTTTGTTTGGCGGTTAGGGTATTCTGTAATATGAAACAGGCACACCTGGTAGTTGGAGTTCCATTTGGGATTTTCTACCGGTAAAGGGACTTACGTTCCTTATTACTGACCTGACAATACCCGCGAACGAGTGCCACCTTATTCAGTCACCTAGGGTACACACTTGGTTGCTCTGTGGACTGACCCGAAGTCAGAATCCCAAGACCTTTAGTTGCCTCTTTCGACAAGCTAAGCTCTGCTGCGCGTCTTTTTGCGACCCTGGCCCAGCATGGGACTGGAAAACTCCACAATACACAAAAATACCATGACAAATAAGACAATATTACACTACATTTTTATTGGAAAATACACTAATGGTAATTTTAACAAAATACTAATAACATATATTTTACAAATGATTATTACAAAATAAACAGGAATAAACTAAATATTGCACATAGATAAACCGGCTCTATTTACATAAAATATATGTATTATTATATTAATGTCGTAAGTGTAAATCTATGTGAACGAAATTCTTTTTTTTAGTAACTGGGTACATGTTCATATATTAAAACTCATATGGTAAAACGTTTTAAAAGTGAAAACGGCAATAACATTGAATATGTACAGGCATTTCAAACAAAGAATTTTTAGGTAAACCAGGTCATGGATCACGATGTTTACAACTCTTATTTCAATATAATGTTCCAAAGTTCTAGTATTTAGACATCTGTTGTTTGGCGGCACAATAGGGACCCCAAGATGATACTGCTTGCCAAACTAAAGGCCATGATGAGTAGATGATGGGAAAAGTGTAATTATAATGAACCACAACCGTACGCGCAAGGTTCAGATACTCATACGGTCCAGAACAAGTATACCATATAAGAATATTATAAATATTTTATTTTATGAATGCAGTTAAACGATAAACGAAACAAATAAACAAAATAACGTCATGAATGAATAAAGTAAATGCAATTAAGAAGCGAACAATTATATTAAGAGCTGAAAATATTCATCTATACATGTATATCAAAAATACATATTTTTCCCAACAAAGAGTAGCTTTGGTTTTATTTTGGATATAGATCACAAAAAGAAATGATAAACAAACAGTTTAGTAGAAATCTACAATTAAATTTGTCGAAAGCTTTTGCACAACACCAGTAAACAATGTTTAATGGAATGTCATTAACGATCAAGGAAAAGGTTCAACTGAAACTAAAAACCTTTAAAGCAAATACCTTTCCTTTTACGACAACATAAATATATTTTGTTTATAAAGATCCACTTGTTGTTTCTTCCTTTTGGGTCCGAAATCTGTCAGAAGTAAAATTAGACAATGCAATAAAAAAGCCCTGTAGTCCACAGACAACAATAAAGGCGAAGCTCAACCATTCTTTGTCAAAGATGGCGTCCAATATACCAATAAACCACAAAACACCAGACGACGCCGAAATTCTTAGGTAAATTTTAGCCTCGGTGTAAGGGTTCAGTTTTCTTACATTAGACACCCCTATTCGAACTCCACACACCTTACAGATAGTGTAAATCAAGTAACAAAGGTTAAAGCAAATAATGGATAGAATAGGACCAGTGAAGAAGGCAAGATTTGCAGGGTAACGCTTGGGAAAACAAGGCACTGAATCATAGCCAGCAGACCATGAAACAGGGCCAAACATATCAATGAGCATTGCCGTTCCAACAATAGGCAAAGGAGTAACTAGACCTAACAAGGTTAATAATATTCTTTGCTTTTTCTTGGCATCACTCCTTACAACTATTCTTGACCTTAGTTTGGTAAGTGTACATCCTAGTGAAACTACTCCAATTGACATGAAGGAAAATACAGAGAGCCATAAATAATGAAGTGAAGCGCCGATGTAGTAGCATACGATCTTATTCACATCAGCCCGTGCACCAAATACAAATAAAGAATTTGACATAAGCAAAGAAATAGCAATGTTTTCTGTGTTTGAAGAAGGAATGTTTGTCACAAGACCTAATATCCGTTGAATTAAAATAAGAAAAAGTAAAGAAATGATAGAAATACCAAAACAAGTATAAGTTACTACATTTCCAATAGTGAATAAAGTATCTGACTTCTGTATTTTTTCAAGACAAAGAACTTTTTGAACTACTAATTTTGAATAAGGGGATATTGTCCCCAAAATTGAAAAATTAGCACATTCCTTATCAAATGTAAACCTATTCAAATCAACATGGATATAGCGTTCAGAACTTAGGACAGATGTTCTATACAGAACAACATTCAAAGAACAATTTAAGAAAGAGCCATGTATCAATTCTATACGAATAAAGTCTTTGGCGCTTTTCCGATTTAAATAAAAAGTAATTTTACGCTTTACAATATCGTCAAAAAAATTATCTATTTCATGTTTGAATGCCGTTTTTAGAAACCTCACAACAAATTTTACTTGAGCAACCCGATTTTCATCTTCAAAATACAGAGTTTGCATCATCTTTACAGTTACCAAATTGTTAATTTCATATATATAACTTAGTACCATTCCAACTTTCCAAAACTCATCATTTGTCAGATTGGCGTCGGCATGCATGTAAAGCATCAGCAACTTGTCCGCATTTTGATACAAATCAAAATCTTGGCATTGTCCCGTCTTTCTCATCTGAAAAATGTTGTTTAAACTGATTGTGATGCTCGATCGACATAAACATATATTGCATTTATTACATACAACATGTTTTTTTATATGTTCTTTACTTTTCAAAAGACATGTGTTTTAATGAGTCACTGTACATTTTCATTTTGAATAAAAGTGTATTAATATTTCTATGGCAACTTATATGAAAACAAAACTTCAGATTGTAATTTCTGTAAACCAACTTATTTGCGAGCGATTTATATTCGCGAATTTCGCGAGGAACAGAATTTCGCGAAAATAAATCGTCGCGAAGCAACTAAATTTAGCAGTAATTTAATGTTTTTTACGAGAAATCGCTAAAAATAAATAGCTGCAAAATAGCCTTATGACACTTTATCGCGACATATTGTAGCGCGAAAATGTATTGGTTTACAGTATTTCAGTCTGAGTGACTTTGAAAGGAAATATTTTTAGTGTTGGTATTGGTAACTACTGAGTGATAGCATTACAAAAGTACAAATGCGATTTAAAATCACACTTTTAATAAAAAAAAGGTCTTATGCATCTAAAGTTAGAAACGTGGAATTGACTAAGAAAATATTAATTTAGTTATCTTTTACTTTAAAAAGGAATCTTTAGATAATCGACAGTTCATATCTTATAAATTACCTACCTCTTCATTCCATACTTGGCAATAACTTTGATCTTCGGCATTGTCTACAGCATTGAATTTAAAAAAGACTGACATTAGCTGATTGCCTCTCTCTATACCATTAAAAACCCAGTCTTTTTCATCACTAAAATAGTCCCTGTACCGAATATCGAAATTTTCTCTGCATGTTGAGTTTGCATCAAAATAGCCATCATGAATCACTATTGGATCTGTAAATTGTTGACAGTCGTTTAAAATATTTGAAGACTTCATGTTGTACTTGCAAGACGTTATTTTTGAGTTAATAGGTGGAATCATTTCACGTCGGAATGGCACCAAGGCCTGATGCACAGCAGCTTTATCTAACTCCGAAATAGTTTTGTAAATACTGTTTGTCAACAAGTAAAATACATTAAAATATTCGAAATCATAAATGCCATTGCAAAAAGCACAGAATTTGTTCTTGAAAACCAGTGAATTGTTATGAATAACAAAGGGTCCACTTTCTTCTAATGTACTGCTCTCTTTACAAAGTTCAGATACAGTTTTATTTAGGAAAGGACAAAAGTTGCCGTCTTCTTTTTCCTGGCAAATCTCTGGCATGTTGGTTCTATCGAAACCGTCGGGACAATCAGCTACAGATAAATATCCAAATCCAGCCGAATATATTGGTAGATTGGACTTTGGAATGCAACGGAAATTAAACTTCACTTCATCGTTTGTAACTTCATCAAAGCCACTGTAACAATCGTTTGACTCAAAACAACTATCATTGTCAAAGCAGTACCATAAATTGTTCCCTTTTGCTGTTTGGAATTTTTCTGAATTAAAGCACGAGGTGGGAGACTTGTTGATAAGTTTGGAACGTACATGATTACCTGGAATTTCTGTTAAGTGTCCATTTTTCAAAGCTTTTGGCAACGTTGTTGTCTCACTGAAGATAGTTGCCTTGTCATGAGGGCCTCTTTGTGTTGAAATTGTAATGGGATACGAATCCGTCGCTCTAGCTTTTAGTAATTGCCAATGGAAATTTGCTACCAGAAATAACAAAACGAGTGCCAGAAAAATGTTCATTTTTCAGTATCTTTTCCACCCAATTGAACTAAAATTGCGTTGCTAAACCTAGTATATTTATTGGAACAACATTTTGACCTTTCACCTATAACATTACATGACACAATGTTTTTTCTTTAATAAGTCTAAATTTACCTACTATTCTATTATTAATTAAATAAGGTAAGTTTTGATAATGGTCTGATATTGATTGAAATTGGATCTTCTTATTAAACAAATAAGAAGAATTCTAATTAAAGTTTCTTTTATTTCTAAACGTATATTGTTTTAAATAGAAAAAAATCACCACGCTGCATAATGTGCACCCTTTGTCATAACTATTTTCATGTGAACTTACCTTACTAGAGGTAATCAAGTACAACTATGTTAAC